>VWND01000025.1:0-398429 GCA_009599575.1 Blumeriella jaapii | reverse complement strand
CCTTCCTCTTCTCTTCTTCTTCTCTTCTTTTTCTTAAGTAGAAAGTCCTCTTTCTCACATATTCCACACTCTTTTTTTTGCGTTCTTTTCCCCATTATGAAAGATCACATTCATTTGCCACCATTTGGCTTCCGCCGCAATGCACGGCACATACCTAGATACCGATCGCACCCGATCCGGACACGCTCTTCTCGGCTGCTCCCCTTTCCTCCGTCCTTTCCTTCCTTTGGTCGTAAGCACACGAGCCTCTGGATCGGGTGCGTGGGTAGAACGGAGGTCCCGATGCTGCTCCTCCACGTCCTCCCGCTTTCTCCCTCCATCTATCTATGTACCGTATCATGCTTCTGGCCCATGCCCAATCGTTGTCCTGGCTGTCTTTTTACCGCCGTTGCTCGTCTTCTTTCCAAATGGTGCTGATCGCTTCTGTGGGATCCTTTGCGAGCACAGAACGGCAGGCCAAAGATGGAGTTCGAAGGCGGAGATGTGATGCGGATGGAAAGTCATTGTCGAAGCATATGAAATGTTTGTTTGGCTAGTATACGCCATTATGCGAGTATCACATTTCTCAAGAACCAAAGACTGCTTGAGAACCAAGGTTGATCGGTGCCCGTATCAATTCATCGAGTTTTGTAATGCCCATTGGCAAAATCCTTTCATCAGCCTCACAACTGAGCCCTCTTACAGTACGTTAAACAATATCATTATTATTATCATCAACATCTGAGCCCTCCTTCCATTCCAACCCCGTGCCTGATATCTTGAAACATTCTCCACGCAAACTCTTCCTTATCACATGTAATTTGCAACCGGCATGCATCCACCGCAGACAAAGATTACCACTCTTTCCTTCTCCCCCGGCAAGCCGAAGCGATTATATCCGCAACGAGTCTGGAGACAACAGCATCCACACGCGGCGTAGCGACTCCGAAGAGGTTTTCCGTACCGGCGATCCACGACTACGCATATCACTACAATCTACCCGACGAAGGTATATATATCTCTACTGCGAATTCCAAAGGGATGGTGTTATGCGGAGAAAGCGGAATGTACTGAAAGAATCAGCTCGGTTGTTCGAAAACTACCCGGTACAGAACATACAACAAGGCTTTCGAATGGCCGCTCTGCTGAACACGGCCGGCTTGATGGCATGTTTAAGGGAGGGAAAGGTGGCGGTATAATCTACGCGGATTTCTTTTACGTGACTGCTTTTTGGAGGGGCTCGTTTTGTGTGTAAAATCTTGAGCTTAGCACGTCCTATGCCCTACGAAAGGCTTGAGATGGTTGTGCCCTTCCTGACGTTCAAAAATATAATTTTTATTATATTATTATTATAAAAAACTTCCCATTTGTAAGAAAAAGGCTCCAATAACTGCTTTCTCGAGAGTCTCGTTTTGTATGTAGAATCTCCAGTTTAGCACGTTTTTAATGCCTCACGAAAGGCTATAATGGCTTTGCCACTTTTGACGTTACACAATATTTTTATTATTGTCATTATTATAAAAAACTTTTATTTGTAAAAAAAGGCTCCATTAACTGCTTTCTCGAGGGTTTCGTTTTGTATTTAAAATCTCCAGCTTAGCACGTTTCTAATGCCCTACGGGAGGCTTGACTTTTCTTTGTCTTTCTTTTCGGCCTACTGGCTATACCACTTTGCGTTTGCACGCGATTGACAGAGCACTGTTTGTGGTCGGTGCCGTATGCACACTCCTTGAGCTATACCCTCAGAGCTTTACGCTCATACTTTCTACTGACGGACCATCGCAAAAAGCGGCGAAAGGCGTAGTCGACAGCAGCAGTAGCTGTACCAACACGAATTTCTTTCGGGGTCGTATTTTGTATTTAAATCCTTAGCTTAGCACGTTTCCGTACCCTTTGAAAAGTCTTGGGAAACAGCCTATCGGCTGCATTCTGCTAGACGTAAATTATTACTATTACTACTACTACTACTACTACTACTACTACTACTACTACTACCACGGGAGGCTTGAGGTGGTTATGCCCCTTCTGACGTTAAAAATCATCTTTATTATTATTATTAAAAAAATCCTGTTTGTAAAAGAAAGGCTTCAATGGCCGGCCCACCGGCCAATTATCTTTTTTATATAACTGCTTTTTCGAGGGTTTTGTTTTGTATGTAAAATCTTTAGTTTAGCACGTTCTATGCCCTACTAAAAGCTTTAATAACTTTGCCTTTTTTAGTGTTACACAATATCATTTTTATTATTATTATTATTACAAAAAACAATTAATTTGTAGGAAATAGGCTTCGATAGCGAGCCCACCGGCCAATTATTTCTTTTATATAACTGCTTTCTCGAGGGTTTCGATTTGTATGTGAAATCTCCAGTTTAGCACGTTTTTAATACCTTACGAAAGGCTACAATGGCTTTGCCCCTTTTGACGTTACACAATATTGTTATCATTGTTTTTATCACAAAAAAAAAACATCCTGTTTGTAGGAAAAAGGCTTTAAATAACTGCTTTCTCGAGGGTCTCGTTTCGTATGTAGGTAAAAATCTCCAGCTTAGCACGTCCTATGCCGTGCGGGAGGCTTGAGGTGCTTGTGCCCCTTCTGACGTTCAACAATCTCACCATATCATCACTGCAGATGAACGTTTGGCAATTGCAAGCTGTGTTAAGAAAGAATTGTTTTTTTTTACATCACAGTACAACGCGCCCCCCCTCTTCTTCTTTCCCCCTCTGGATTCGAAGATTCAATTTGCGGCGGATTTAAAACCAGATGATTTCACATAAGAGCTGGACGGAGGGGAGAGAACAGTTGAAATGTAAGGTACTTCTGAAAATACCTCATGGTAGTGTTACAAGCGCATAACCCCCTCAAGCTTCTCTTTACCCTTCTCCACTCGCCTTTTTATTCCCCCATCTTCCCTTCGATAGCTCTGCAGAACCGCTTGAATATGCAAGGAAAAAGCGCGCGCTATCCCTTGCGGTCTTGTAATAGCTATCCATGAACGCATACATCGCAAAAGGAGTTAACGCATGTGCCCTGCCAGCCAGTTGGACATTGCTTTAAGTATCCGTTAGCACAGTCAAAACTTATCCCTCCAATCTTTACCTAAGGGGGGACAAAAGGGTTAACATACGGAATTGCAATCTGATGGTTTGCTGCATTGTTTAGCGTGTTCGTGTTCCTGGGCCACAGGACTAGCGACTGCAATCGAGCTGATTGCAGCGAGGATAAAGACGAGAGAGAGTTGCATCTTGGGCGATTAAGGGGATCGAAGAGCGTAGCTTGCAAGTGATGCAGTGGAATTGGAAGATTGGATAAAAGCGAATTGTTGTGAATGCAATTGTCACTGGAAAGAAAAGAATGGCGCGGCGGAACTGCTGCCTTTTAAATCGGTCGACGATTCTTTGATTTCCCCTCCTTTTCCCCCGGTCTTAATATTAGCTTTTCTGATGTTTTGTGCCCGCAGCGCTATTCCTGGTAGACTTCACCTTCAGACAGGGGTCGGGCTGGGGAGAGCAGTAATGAGTTGGATACAGTACAATAGTACTGTACGGCGGTAAAAGCGTCGTCCTTTGTCGAACAAGGGTCTTCTAGAATTCCAGACTCCAATGTCAGATTGTTTTAATTTCAACCGCATCTAAAGCTCTGTGCGGTATATGAAGTAGTTCCGAGAGCAGGTCAAAGCAACGCTACGCGCAGACTTCAAGAGACGGATAGTTTCCAGAACAAAACCTTTTCTCTCTTTTGCATAAACCAGAGTATCTAACTTTTTGTTAATATACAGTACAGAGCAAGCAGTGACGTCATGTCAAAGCGAGCTCGAAACTCCGCCACTACCTTAAATATGTATTTGAGTTTCAATCAACTGTAAAAAAGGCTCTGTGCAGAATGTAAAGTAGTTCTGACAGTAGGCCAAAGCAATGTTTACGCGCAGACTATTTACGAAACGGATCATTTTCAAAATGCACCCTTTCCCTTTTTGGCATACACCAGAATACCTTACCTTATATTAACACAGGTAGCAAGCAAATTACGTAGTATGAAAGCGAGCTCAAAACCCTATCACTACCTTGTATCTCCATACAACTTGAAGCGGTTTGAGTTTTGATTGATAGAATAGGGTTTTGCGTAACATTTAGCTTCTGTTGTCGTGGCCTGATGTGAACCTTCTAGGCTTGCAGATCCAAAACCTTTCAAGAGGGTTACACGAAGTAGAAACCAATTTCTCGCTAGTGGTTGGACGGTAACAATGTTATCACAGCTCTTCTGATGTGTGGTTGCGGTGATTGTAGCTGTTATGGTAACATCTACGCAAGAGGGGACTTACTTTGCGGAGGATCCGCGTAGTACGTTTATGCTATTGTATATAATTCTGAGATTGCCAATCACAAAATTAAGGCGATCGTCAACACGCAAGTTTTTACTTTTGGAATGTCAAACGTTATTTGTTCTCAACTGACATTCCTTTCAGAATCGGAAATAGCTATGCGGTCACAAGACATTCGCAAGTCAACGTTTGTGAAATTTAGATTGATCACGCGCGGTCTGAATGTCAAATTTTCTAGTTGACATCGAGGGCATACTCCGTAGTAAGGCCCGGATCTAAAGACTCGATCTAGAGACTCGATCTCGCATTCTACTCTCGATACCTTTATCCTTGCTACTTGTGATTATACCCCTCCTTGATTGAATGTTAAGTTTTCTGATTTGTTCTTGCCACGGATTTGACATTCATATTATGTACAGTGCAGTGTGAAGGAAAAAGAGGGCCAAGGGGAGGGGCACGTATTGATCTCACGTCGTTGTTTAACAGGTGCACTGTCTGAACAATATTGAGATCCAGATGGTTGTTAAATTCTACAAAGAGAGCCTGTCTATATTTCAAATAGATATGTTTAGATATCACACGCAACTACTGTTTTGATGGACACTGACTACTAGTTACCAACCAAAGGGCCTCGCTGCTAAGAGATATACGGTATCTCAACCACGATCGCTGCCGTCGCTATCGTTGACTGAGACTCCCCCTAAGAACTCCAGCTTTTCAAACCATCTCGCCGGTGGATAGAATATGACGCATCCTTTCAATGGCTAGCTGTCATCATCGGCCGCAGCATCGCACATCTTGACATTTTCTTCAATGTCACCCGCGTTACTGGCCAGCTCGGTTCCGTTAGTGAGCATGAGTTTAGCTGATTCAGCCAGACCAGGCTTGAAAGGCAGACGCTGATCTCAACCACCGACAACGAGGTTGCGGCAATGGCACTTGTGTTTTCTGGCTGCCATTTGATGTCGAGCCAACGTTGATTATCCAAGGATTTGACGTTGCTGCCCGTGGGAATGAACGTCGGTATTATTTTTCACATAAGTCATTTAGCAATAGAAAGGTATGAATGATCTCTACGGACTTCTATTCGCATCTAGAGACACTGGGAGAGATATGTCATGCTTTCTTCGAGATTGCAGAGGATGAAATGTAAGGTCCGGAATTGGGTCGCTCAGGCTTAACAAGAGCTACTCTGCTGTTGTTGGTATCACAGGTTGGTGATACAGTGAAAAGACTAGTCTCGAATCAGCGCACTCTAGTGCGTTGATAATCACGTGATGAAATCATCACATGATTACCACGTGACCCTCTAATGGGCATTCCCACAGCTGTTGTGATGCCATGGGTTAGAGATTAACCTCTGACGTGACACCGGAAAGAATGCGAAAAGAAAATGATTATTTACATTTACTTATTGTCAATGGTGTCACGCAAGGCAGAGGGCGAATTGACTGTATCGACTGAAATTGTATGGCGCCGACCATTTGAAAATTTCGCAGACCAGACACTAGCAAATATCAGTAAGTACTGTAGCGTAAGCCTTTGTGTCATCAAACGAATTATTCATTATATTGGAATACCCACGTTACAGTTCTTCGCTCCTCATCTCACCGAACATGCATCGCCAAAATTTTGATTACGTCATGACTGTTTGTTTATTCGCTTCTCGTTTGACCTCCAACGCCACCCCTCTTATCATCACATTCATATCGCATCACTACAGGCCTATCTTTACCTATCAGTCCCATGCCCGATGCTCCGGATTTCCCCAAGAACGTTTGTCCGACCAACGATCTTTGTGTGTTGCAAGTCAATCCTCACGTCAAAAGCCACCAATTCCATAAGCAAACGCAGCATGAAACGCAAAGCCGCAGAAGGATCACCAAAGCCCCCGGCACGAAAAGCTCCAAAGCTAGCCGACTATTGCAGTACGCCCACGCATCGTGACTCTCATGGCGATGAAGTATGGCCGGCTCCTGAATCCCAAATGGCGGCCGCGCGAGCTTTCTTGCAAGAATGGTAGGCTGACTTTCTCGTCTCAAAAGTCCCGTGGTCTCGCTTGCTAACTATTACTCCTATGTCACAGTGCTGCTGCGCAGAAGCCTACTCTTATTGTTCCCGACAAAGACGCCGACGGTTTAAGCTCGGGGGTCATCGTTCATAGAACGCTTGTCAAGCTAGGACTTGAGGAGACGCTGCTTGATGTGCACCTCGTGCAAAAGGGATCGAATATCCACGAGGAGTATGAGCGGAAGGCAATGCTTGACAAGAACGCAAGTTACGTGATTGTTCTGGACCAAGGAAGCAGGGGGGGCCCTCCGATTGTCCATGATCCTGACACCAAGTCACTTCTTATTGATCATCACTTGAGCGACGAGTTTCCGTTGAACGCCGAGGTAGGTCAAGACTGGATCTGGTATGGTAGATCTCGATGTTCACAGCTGTAGGTTGTATCAGCTTGTCATTACCCACCGGTGGCAACGACATCTCTCATTACATATGAAATCTGCAAGGAGCTCCATCCGGACATCGCATCTGAGTACGGCTACCTCTGCGCAATCGGAACACATGGCGACCTCGGGAATACTCTTAAATGGCTCCCACCGTTCCCAGACATGACCGAGACCTTTAAAAAGCACACCAAAAAACTGATTAATGATTGCGTCTCATACATTAATGCTCGTGAGTCCTGCTCCTCGCCTAGCCTGCCCCTTTGTAGCCTGGATTCTGAGATTTTGAAGCTCGACGGACAGGTACCTATGACGTGATCACTTCCTGGAAAGCTCTAATAGAAGCCAAAGACCCCAAGGACATCATGGGAAACCGTCGTTTGGCTGATGCGCGCGACGAGATCAACATGGAAGTCGAGAAGCAGACCCACACGCCACCAAGATTTAGCAAGGACGGGAAAATTGCCGTCCTGAAAATCAACAGCAAAGCACAGGTCCATCCCGTGATCGCTACACGCTGGGCCAGCCATCTTAAGTCCAAAACCCTTGAGATAGTCATGGTGGCCAACTATGGCTACCTTCCCGGAAAAGTGAACTTTTCCTGCCGCATCGCAAAATCCGTGAGAGATCGAGACCCGCCTGTTAACATCATCGAATCGCTTAAAGCTGTCGCCGGTCTTGACACGGGTGATTTGGTCCAGAGGATGGGCGAAAATTTTGCGAGAGGTCACAAGGAGGCCTCGGGGGGGATCATTCCCACAGCCGAGTTCGAAGAGTTGTGTGTCTTGATGAGGATTGGTGAGAAACCGGACAATTTAGAGGGGCCAGCCGAGTCCCCGAAAAAGAAAATTGGAGCGCAGAAGAATACGCTGAATAACTACTTCAAGAGGACTTGACGAGGCGAGGCGAATCTGAGGCATTTTTCATGGGAACCCCTGGGGATGCAGACCGGGCGGGGAAATCTAGACCGGCAGTATGATGGGGACGCCGAGAATGAGATTTTCTGAAAACTTGGTGCCGTTGACTTCTTTGACTCCGTAGGTACAATCCTCGGGTGGGACTTGTATGGGGGTCTTGATCTCTGACTCAAGGTAAGTATCATATCACTCCGTCGTCGCCAAAGGGTAACTCACGAGCCTCTCTCCATTCCCTGCTTGTTGGGACTGGAATTCCGGAATCCATAAGTTTCTGGAACTGCAAGAAGACTCCTTGTTCGAGCACGAAACCTTCGCGTTGGATAAGTGGAGATTCTGATAAATACCTCTGTCAGTGTTTTTTTTGCATGGCTGGCTGAGGTCTTACCCATCGCAGGCATCAGACGCATGGAACCTTTCGATCCATTGAACAGTACCAAGGAGAGACGTGGCTCATGCTTTTGGTCTTCTGGAGGATCCGCCACCTTATGCAGCGTGGCCTTTAGATGGCCACCAGATATTACTTCGAGATTCTGGCCGAGATTGACGACTAGGGCGCCAGGTCTATACTTGACGAATCGCCACTTGTCCTTCTGCCAAATTTGCAAAGCAGTAACTGGTACAGAGAACAACAAGGTCGTTGAGCCGAAATCCGTGTGTCTGTATCACGGACCTTCAGCGCTGGTAACTTGACGCGGAGCACGTAAAAAGACCTACCCGTACATCCTCACTCCCTTTCTTGCAGCTCTAACTTCTTCCTCTAGCGGGTAGTAGAGCGCGTGTCTAAAATATCCCTCGCCCACAAGTCCACCGTGCGATTGCACATTGTCTGTAGAGGGTGTTTTGGTCAGTTGTTGATTCTCTCATGGAAGTCAAGTAGCAATTCTAACGAACCCCACAAGTAATCCCCGGGCAGTTCCAGGACCAGTGATAGAAGTTTTAGCAATCGACGATTAACCGAGTTCATGAGATACTAGTCCCAGTCAGTCCCAGCTTCGCTGCTCGCGTGTAGGAAGCATTTACATCACAGAACGATGTTATCTCGTCCATAAACGGATGTATGCACTTGGGCACGCGATCTAAGTCGGCGAACTCGGTAGAATAGAAGTTGAACTGCTCGATGCCATCGTCTTTGCCTTTCTCGCGCTTTCAATTACTAGGTCAGTAATGTGGGCGCCTGTTTTTCATGGCGATGGCGTACCTTCCACCCGAAACGAGGCTTAAAGCCTGCAAAACAACCTGTTGATGGGTCCCATAGCAAGTTCTTTTTGTCTTCTTCCGAGATGTTTGAGTGGAGGTATTGGGCTAAGGAGAATTGCCGGTGGAGCTAGTTAACAAGTTAGGAGCTCGCTAGCGAAAGAGGTCGAGGGACGAATGGTATACATGCTCGAGTGAGACGCCGTAATTGGTTAAGAACAAGAACCCGTCTTCTTTGATGGCAGCCTTCGTGGTAGCGACGAGATCTGCCACAACAGCGGGATCCTCCGAGTCAAGAAGTGATAGCTCGATCGTCCGTAGCTCCGCCCATTCAAGTTTCATTTTCGTGAGAGGAGGAGGGATCCATTTTGGGACCTCAGGTTTCCCTGTTGAACTCGGTGGTGTGAATGGAGCTGCCATATTATGATATCAGATGCTTTGCCCTCACATCCAAAGGGTTGACCACAACCTCATACGGCATATATACTAAGATCTCCCTCAACCCCCTGGAATGGCAGGACACGGTAATGGCTTACGAGTAACCGGGAGGGACACTTAACTGCCTATCTGCTATGCACTGCCCCTACTCTATCTTGATGATAGGCAGAAAATTCAGTCACCCGATTCCATCATCACATTCCACTTTTTCTGAGTTGAGCCCCTGCTGTTTGAGTAAGCGATGAAGGAACAGATCCTCCGGATGTAGCGTTCTTGGCTCCAAAGCGCAACTTCGAGAGAGCCTATTTATCCCCGTCAATGTCTGGTTATAGAAGCATACACGTGCAACAGAGACATAGCGGTGAAGTTTTGTCCCCAGCCATTACAGTACCAAACGATCACCCTCGCAAAACATTCACAAAACAGGTAATATCTACAGGAATCTCTCCTTCTTATCATACTTTCTCGACCACAAAAATGCCCCTAGTGTAATTCAACTTTGATCTAGTGACAGTTCAAATCATGATACCTGGAAGAAACTTCTGTCGACAGGGGATATTTAACGTTTGACTGCTGTGTCTGCGTATCCTTTCATCAGATGCTTGTTCATAAGTTGCCGGATGTGGACGAATAAGGAATCTCTCGACGCGTAAGTCTCGTCCGAAAAGGCTTCGATTCAAATGCCCACGACTCCAAGAATAACCCCATACTCCAAGAGAAATCGGTTAGGTAAGTACCCCTGTCAAAGAACTAGGATATGCCCTTCGGTTCACGTATAAATAACACCCGGCCGACTTGATTGAAACCAGCCAGCACGGATACTATTGATCCGATGCCCGAACTGGATCTGCGGCAAAGAATTTTATATTGCCGAGAAGAAGCTTATGCCAAGATTTATTCTGGACCCTGCGGCTTATTTGATGAATACAGAGAGGACTTGCCTCCCCCCTAACTGAATGTTAAATCTGTGGCGCAGAACATACCATGAAATTTAGCATTCAGTTGAATGGGGGTAAAAACTGTGTAAAGGGAAGGTTTGCAATACTGATACTGTCAGAGACTTGTTAATAATTTGCAATTATCAGGCACTGAGGCGCCTTGTCCTGCCCTGTTGGTGGATTGAAAATCATCTGAAGAAAAACAGAATAAGCAGATAGCGTTATTTAACTAAGGTACTTGTGCGTAATAATGTTGAATTTAGGTTCCTGTGATACTCTATCACAAGGGGTATTTACAAGGGCATGATCCAATATTAGAAAGCAGCATTGCCAAATGTCTAATAAAGTAAGGATTTACACACAGATGTCAAACTAATATAATTTCACCCAAGTACGAAGAAAGATGCAGAGTAATGCAGGCCGAGACATTGGGTTTCGACTCGCTCCGAAACCTTGCCTGCAAAACTCTGCTACCGTACGAAAGAAAGGTAGTTCGGACATTATGTAAAGGCGAGACGCCGAGAAAGTGTAAACAAAGATCTCGCTAATCAGCAGCCCCTTGCGGAGTAAAGGTGATACGCATTCAACAACACGGGCAAGGACATACATACACACATGCTCTTGGCATACAATCAGTGCCGTATAGCCGTGTCATGAGTAATCGTTGCTGTACTGTGTACAGCAGTGTCATGGGCTTGTTGTACTGTAGACGTGTTCGGCAGCTATCTATCTGCGGAATGCACCCACATTTCTGGGTTTTGTTGGACGAAGCTTTCACCTCCGGGCCACCGGACCGCCGGAGACAACGCCGGACAGTTCTCGATGAAATACCCCGCAAATGGACACCGTTGGTCTTTCGGGTATCAAAGGGACAAGCGTTTCTTAAATGTTGCATTCTCCCGTGAACCGGGCGGTAAGTATTCGTGCTGCCGGCGCGCATGGATCCAGCCTGGGGTGAGTAATGGCCAGTTCCCGAAGTATCTTTGTGGAAATGTCGGGCCAGCGATACTATGTACAGATACAGCACGGAACCAATAGGGTTGGTCGCGTAGAAACGTAATGGAGAATCTACTTTTGAACCAACCACGCATTGTCTCCCGTCAACTCTGCATGAACTTGACAGCAGGTCGAAGTTGCAAATAACCCACGATTTTCATTGGGCCGAAGCAAACCGACTTGGCATATATTTGTATACTTGGCTGGAGTTGCCTCTTTCGTCATTCACGTACGTAGCAGATGTGAAGCCGAAGCGAGCTCAGCTCTATTTTTACCTATTCCGTAGGAGATACTACTTTTTCATATGCCAGATTTTTAACATTTCCAGACCCATAAATCGCCATCTTGACATCGGGACCGTTGATGCAGGGCCTCGCTTGATACGAGAGCTTTCGTCATAGGGACGCCCACCCCTCGGACGAAAAAAGTCTATCTCGGTCCAGATCAAATTTTCCCGCTCCATGTACATGACCTTCTTATGCTCTCTGCCGAGTCGAGCAAGCAGGGGAGTTATAAGACTTTGGTACCAACTGGGCTGCTTCAAACGGTAAAGCAAGAGCACGACACCGACTCTAGGATGGTACAGCGGTTATCTTTTGCACCTTGTCAAAACAAGGGGCATCCGGCTTACATTGGGAAAAGCAACATTGCTACGACACATGAAGCGTCGTGGCCCCGCTTTTGACATGGTGCAAAAGATAAGCGCTGTATATATACTTTCGTACCATTGTCGTGCCAAGATCTCTCGATATGGAAATGTTCTCGGTCTTCCGAGTGCGAAAGCTCGTATACTTTCGCTGTCCGACTTCTGTACGACATCCGTTCGGGAAAAAAGACTCGGTCCGTCTCTAACCCAAATATTCTCCATCTGAAAGTCGAATCTCTCGCCTGCTCTTAGTCTGCAGTTCGTATTATCGCTTGACCGGTGTTGTCCACCGTTCTCGTATGCAGATCATATCCACTTCCCAAACCATATCCATTTTCCAAACCATATCCATTTTCCAAACCCGTTCTGCCTACCGACGTAGGTTTCAGACCAGGGCCGGAGATTGTTCCAAGAATCTGGCTCCCGGTAGACCTGATAACCATAGCCTCACAAACTGTCCCTAGTTGGGAAAGTAAATAAACGACCATCTAGTTCATGCCAAATCGAGTCACAAACAAACAAGCGAAAAAAATTCGAATTGCATGCTCGAGCAGTAGGTATCTTAGGCCAGGTCATGGTCACCGTCTTATCGTAGGTTTCAGAGAAGGGTTTTCGTAGGAACTCGGTCTCCTCACCTGTTTCATGTACCCAAAAATCAAGAAGTCTGGGCATGTAGCTATTCATGCGGTGTTACCACAAGCACCAATCAATTCGGATTAGAAATTGCGATTTTCTACTTCCTAAGTGGCTGGCTATCAACTCTACTCTATCCGAGCCGCCCCTCGGGGTGCGAGGCCGTCGACGACCTGTATGCGGTGCCAGGGACGAACCTTCAGCTTTTCGACTATATTTAATTCTTTTTCCTGCAGCAGAAAAGGATCTTTGTACTTGGAACAAATCTGGAAAGCCAAAAACAAGCAATCGACACGTAGCGACTTGAAATGATTTTCTTAATGGCGAACCGAGGTTCTTTTTTTTATACGATTACGTATGAAACTGCAATTTACCTGAGGAAAGCATAGTTATTAAGAATTTCAGAAAAAAATGACACTCAAAGAAAAAGCGAATTTATTTTTGGATACAGCGCCTTCGAAGAACCGCCCTACCAACACAACCGATTCGACAGCATTTTGGACGAAGAAGAAATATCGGTGAAAACAAGTACGCCGAATGGCTGCAAGCAGCAGTAATCTCGGCGTAAATGAAAACGCTCGAAAAAACAACTCGGCGTCGCCAGCTTTCGCCTGACGTTGAACAATGTCATCACTATCATCAACAATCAGTTCGGATAAGAAACTGTGATTTCTACTCCCTAAGTACAGTAGCTGGCTATCAGCTCTTACTCTAACCGAATCAGAGTTTCCGGCATGGGGGTATAGTAATCGTGCGGCCAATCATTCCGAACCTGCGTACACTTACAGCAGTAAGTGAGACTTCACTTCAAGCACCATAGCGTTTGATTCACCTCTTAATACAAAAGTGTAAAAACATAGCCTGCGTATGGAAGGCACTATCTCCGCCAGTTTGAATTTACATGTGGGATGCAGAACATGCCACCCATTCCATCGGGGTGGGGGGAGAGAGAGATAGTAATGCCAACGAATAGTATGCTGGCCTCGCAAGTAGAGTTCTGTTATTATGTTTCGGGCAGTAATCATCTCGTCTAAAAGCACAGAGAGCATCATTCCTATCCAATGTTTCGTGCTCCAGAAGAATGGACCCTGAGACTCCAAACAACCCTCAAACGCATTTTCCCACCAAGCCATGCCTTGCACACCTATTTCAATGATACTCTTATCAAACAACCCCTAGGAAGCCGAGCAGGGTACATTTTAATTTGGTGTTTTCTTCAACGTTCGTTGTAGTCGAAAAGTCAATGACAAATAAGGAAAATGTGTCGCGGCGCGTGGAAATGCAAATTTCTCCACTGCATTTCGCTCGATAAGCTCGCAATTGTGAATTGTCACGCGACTTCTGATAATTCCGTTTGGGATGTAGATGCTGATGGTGTGATCCTTTCGAAGCACAATATTTTTGGTTGAATTTATCGTTGTTCATAAGAAGGGCAAGTGCTGTATCAGTAGAACACGATTGGCATTTGTATGCAAAGGGAAATTGGAAAACAGAAGTATCCTACTGTAGTACATACTGTACCCCCACCTTTCCTTGAATCAACTCTGATCCAAACATCAAAGGTCACAAGCTCCTGCGCGTTTTCACACATCTCCAAAAGGGGGTCAAGTCGAGGTGAGGTATATGTCTGTCCTGGGCAGCAGCTCAGGGAAGGCATCAGCAGACCGAAGAAATCCGTTTCTGTTGGCATCTTTTCAAGGGTTTCCATGTCGATTGAAACCTAATACTGGTCATGTGTTATATGCTGAAGTCTTTGGAGCAAAGTCTAGCTACAGTGTTCGAGGGTCAGAGATGTACATAGACGGCTCTGTGAAAACATTTCGCCAGTCTCTCTTTTTTACATTCTGCTCAGTGGGATACAAGGAACCCATAGTGGTGGCAAACACGCTGTGGGTCTTAACAACCGTATTGTTTTTTTTAGGAAATCAAGTTTCTGTCTCGCGTTCTCAAGACGCCTTAGATTAATTCCTTTTGTAAACACATACCTTTTTCTTCTACTTCTTCTCAGTATTAGATTTCCAAGCGATTTTCCTAATTATCCAACAACTATGTCATCATATCTGTCATACTTTTACTACTGTGATCTCTGTTAAGACACTGTGTCAATCAACGATGATCGATGAAGTCCGAGGGCTTTCGAAAGAACGTGACACCACAAATTCAGATCATATGTAATAGGTGCTGTACAGAACACACTTACATGCACAAAAAGAAGTCTTTGCCTCAAACACGCCCTTTTGCCGTTGAAAAGACAAAGCGGAAGAGCGTTCAGCCTACCTCCACTTTGACGAAACCGGTCATCATCCTCTTCTTACCTCTTGCGTGCCTCGAATACCGACCACTTTTGCTATTGAAGCAAGGGCATGGAGCAGGACATATTCCGAAATACTACAGAATAGCTTTACCTCAATCGTTGAAACACATATTCCGCAATCCCATGTACGTAGCGTACCCAAGGTTCCCGCTGATCATTTCTCGTGCTGCTGGAGACGACAACTTCGACGACCAAAAAAGCAGAAATTTGGAAAATGCCAAGTGCCAGTCGTTGGCCATCTTCCTGCTTATATCCGCAACCTTCTAGGTGTATCTGTTAATTGAATTCTTACCTACCCTAGCTATCCAATGAAAGACAACAGGTTCTCGGCGACGGCCGAGATAGAGTCTTCAGAAGAACTCCTATGACACTACGAGCAGCTGTGTGTGTACAGACCCGAGTTCCTGCAACTGATGACAGTTCCCGCGACTGCCACGATCGGCTACATGTAAATTTTACTTCACCGTACTATTTCCGCCCAGTGCAAAACATACCAATCTATTCCGATCTCTTTCGAGGATCCTCGTACAGTTTTTCAAGTCCTCTATCCTATTTTCCAGAACCTCGATCCACGGTCTGAACCAGGATGAAGTCAGCAGGCGTACCAGGCCCGCCTCCGACTGGTCCAGCTTGTCGTGCCAGCGCTACAAGATTCTGTAATAGTGCAATTTCTGCGCAACATCCTTTGACTCGACAAATTCTCGCCAGAACGGATGCGCTCCAACAGGCGCGACGGATCATCTTCCTCCTCGCTCATTATTCGTGCCCAGGAACACTTCTGCCTGGTAGCCGTTCCAATGTCCTCGACGAGAGAAAAGGCTATCGAGCGGAGAGAAGCAAAGAGCTCCACTGCCCACGCGGCGAGGTGCTTCCACCACGCAAGGAGCTCCTTCGCCAGCTCCTCCTCCCCAGCGGCCGCCGCGACAGCGGTCACAGCGCCAATCCTCGCAATGCGGCCCGTTCCAGCCATCCAGCCGCCAGCCATCCGGATCCACCGGCGTTGCTATCACCCCGTAGCCGCCGCCTTTCCGGAACGCGGCTCTCTCCTGTCACACGGCGCACCCGGGGCAGCGGATCCACCACAGCGTCCACCACTCGCAGTTCTCTTCGCGGTAGATCTTCCAACAACACGGGTACGCGGCGTCACCGGCCGCGGCGGAGAAGAGGCCTGGGAAGAAGCGCTCCGTAGAGTCATGACACCGCCGCTGCCGGCCCTTGACGACGGGCACCTGCGCCGTGCCGACGTTGGAGCTCTTCGTGCCGGCGAAGCGCCGCCGCCGCACCACCGGCGTTCTGGGCCCAGAAGCCCGTGGCGAACTTGCACTCGTTGCACATGCGTCGGTGGCGCGCGCGACCAACGTGGTAGAGCGACGTCCACTCGGCGATGGTGAATTGGGGTTGGATCTGGCGCATCCAGTTCTGGAGCGTGTCGGATCGCAGCTCGGCCTGTTTCTTCAAGCCCTGGGCTTTTGCCTGGCCGCTCACCCGGCCGCAGAGCTTCTGCGCGGCTCAAGACCAAGGACCCGGCTTGCGGAAACGGAGACGGAGAAGGGCATGGTTGTCGAAGCGCGGGTGAGGCTTGATCGAAGGCAGCGTGTACAAGCATACGACGGCGACTCGGAGGGACGATGATCTTGGCCTTTTCGTTAACCGTCACCTCGTCACCCTATTCGGCCAGAAACTCCAGTTCCAGCAGACGCTCGACGAAATGTTTGCGGTCGGCTTTGATCAGGTCCCGGAAATGTCGACTGGCTTGCGAGCGTGCGACGAGGGAGGTTGAGGTGAGGAGAGGGAGAACAAGAATCTGGAGGTCGACCAGCAAAGAGTTCATAATGCGCCAGGAAGCCGCTTTCAGAAGGTCGTGTCTATATACATATATACCTATATTTATATGTTCAGGTTCACATAACAGCTCGGTGTGAACCCTCTTTCCGTGGTGCAGTCACCACGTGATGCGAGGCGGCACAGGTTTAGCGAGGCGCCACTTGTTTACATCCTGATCTCCAATTCTGTTGTCCTTATAGCTCGATTAACTTCCCGCCTGGCTATAATAGTCCCCTCTCCGGATTCTCTTAGCTCCCCCCCACGTCCACGCGAAAGTGCAAACTCCCAGCGATGTCCTGCAGCTCTATCAAACACCCCTCTCCCTCCTCGACCTCTCCTGTCCTGGTTCCCACCTCCCGGTGAGCGGGCAAATTCTTTTTGGATACCAGACTGCAATCTGAAGCGAGACACAGTTGTTTCCGCGTCGACTCAGACGTGTTGATCGGGGCGTGCTAATTTTCAGAAGCTTCAAGTTCTCGTCCCACGTTTTCATAATCCTAAGACTGGAGTCGTTATAAGAACCGTTACAAGAGCCCGAACAACCGCAAACGCAATCCTCCTCAAAGCCCTCCTCCTCTTCTCACCCCCTCTTTAGCGGACCAATCGCCAAGGGCGTGCCCCCAGTCCGGAGCCCTCATGCTTTCCGGCTGGCCAGGAGGCGACAAGCCGACTTTTAAGCGATGCTCCGACACGTACTGTAGCTTCTCTCAAAGAACTTCAACGGCGTTTGGGGCGATACGGGGTTCGGCGTGTAGGCAGGCGGAGGACCGTTTATGCACACATGGTTTTGCTTAGCACACCTGTCCGCGCTTCGACGCGGCGAAATCGGTGATTTAGGGATACGCGAGGAGGGCGATGCAGGTGCGTTGGAGCTAGTGCTCCGGGACGCATCACTCTGAGATGTAGGAAACATCGAACGCAGGGGGTGCGGCAAGTATCTTGAGCTTTGTCCCGCCGCACGAGTTGGGAGGGCATCGGAAGGCGGGATCAGGGTCTTTTCCTCGACCTTCATATCACGGCCGATCGTGTGATCCTGAACCATGGAACTGGGCTGCCTGGGACCGAGGGCATCGCTTTGGGACTCTTGGTCGGATTCATCATTGGCCGTGTACAGATCATCGGTCAGATGCGACATGAGATGAATGCTGGTGGTGCCTTTGACAGAGGGTTACGGGTCTGAGAAGGAAGTAAGCACGGAGAAATGTCGATGCCTCGAGGGAAGAAAGGAAAGAAGTCCACGATAGGATGGGCAAAATGCGGCGTCAGAAGCAAGCGAGAGAAAAATGAGCGGAGTGATTCTGTTGGTATCACATAAGGGGGTTGTGTATACACAGTTGAGATATTGCAATAACTGGGGTTGTATTGCGAAAGAGATCTAAGGAGTAAACTAGCTATCGCACGGGTATATGTAGGTAGGGCTGCACGCTTGCAGCCTACCGTCGTCACGTGGTCTGATTATATGATTGTGCGCATGATCAGCCACCATTATATACCCATACTGGCAACTCTTTTATAAAAATCAACCATAGTTAGCTAGACTCTTTCTAATTGTATATGTAATCGTTTCCTTCTCCTTTCTATTATCTTTCTACCTAACCTTTTATTTTTACGTTAATTTCGTTTTTGTTAATAAAAGTAGTGAAAGTCTTATTGGGGTTTGCTTTCGTTATAACATCCGCCGGATTGTTTTTTCCGTCGATTTATTTAACCTCTGATAACTTTCTTTTTTTATAGCTTTGACGGAGAGCTATAATATCGATTATAAAGCGCTTTTTCTTTGTTGTTTCTAATTTGACCAAACACTTATACAAAAAGTATAAATCAGTGTAAATTATTACTGGAATATCGGGGAGATTGAACTTTTAAATAATCATACGTAGAATTATGGCGATGCAAATAGCGATATTTATTTTAGAAACCATTCCGTATATCTCTGAAGCTAATACGCTTCGTGTAACTTTTTGACACTTGGTTGAGCTCGCTGCAATAAAGTTCCTTTTTATTTTAAATGAATTGTTGTTAAGCTGCATTTTATTGGCTAGAAAGACCTCGTAGCCAATTTGCGAATTGCAATTTTTATTATTGGCAAATAAGCCGTTAACAAAAACAAATAGCTTTGCAATAGAAAGGTCGACTTGTATAAATAAAAGGCTTCGATCTTGATTATCTATTATTTATCGAATGCGCTTGTTAATTGTATCGATATCTGATTGAACAAGATTTTCTATTTGTATTTGTGCAGTTATTAAAAGGTCGAAAATAGCCTCGGATTAACACAGACTAGCAATATAAGCTTTTCGAGCTCGTTGGGCAAGGTAATTGCTCTTATCGTTCTTGATTAGCTCGAATTTCTTTGCTTGGTTTTTCTGTCTGAAAAAAATAAAGCTATTTGATTTATGTAAGGCTTTTCCGTTGAAGATCAAAACGTTGCTTTTATTTAATGTGTCTTTGGGCTTTGCATTGAAATCTGCTGCTTGCAGTTCGGCCTTTTTCAAAGCTGAGAAAGCCTCATCTGCTAGCTGCAACGTGTCGTCTGTTTGCATTCCTACGATTGCGAAAGCAGAAGTAGTAGAAATAAGTAAGCAGAGGTCGTAAATTAACGTAGTTATATGAAGTTTATCCTTATGGTGCTTGTAATACGTATTCCACCAATGCGTGCCTGCCTTTGCTATACCGTACAAAGGCTTGTGTATCAGCAGAATCGAGCCTTCTGGGTAACTAGATCGTAGCTCTTTAGAAAAGTGCGCTAGAATCTGTCTTTTTAGAAACCGATTAGCGCTCATATAAGCTTGTGTGATATTTCTTAAATGCAATGTAGCGTTGCAAATGTGTTCGAAGGTTGGGACGAGAGTTATGATTAATCTTTGGCTATTTCGCTGAATAATAAGTGATTGAATAAGAATATCGTATTTCCTATCGTCGTTGTAAGCTTGAATTACTAATTTAGATTTCTCGAATAGTATAGTTGTATTTTTGCTTTTGATTTTATTCACAATTCGTAAATTAAAGATTCGGCCGTAGTGAAGAATAGGGTTGTATTGTACAACCTTAAAGACGCTTTTCTCGATCAAACCTTTTACTTCCATTTTTCTAGAAGCTTTAAAAGGCTCGCCGGGGGTTGTAATAACACTTTTTTGGCGTAGCTTGACTAAGCATTCAGCGTTTGCCTTCTTTTTATGTGTAAGATAGTTTGCAATACAGTCGTCGAGTAAGTTGATTTTAATAGTTTTTGTAAAAAACAATATATTAACGTTATCCTTTCCTAAATTTCTTTTTTCCAGTTCGTAAAACTCGTCAATTGTAAGCAATTGTTGCTGTTGCTTTTTAATTTTTCGGGAAGAAACGCGCGTATTTTGGTGCTTTGGCGAATTTGTATAATTTCTGGAAGTTAAATTAATGGTTGAATTGATAGTGCAATCAGTTTTGCAGCAGGCTGTACAATTGCAGTTGGTGCAATAGTCGCAGCTGGTAGTGCAATCTTTTCTTTTTTAACAACTGGTTCGGTTTTATCGTTTAATTCGCTATAATAAGGCTTAACTGACGTAATTCGGAAATCTGAGGCTTTATCGTTGATTTGAACTTTGCAGGTATTACTATTCCTTGAAATAAGCTTGTAAAGGCCTGACCAACCTTTTTTTCTTTTTGTATACGCGTACGTCTGATTGCAGAGGGAGATTGAGTATTTCCAGAGTATTCGGGCCGTTCTTAGTACGTAAAGCTTTCGAAACTTTGCGTTTAGCCTAGATTCGCCGAATTTCTTGGGTTGCAAAGCGTAGTGCATCGCGTTTTTTTCGTTACAAAAGCAAAAAGAGCGTCTGTTTTTGATAAACGGGGGTATGCGCCGTATACTAGTAAAATGGGTATAATACCGCGCCTGAATTTGCAGTATCGTTCATAATCTTAAAAGCTATCTTCAGGATTATATGCTTATCAAGGCTTTTATTTTTCAGTTGCTTTTTCAGAATACTGTAAATTCGTTTAAAAGAGCCGTAGTAACGTTCCATTTTGCCAATATTATTATAAGCTTCGATTGGAACGATTTTAATATTATATTTTATAAAGCGTGCTTATTGACGAAACTCCTGAGAAGTTAAATTGGTTTTTGAA
This sequence comes from Blumeriella jaapii, assembly GCA_009599575.1. NCBI lineage: Eukaryota > Fungi > Ascomycota > Leotiomycetes > Helotiales > Drepanopezizaceae > Blumeriella > Blumeriella jaapii. The sequence goes on along the minus strand of VWND01000025.1, from coordinate 377,674 downwards.
TCGATAACAATTACGTCGGGTGGACCCAAGTAGGAATCGATTTAATATAGCCGAAGTGTATTTTATACGTGTTTTGCAGTTATATTTTTTAAGAAACCACTAAAGCTGTAAATAGTAGCTGAATCCACGATATAAAGGACCGGGTCGCCGTTAATGTATATGATATCCATAATTACTGAATAATTAAATTCATAATCGTTTTTTTTTTTAGTGAAATTTTAAATCGGCGAAAAGCTTGCTCGTGTAATTGGCATTAAGAACAGTATTTGGCAATTTTTTTTCCAGGATAGCAGTTTCGAATTCCTGCTCTGCTTGTTCCAGGGTAGCCGCAAAGCGTTGTACAAAAAGGTATTCCCAACGTTTGTGAATCTGGCGTAGTTCCAGTTCTGTGAAATAGCAAGATAGAGTTTCTTGGGTATTAAGCAGTATAAATGGGTGTTTTCATTTCCGAATTACTAGTACGCTAAGGCCGTTTTTCTGTACAAGCATATTATGCAGATTATCGAAATAAATATGGAGGGCATTTATATTTTTTAGACAAATCAAAAAAAGAGTATTAGTATCAACGATATAAAACTTGATTTTGCTAATGGGTGTTGCAACAAGGACTGTTCCTTGGATATTTGCAAGAGTTATCCCAAAGCTAATCGTATTTTCCTTCGAAAAAGGGTTAAAAGCAAGTTGAGGTAGCAATTTTTTAAGAGCTTTGAACTGAGATATACTATCTAAAAACTTGCCAGTTGCATCTGAATCTGAGAGAAATCTTTAGAACTTATATGAAGAGTATTTCGAGCCTGAGATATACGTTTTCAGTGGGGGTTTATCGTCCTTTTGAATGAAAGGGTTTATAAGGTCAAGCTTTGTAAAAGCGTGGTAGGCAGATCGCTTTTGTAAAATAGTCAAAACTTCGACTCCTACTATCTTGCCAGCTTTTGTATAAAAAGTTTGAGTGAAAAAATTGTCTTGATACTTATTCCCATCGTAATAGCCGTTTTCGGCGCTTTATATGTTGTATTAATCAAAAGGAAAGAAAAGGGCGAAAGGGGCAGAGGCGTCTTCCAAGCCTTCAACGCCTTCGTATTGCGCAAAGAAGTTTGTATATTGTTGCATAGTCGAGGAAGCTCCAGTAAAATAAGCTTTGTTAGCGCTGTATTCGTCGTATACTTTTTTACGTTTTTTTGGGAAGTGTTTTGTTAACCAGCAGTTTACCTTTTTGCATACCCAACACTTTTTAGATTAGGAAAAACTGCTAAAATTGCTTAAATAGCCTTTTCGGCCTCGGAATTCTTTTTTTTCTTTTTTGAATAAGCCTTTGCCTTGGTAGCTTCTACCGAAACGTTCTTTGCGACCTCTGCCTTTGTAAGTTCGATTTGTGTAATAGCTTTTATTTTGATTTGGGGGTGGCAGAAGTTTGAAAAAAGCTGGAAGGTGATAAGGGTTAATTTTCGCAACTGAATTTTTCGTTTAATAGTTCCAATTGCATTGCGTAGCTGAGATGCGACGCTTTTATACGTATTTGCAGGGTCCATTAGAGCGTGTCTGCACTTTTGTACGCCATTGCAAGCGCTAATAACTTGGTTTCGCAAATGATTATCGCTTTTGTACTTCTTAATAAAAGCTTGTTGATATAGCGCTAGTCTTTCGAATATGGTTTCCAAGCATTTTAAGCGCGATTTGCCAGGGTTTTCAGCCTGTATTCCTCTGTATGTAATCGTACGCCATGCTGTCAGGTAAAGCTTGCGATTCTCAGTCGTTTCGAAGTGAGCTTTTATAAAACTAATTATTACGCCAAACTGGTAGTTTTTACGAACCATAATATTGCAGTAGTAAGCGTCAGCTGCTTCTTTAAGCATATGCGGAAAAGCCTTTGCGTACAGGCTTTCGGGGAGATTGCATAAATCGCACAAATTGTAAAACTTTTTCAGCTTTACGTAGAGTATATCCTATACTTCTTTTCCGTACTTTATTTTATTTTTGTAATATATCTTGCTAAAGTTCAGAATTAGCTGTGCAAAGTCGTTTCTTTTGTAAAGTCTGACTTTTGCTTTTTCGTCGCCTGAAGAGTCATCGGGAGGGTCGTTGCCTTTAACTTTGGGAATCTTCGTTTTGTTTTTAAAGTTATATAAAATCTTGCCTCGTGTGAAAGGTGTATTACGTACGTTATTATCGCTACCTTTGGTAAGTATTTTGATTGTTCGTAACGCATGGACGTTGGCTAGGCTGTCTTTTGCCTCTTGAAATCCACCCTTATCATTCTCGATGTAGGCATTTCTATTATTATAGTAATCTTCGCTTCCAGCAACAGATTTAAGTAGAAGGGGCAAAGGTGGGTTTTTTTTTTTACCTTTGGAGGCCATTTCGTAGCTAAGTCCCTCGATTTTTATCTGTTGTCGTTTCTTGTCTGCAGGGGTAAAAGAGATAGGTTTATTCTTCTGAAATACAACTGCCAAACGATTTGCATAGCTACCATTTCGGTTTTTAATAAATAGGGCCATGTTAATTTCATAAGTGAACAAATGGTTGTAAAAGTTGCGTTTTAAAAAGGCGTATGCAATATTGAATAAATCGGCGTTCTAATCAGCAAAATCTTTTTAAAAAAGCTCTTATAAGCCCTTTTTTTGAACGTATTTGTGTTCTGCCTTATATCGTTCTAAAAAGAGGTAGATTCATTCATTTACGGCAGGAGCGGTTTGGAAGATAGCTGATTTTGATTTGAATTGCTTTAGCTAAAGGTCGGTATCGATCTCGAAATTTAGGTCGAATAAAAGGTTTCGAGTAGGGTAAGAAAGATATTCTCGACATTTTGGCTGCTTTTGCTTGCAATCAAAGGGGTTGCAAAGTCGAATTGGGTTGAATTGGGTTGAATTGGGTTGTTGCTGTTTTTGGTGCGCAGGCTGCAAGCTCGGGCTTGGCGCAAATAAATGGGTTTTTGTTGATTTCGGTTTTGATTTTTAGTTGCGCAAGCTAGGCGCGAGCGTGTAAAACGCGTACAATTAAAAGGTCACCTTTTAGTACCTAATCTCAGCTATTCCGAAAAAGTCGTCGATTTTAGCGTAGCTCCAAGTGCAAGCAAAAGTCGCTTTTTGCACCGTTTTGCTACCTTTTTTTAGTAAACCTAGCTGCTTTGTGGTTAATAATGAAATCAACCATTAATTAATGTTGGTATTATATAAAAGGGTTGTGTATATATAGTTGAGATATTGCAATAACTGGGGTTGTATTGCGAAAGAGATTTAAGAAGTAAACTAGCTATCGCACGGATATGTGTAGGTAGGGCTGCACGCTTGCAGCCTACCGTCGTCACGTGGTCTGATCATGTGATTGTGCGCATGATCAGCCACCACCATATACCCACAGATTCACAAGCAAAACGTCAACCAGATAAGAAAAGAAGTAAGCACGGGAGAATCGCTTTCTCGCTTCGTAGCAATGTATGGCGGTTCGACCTCGCATTAATAACACATTCGCAGCGCGTTTACTGAATGAGGAAGCTGGGTCGTAATAGACAGCTAAAGTTGTAGCTTTGTAAAAGTACTGCTTTAATCGGTCCTTTTTTCGGACAGAGAATTCAATAGCCGATTATGGCCCAGTGCGTATTTAAACCATTTCAATCAGACCAAGCGCTTGAGGGCGAAGATCGGTGGAGCTTTCTTGTGTGAAACTTGAATTGTAGAGGAGGTTTTGTTTACTCGTATCGCGAAATCCGAACTGCTTGCTTTACACCGATCTTGGGTTTCGTTCGCTTGTCCGTGTAAACACATCACGTGATAATGCATCCACCTCGACAGTCTTCCTTCAGTATTAGTCGAAGCTGCGGAGCATTTGGACGGCAACAAGCTGCTATTTTCAACAAATCATACGCGACACTAACGCGCCAGAGATCTCATAGTTTCCGAGGACAAATCCCTATTCTCATCAGAAAGAGCCTTGTCGGGACCCGAGCTTCTCAGTTGAGCTACCCCCCAACTCCTGTTGTACAAGCCACCCACCACGCGTCTCGAACACACCCAGCCGCTTGCCAACTGGGTAGATAACCAGTTACCAAGTACATGGGGCCCTTTTCTCTAGGTCCGAAGTAAAGCAAGGATCTCCTTAGGCCTCCAATATGTCTCTCAGCAGACCCATCCACGTCCATGTTCTTGGCTTGGGAAACCTCGGTCGCTTGTTCGCGCACGCCGTAAGTAAACAAAGGCCCTGCTCTCACTACATAATCGTCTATCCCCTCGTCTGTTTGCTCACTTACTCCCAATTTCGCTTTCTCACTTTCACACACATACGCACACTCTCTTACACGTAGGAGGGTAAGGTAGGATGATAGAATGGCAGGATGGGAAGAAAGAGATAGATAGCTAACGACGCATCCCAAAAGCTCGCCACGCATCCCACGCCTCCAAACATCACGCTCCTCTTCCACCGTCCCAGCCTCCTCGAAGAATGGGAGGCTGCTCACCACAGCATCCGCATCGACAGCAAGTCCGAGCCGCCTTCGACATCCACCTCATCCAACTACACCACCGAGCTCGTGGTCGATCCGGAGCCATCTGGCTCTCGCGGCCACTCCTGTCCGACCTCAATCCCACCAAGCGCCAGATCCGAAGCAAACTCCCGTGCGAAATCCACGCCGGACATCATCAAGCACCTCATCGTCGCCACCAAAGCCCCGGACACCGTCCGCGCGCTCCGGCCCCTCGTCCAGCGCCTCAACGGCTCGAGCACGCTCCTCTTCGTCCAGAACGGGATGGGCACCGTGGACGAAGTCAGCGAAGCCTACTACCCCTCGCCGACGCGGCCACGCTGCCTCGCAGCCGCGACGAGCCACGGCCTGTACTCGAGCGGGCCCTTCCACAGCATGCACGCCGGCGTGGGCACCATGGCCATCGGCCAGGCCTGGCCCGACGCCGCCGCACCTTCCGACGCGGTGGCCGACGAGGCCAAGCGGAGCGGCTCCCTCCTGGCCCTCACGACATCCAGCCCGCTCCTCAACGCCAGCCCCGTGCCCGGCCGCGAGCTCTTCCACCTCGCGCTCGAGAAGGTCGTCGTGAACGCGGCCATCAACCCGCTGACGGCGCTCACCGGCCTGCGCAACGGCGAGCTCCTGGCGCACGCCTCCACGCGCGCCCTCATCCACGTCCTCGCGGCCGAGTGCTCGTGCATCGTGCGCTCGCTTCCTGAGATCGGGAGGAGCACCTCCTCGAAGACGAGGGAGAGGTTCGCGCCGCGGAGCCTGGAGCGCCGCGTGTGCGAGGTCGTCGAGAAGACGGCCGCCAATGTGAGTAGTATGCTGCAGGACGTACGGGCTGGTCGCGCGACCGAGATTCAGTACATTGCAGGCTACTTGGTGAGGAGGGCGCGGCAGGCGGGCGTGGGGTGTGGTATCTTGGAGAGGTTGGTCGAGATGGTCGAGGGAGGAGTGAAGGTAGGCGTGGGACAGGGCGAGCTGGAGCGGTGGTTTCCAGAGATTGAGGGGGTGTAGGTGTTTGATGGGGAGAGGATATAGGGATTCGTGATCGGAGCAAGGAAAGGTGTATGTTAGTGTAATTCTGGAAATGTATGATGCTTGGTGTCAGCGAGAAGGGCCAGTACTGTTTTCGCAACTGTTCACGCGATGAATCGAAAGAATGCCGCGACTTGTAGATTCCCTGGGTTCAATTGACTAACCATTCCCTCTCCCATCAATACGATGTGTTCAACGCCCATAGTTTCAAACCTCACACTCAACACTCTTCATCTAAGCCCAAACCTCTTATCCCGGACCCCTCCCCATCATCCATCATTCGTCTTCTACTTCGATCGCTCAAGCGGCGTAACTGCATATGTAGGTCGGACGAAACTGAAAACCTGTTAGCCCACGCCCTCCATCATCACCAATCCCATTCTTCCTCTCTCTTATGAAATGCCCTCCCACCCCATCGGACCCTACATCCATTCCATTCCGCCACCACACAGAGAGAATAAGCAATCAACATACCGATCAGAATTGTAAGGGCTCGTCTGGCTCCCAAGCAACGCCTTCTCCCTTGCCCGGTCCGCTAGATGTCGTCGCACTTGATCGCGGTCCTCCTCTGCTGTGAGGAGTGGGATGAGGTGGATCCTTGACCACATCTTCTCGCGCGCGAGTTCACTATTGCTCTTTGTCAGCTAGACGCTCACATCTAGATCCAGTATACCTGCGAATGCATTCCCTCAATCGTTCTTTTCGATGTGTCCTTATCCCCGACCCGTCTCCCCTTCTTGTTTCTCGATCCTCAGACCAAACAAGCAGATACACAGAACAAGCAGACAAGCAAACAGGAAGAAAAGTTGGGAAAAAAGAGAAGAAAGACCTACTTCTGCTCCCGAATCCCCTTCCCAACCTTGTAGAACCCGAAACCCATCACGCCAAACATGGCCACCAGCAGGACCGAGGGCCGGAAGCCACGCGCCGGCAGATTTCTCTGTCGTACAAACGCACGTTAGCCTTCCCCTATCTTCTCTCCCATTGTCGCATCTTCCCCTCCTCTTCTTGCTCCCATCCTTTAGGTCATTCCCCCTCTCTAGCTCCCTGTACATGTCCTATCCCCCGCGCTTCATGTCAATTGCACGACGTGATGCCCTGCCCTAGCTTACCCTATCGGGGCATTGTCACATCGCGCGTTCCCCCTCTTCAGAAGTCTTTGGATCACGATGCGCATCCCCATCCCCATCCCCATCCCCCATTCTCAATCCTCCCTCCCCCGTCCCCAAGCCCTCAACCCCCCCTCTCGCCCAAGTCCTCCCTGAGAAAATTAAAGAGAGAACAAACGCACCTTATACTGCACCGGCGCGTAGCCCCCCTGAGGCGGCAGATCTTGCGGCATGATGTATCGTCTCTTCCTTTCCTCTCTTCCTTCCTTCTTCTCCTATCCTCTTCTCTTTATCTGCCTCTTTTACTTCTTTTCTTTTCTCCTCTTCTTCTCTGGCACGATTCTACTCGCGCGGGCAGTGCGAATGAGATACCGAGATCGGTGTCGGCGTTGGCGTTGGGTAGCGAGTGAGGGTGACTGACTGAGTGAGTTGAGGTCGAGGTTGACTTGAGGTTGACTTGAGGCTCAAAGTGGAGCTTGGGTGGGTCCGCGTACACGCTAGTGACAAAGTGGAGCTAGAGCCGTTTGGGGGGTTTCTGTTCGGGTACGGCTTGTGTTTGTTTACTTTCCCACCTCACTCCTCCGCACACGGATCATGGACCAGGTTTATCAATTGATTTAGTTCCACAAGTAATCCACACGAGAGAAGAGAAAGAACGCCCTCTGCTATGCAACCTTACAAGCCGCGCCGTGCCATGCCATGCCACCACGCCTTCCCTATCCATTCCCATCCAGCTGTTCGCTGTAAATCAACGTACGCACTGCACCTGTCCAGTAAACCTAGCCGGCCGCAAAAAAAAAACCAGAGCCAACACAAGTCCGGAATCACGCCCTATCCCATCTCATCCTAGTCAAACCCACCCAGTCCATGCCATTTGACTCGGGTCCAGTCCAGCCCGAAACGAAACGATGAAGGAGAAGAAAGACACGCCGCTAGCTAATGACACGATCCCTCCTCGCACGCAGATTGGATCCAGATCGTCGTCCTGGGGTATATGAAAAGCACTTAACAACACCAGCTCGCTACGACGCCACGTCTATGAAGCGTGGGTGAGACGTCGAGAGAAAAAATGTCGGCGCAATGGCGCGAGAGACGAGAAAGAAAGAGAGGCGGAGAGGATGGTTTCAGGCCAAAGAAGCACCCCCTGCGCTCTTCGCCTCCTCTTCCTCCGCTGCCTCCCGCGCGAACTCGGCTTCGAGGTCAGCCTCCAGGTCATCACCCCACCCGTTATCATCGTCATCAGGAGCCTCTTCCTCTTCAGGCCTCGCGGTCCGGCCGTCTCCCAACGTGCTCTTCAGCCCCGTCGTTCTCTCCTTCGCAATCTTCTGCTTCTTCGCCAGCTGGCTGCCCCTCTCCTCCTCACTCTCCTCATCCTCCGTCGCCGGTCCCTCGTCGCGATCTCTCTTCTTGCCTCTCTGGCTGCTCACACTCACATCACTACTTCGACTCGAGTCGCTCTCGCTTCCCGAGTCATCGCCATCGCCGCCATCAGAGTCAGAACCCATGAACTCCGCTAGCTCGTCGTCGACTTCGCTCCAGTTGAGTTTGCTAAGGTCGTCAATGGGGCTGCTGCCTTCTTCGTAATCGGGGGGTGCCAAGTCGTCGGGGTCGTCGGTTGGTTCGTCTTGCGAACCGGAAGGCGTGTCATCTGGGACGTCGTCTGACGCAGAAGAAGAGCCAGAATCAGAGTCTGCGATGGATGATGGGGCAGAGGAATTGAAACCCGGGGAACGGAGGCGATCGACATCATGAATGGCGACCTTTGGGACACTGGTCAGCACTTCACAGTCTGATAAGAATTGCGCGTGGCGAAACATACCAAGTAAGGCGTCTCATCCTCCTTCTTCCACTTGCTTATCGAATTCAAAAGCCACTGTTGATTCACGATTTTGATATTCGGATACTTGGCCGCCTGCCGGACCTTGTGCGTGCGGGTCCTGCTTGTCGAGGCCACGAGATGCGTGACTTTGCGGTTGACCTTGACCTGTATAGTCGCGCCAAAGCTAGCAACTTGCAGTCCGATTTCAGTCCTGCATTTGAGTGAGCGGCAATTCTATCTCGTATAACAAGAGCGAGTAATAGTTCATTGTGCAGATGTTGATATATTGAGAAGAGTTTATATACCTCATGATGTCTGCTTGTAGCGGCACAAGGCCTGACATTACTATTATGCAACCTTCTAATGTTTTGGCCCTGCTACTGATTAGCGAAGAATGATTCGGAGAGGACCTTGGGGACGCACTTCAGCCGTGGCATGACCTGCCCAATGTCGGGCACTATCTGTAGATCGGCCGCACTCGTCTTGATCGAGACTTTCTTGTTGAGTCCCGGCTTCAACTGCGCAATCCGGCCCCCATGCGCATTGACCAGCGCCCCATCATACTCATCGTAGAAGGCCTTGTGGAGCTGCGTCAGATGTTGTTCCAGGTACTTGAGCTCCATATCGTTATCGACCAGTAGATTATGTCTATGCTGGGGTTGTTGTTCAGGCACTGTCTCGCCATTTACCGACTCGTCAGCTGGCGCCTCGCCTTCCTCCTTGTCAAGCTTCTCTTGCATGTGCAGCAGAGGTCGGTCGGTCAATTGCTTCTCCAGGAATTTCTCCTGCTCGGCAGCTTGCTCGAGACGTAGAGCTTGATCATCGCCACTTCCCATCCGTACCAACTCTTCGAGAGCACTGATCTTTGATCCGCCCTCCTCCTTGGGTGCTTCCGGCGTCGCCTCAGCAGGCTTGGCGTTCTCCGGAGCTTCTTTCTCTCCATCCTCGCTTGTTTGAGCCGTCTCGAGTTCTGGTTTTGAAGTCTTCTTCTTAAGCGGCGGCTGCATCGGCGGCAATTCTTCTCTCTTCGGCAAGAAACTCGAGTTGATATCTCCGATCCCGAGGAAGAAGTCGTACGGCACCACTTTGATAAGATTCGGTCGATTCTGCGGCCAGACATCCGCCCGATCGTCGATGATGACCACCATCTTCGTGTCCACCGGAAACAACCTCGCCAGACTCTTGGCCGTCACATTGCCGTTCTCATCTCTGCTGATGATCCGGTCTCCGAATAACTTCTTGTCCGGGTCAACAATCTTGGCGATGTTCATGGCATAGGCGCGCGTACCCATCGTGTACACGTGCAGCTCGTACAACTCCGAGATATGCGCCAGGAACTCGGCCAAGCCCGGTCGCATCTTGATGTAATACCAGCATCCGCTTGCGAGGCCCCTCGGTCCATCGTCGTTCAACTGGAAGCTCTTGACATCCTTCACGGCCTCGTAGTTCGGCGACGTCTTGTCTCGCTGCCACTCCCCGATCGTCGGCTCAATACAAGCATGGATGATGGTCTGATCGAGATCCACGACCAGCGACAGCTTCCGATGCTTCAGCAGCCGCCGCTGCAGTTCCTCCTCCGCCTTCGACGCCTCGTCCTGGCTGACTTTGAGCGCTGTCTGGTCATGAATCATATTGATCTTCGCCCGTTCCGTGTCATCACCAACGCTCACGAACGTGACCTCCGTCATGTCCTTGCCGCACATGCCACACAGGCCCTGGAACTGCACACTATGCGGACATGTCTCCTCGACTTCCACGAATCGCATATCCCGCTCGATGACCATGCCCTCCTGGACCTTCCATGACTTGAGTTTGCCCTCGGTCGGACTCTCCCAGTTGCCGTAGGCGGTCTCCATTCTCTCCCACGAGGCGCCTTTCTCCCTGGAGCTGGTGTCGCCGACGGTCGCTTTGCGCGCCCAGCGGTATTCGAGGATGGGTTCGAGCTTCTTGATGTCATCGCCAGGCTGCTTCAACAGCTTGATCACGGTGAGCGGGTACTTCAGTCGCGGCCCGAAACTTAGCAGCTTGCCCATCTTGGGTCCTGTTCCTCCGTCTGGGGGTCGCTCTTCTTGTGGTCATGTAGGTCTCGCCTTCCTGTGTTCACTAGAATTTCGATTAGCCCGTGTTCGATGGTGAAGGCGAAAGTAGATAGGGGGCCTCGCAGGTCACAAGCAGCGAACGGTCGCCCTCAGCGTCGACGCGCATCTCATGAAGCTTGCGCATGCTGGCGCGAGATCCGAAGGTACACAATACAGCACCAACACCCAACTGGAGGACGTTCGATCCCGGGCCAAGCTTGCTGAGGATAGCTTTCATTGGTGTCGCGTGGGGAAATGCACCCGCGCCAAAATGCGTCGCCAATGCCAACAGGAGTATTCACCTTTTCTCTCCGTCCGCCTCTGAATATGTTGCTCTTCTCCTTCCTAGTATCTAGGCGGTATGCGGATTGCACTGTTTGGGGTGGCGCGTGTCGCAATGCGCGCGAGTAGAAAGGTCGCGTTTGTTGGATCGTTTGTTCGTTCCTTTGGGGTGACGCGATCCCGTCTGTTCGGTGTTGAAAGGTCGATGGTTTGTTTGTTTGACGGCCTTCCGCGTACAAGTCGAGTAGTACGTGTCGCAAACTCGTTCGGACGCTTTCGATTTCTCTTCACGCCCTTGATTTGCCGAACGCCGTAAGTAAACAAAAGCAGTTTCGGTGAAAAAGGTAAGAGCATGCCGCTTTGGGTAGCGAGGCGCGGGCGTGTTCCTGTTACTTTAAGTATTTGGCGAAAAGTGGAGCCCGCGCGAGCCAACTTATGATTGGCTGGTCGATGCATGAGTGGCCGGGGTGGATCGGAATGGAGAAAGTCCGCTTCCGGTGCTGCTTCAGCCTCGTCGCCCGTTTGCGGTCCGGTTGTTGATATTCGCTTAGATATTGACAAGGACATACACGTAAACTGGAACTTGAACATATGCTACTCAGAAGATGGGTTCGTTCTGTGGTCTATCAATATGCAGCAATAGCCAAATCACCAACAAGACCCGTCTACACCCAGTTCCCTCCCATATGCAATGCTAATTCTGATCCCGATTTGACCCACAGAACGACAAAATGTCGCCTTCCTCAACTGAGCGATTCATACAAATTAGTCTACATCCCTCGCGCCTCGCTTGCTCGCATGCGCCATTGCTATATCCCATGTTCTCGATGTCTGCGCCCAACAGACTCCGCCATCCATCCATCCATCCATCCCCATCCGATTCCAAGAACAAACCAAAAGCAACGTCAAGAAGTAGAGATAGAAAAAGAACCCTAGTCATATGCCGATGCCGCGCTACGCCATTACCACCCTCGACCAACTCTGCCCTCCCCGTCTCTCCCCACCCATCCGCCCATCATCACGCAGCAACATCGTCCCCCTCAAAGCTCTCGCTGGCTTCACTACCCGCCGCACTCTTCCCCGCCGCCACGTTGCCCGCCAACAGCCCGCTCTGCGCGAGACTGTCCCAATCGTGGATCCGCCTGACCAGCGCCGGGTCAATCTCGTCCCCAATGAACGTCCAGCTCTCTTCTGGGTCCTCGGCCGAGTCGTCAATAGATGACTTACCGTCGCGGTGCTTGATGAGGGATTTGGCGTACTCGAGGTCACGGTAAATGGATTGGATGGCCGTGTCAACGCCTTTTTCCTACAGAAGAACAATGTTAGACTTGGTAGGTCAGGTAATTCGGATAGGCTGAGAAGGAGGAGACTTACACTTCTGATCGTCTCGCCCAGAACCTTCGCCTTGATAATCATCCGCTGGCTATTGCACGCCTCCCACATCGCCCGCGAGAATGTACTAACATTCAGCTTCTTCAGGTAGATACCTACACCCAAATCCTGCACGCGCGATCCATTGAAGTACTGGTCTCCAAAGAAAGGCTTGATGATCGTCGGCAAGCCCGCTCGGAGACTGGCGCCTGTAGTTCCCGAGCCGCCATGGTGAGCCGCTGCGTCGACTTGCTTGAAAAGCCAGTCATGCGGCGCAGATTTGATGAGGTGGACATCAGGATGTAAGGGCTCTTCGACAACTGCCGAGGGGCTCTTCTTGTCGAGGCGATCAGACCAGCCTTTAGACAAGATGCAGCGGACGTCGGCTTTGAGAACAGATTGCAAGATGGTATTGGTCATTGCCGCTGAATCTTGAACGACAATCGAGCCAAAGCCAACATATACGATCTTCTTGCCGTCCTGGCGAGCTTTCTTAATAAAGTCTGTTAGCTCTTTTGGTGGCGTCCAATCAGTACCTTCGTCTAGAAACCAGTATCCTGTCACACGAATCCAGTCACTGTAGTCCAGTGGCGGCACGACTACCGTCGGACTGAAGCTGTACAGGAAGGGAACCTTGTTGGGCTGCATCTTCTCGAGACTTGTGGCTTGGAGGCCGAGCTCTTTGCGTCTCCAGCGGTTGACTTGACCAGCGATAGCTTTCCAGAAGACGTTGTCGAACATGACGTATGTGATGTAGTTGTATGCACCACCCATCTTATGGTCTGGGACCGCAAAGGCGTGTGGGTATGCGCGGGTCCGAGTCCACGGCATGGAAAATGCTCTGAAGTATGGGATTCCTAGTGCTTCGGCGATATGGATACCTCCCATAGCACTCGGGCTTTCGATCAACAGATCAGAGTCTTGGCAGCCTGCCCAGGCGGAAGAGAGCAATTCATCTATCCACCCACGAAACTTGGATGATGCTTCCCGCAGAAAAGAATAGGTGAACATGCCATTGTCGACACAGATGCGCATGAGCTCAGCAGGATCTCCTTCTACTGGCGCGAGCAATTCCGTGACTCTCGATCCACCCCTGAAACTCGCGATGAGTCGCAATTTTCACTTTGTGGCCTTCAGCTATCAGCCCCTTACAAAGAGCAATGTACGGCTGAACATCTCCGCGCGAGCCGATCGTCAGGCAAGTTACCCGGAGAGACTCCGCAGGCTTGAAGTTTAGGATAGACGCCCGCGGATCATCAAACGAAATGGGGGGTCCATCGGACTTGGCCTCCTCAGCCGTTTTTGGCATTCTCACCTCATGCTCGGAGTAGCCTTCCATTCGAGCTTGCTGCAGCGATTTGTGCTCATCACTAGCGGTCTGGGCACTTTCTTTCTCTTCCATAGTCAACAAGCCAGATTCTTTGAGGTATCGCATCGTCTCCAGATTTTGAAGTAAAGTAACGGCGCAGTCGTCTCGAGTATCAGCCTGGGCAAACTCGAAGAACAATTCTTCATGCCCCCGGATAACCACTACCAGCCCAGAGTACCCAAATCTGAATCCCTTCTCCTTGTCAACATTCTCAACATCTTTCAAGGGTAGGATAAGCTTCGTTCGGGTGCCGGGAAGAAGACTTCGGAAGCAGAAAGACCTATCGCTGATGTAAATCTTGCCATACAGGGGTAAGACTCGATGCAGGAAGCCAAAATACGATGCTTGCAGCTTCTCAGATGCAGGAAGTGCAAAGTGATCCCGAAATCGGTCCCCGAATGCTGCAGCCTGATCTTCGTCGTCGTCGTAAATGTTGTCTTCCGGAGCAAGACCCTGCGGCTCATCGTAGTGTTTCTTCCCACCTTTCCACATACCCGAGACTTTCTCGACGTATCCCATAGATTCAGTGGCCAATAGCGTGCTCATGCGCTTCGAGTGTCTGTTGAGGTATCCTGCAAAGCCAGCTGCGCGTTGAAGTGGGTAGGCTCCAGCTTTTACAAGAGTTTGTAGTGTCGGCGCAGAAGTTGATGGTTCAACCTGACCAGCATTTGACCCTTCAACAGATCCAGTCGTTGCTGCGTGACGCGGCTTTGCTGGTTTCATGTCGGTGTTGACTGTAGCGCGCGGCGGCGAATCAGAACGCGAGTCGTCGTGGTTGGAGTCAGGGTCTCGTCGACGTGTAGCTGATGCCGAGCGCTGAATGGTTGGCGACAGAAACACGTCTGAGCCTCTCAGTATTTGACTGGCAGACGCCTGTGTGTCCTCGCTTGATGAGGGCACCACTCCAGACGACCCTGGATCTCCTAACGAGTGAACGAATGAATCAGACGATCCCGGGTTCTCTGTATGGCGTCGTTCAGGGCGCCCTGGCCTACTTGAACTTCGTCTCCCCGCGCTAGTACTACGCATAGCGCCGTCTACGTTCATTCTGCTGAGGTCGGCACTCCGTCGATTGAAGTTCTTGAGGTCTGTGCTTCTCCGGAATACGTCCGAACTTGCTCGACTGATCTCGGTACTAGCACGTGGACTACCTGCACCTACGCGCGAAAGAGTAGCCCTTACACGTTCCTCCAAGACCGGTGTCGCATTTCGGCTCGGAGCTATGGCTGGTGCTAATCGTCTCTCTTTCGGCGCTTGCGATGAGGTCCGTCTTGAGAGGCTGACACTGCATCTGGGGCTGTGAGAGTCTTGTATCTGAGCAGGAGAGGCCAAGACGTCCTCTGGTATTTGCTGAGCGGCAGTGTCTTCGACTAAGATCCGGAGTACATTCAGGGCTTCCTTTCCCAAAGTGAAAAACGAAAAGAAGTACTAGGATCGGTTAGCAAGTAAACAAAGCAAAGAAAGGACTCGAAGTGTACTTCATCGATCGCGTAAGTCTCATCATTATCAATGACTCGAATCTTGCAGGTATCCGCGAAGTCAATGATCTGACTGTCTTCGATGTCTATCACATTTTCAATAGGTAGCGAGATCTTGACACTGTCACCTTCATTATGCGAGCGGAAGATGATCTTCTGCAGCGATTTGACCCATTCCTTGGCACTGGGTACGCTGTCGGCCTTGAAGTTGAACTTCCTCTGATGCGTAACAACAGTGAAATGTGTAGCGTCTTTTCCCTTCTCTTTATCCGCCACTGTGGCCGATATCCCATACCGTAGGTCGATATTACCACTGGGAAAATAAAGATCCGAGGGATCCGAGTAATATGATAGCACATCGTCCTTCAACCGGAACCAGTAGCGATTGAATTTCGGATTTCGTTTACCGGATTTTGAGAGGTATCCCGACTTCACTACTTCATTCTAGGCGTGTCAGCTCCAAGCTCCCATGCTTTTAAGAACTTCAACTCTTACAGATTTCTTGGGTAAGTAGGCATAAAAGCATATGTGCTTGGTGGTAATATACATGTATCCTTGAAGTAAGACGCTCTTCAACAACCAGCAAGGGTACTCTATCCATGTTAGCAATGGTATGTTCCAGAGCTCGCGAAGATAATGTGAGACCAGAGAGACTCTCAACGGATATCGTACCTTCGATCACATCTTCTGCAGTTTCGAAATCGAAAATGTCCATCAACTGCTTCGCCAAAGTACTTGACGCCGGCTCTTCTGCCACAGCGCCTTCCCTCACATGCTTCAGTTTCGGCCTCGGGAGATCAAAACTCGGCCGCAGAGACATCTCGGCCTTTGCCTCCAGCATCCGACTCATCACCATCGCATCCCTCGAACTTGCATGCACGGGCAGTTTTGGCGACGCAGCCTTCGGCGCAGAGTCTCCCGCCGGCAGCTCGAGTGCTGGAGCAGCACTCTTCCCCGGCTCTCTGGACTTTGACTTCGACCCTGACCCCAACCCGGACAGACTCCTCACCAGTTTGCTCTCCGAGAACTTCCTCCGATGGCTCTTTTCCGCCTCTCCTGGCGCAGACAACTTCTCCCTCCGTGACTTCTCGGCCAGCAATTCCGCAGGCGGCTCCTCGTCCTCGTCGCTTGTTGCCCCGTCGAACCTCGCATTGAAATCGACCTGGGAGCCCGCGGCCGCAATCATACCAAATACGCTCTGATTCATGTAGGCGTTGCGGCCGTGCAGCGCCGTGCAGTCCTCGTCTGCGTCGTCGCCGTCGCCGTCGCGAAACCGCTCTGGAAGCTCTACCGTGACGTGCCGGGTCTCCTTCCGCTTCTTCGTCAGCTTGCGCACCGCGCGCTTCTTGGGGTCCTCGTCGACCGGCGCCATGGTGGGCTATCGAGGAGAGATGATTCGGGACGGATGGAAGCCGGGACGTGGACGGAAAGGGGAGAGGAAGTATGTACAGTACAGTACAGCACGAGTAAGTACCTGTACTGTAGACTCGAAGGTAGGTCTTGGTGAGACGTGAGTGAAGCGTCAAGTAAAGCGTCAAGAGGCGTCAAGTGAAGAGTCAAGTGAAGGGTCGAGTGAAGGGTCAAGTGAGGCGTCAAGTGAGGCGTCAAGTGAGGCTTGGCCGGTTATCGATAAGAAGTGGGACCAACTGGAAAGTCTCGCGCCGGACCCGCAACGCAACCAAAATAACTGCTATCGAGTCACGAGCGACCCACGATAGGACCACAGATTGGAAGATAAGCCGATCAGAAGATGGACATCGACATCTGGCGACTTCTTACGCGGACTGGCATTGGATTCAGGTGATCTCCCTCTCGAGGGAAAGTCAGCTTCCGACAAATGGAGGCAAGGCATCCAGGAGGCAGAGTGAGTGAGTGCATCTTTGCATCTTTCCTCCAGCGCTGTACAGTAGGTAGCATACTATGCAGTACAGTACATCGCGACTGGATTGCAATGCAGAATCCGAACCGGTACGAAGGGCACCTGTATATACAACACAGAGCCGAGATCCCCCACGCCGCCAATAATCGCAGGTATAGTAATCAGACGCAGTCATGACCGTTTCAGCCGTTTCCAAGAATACACAACCTCGGAGACGCCCGTGTTCAAGTCTCGCCCCGGCCAACGCCGCCCCGCCCAAACTAAGCGAGAAGATGCAAACAAAGAAAACAAAGAACACTGTAGGCATGGCGGAACCTCATCTGGATTTATACCCAGAGACAAAGCTTCCCACTCGCAGTGCCACCCGCAACCCAGTCCTTCGTGGGATGGAAGTGCGCAACGGCGGGCACGGCGGTAATGCCCTCCCCGCTCAACTGCGCCAGTTGTTCGCCGCTCGAGCTGTACACATCGACAAATCGGTTCATGTTTCCAATCACAAATTTATCGATTCCGTCGTCCGGACGTTCTTGCCATTGGGGCTTCAAGATCGTGACCCATCGGCCAGTCTGGTTGTTGTGCTTGATGGTTGCCGACGGCGCCATAGCTTCGTCATCAAGATCTCGTCCGGGCGTGAATGACCCTGCCTTGGAGAAAGAATGAATCTTGATGGTATCGTCGTACGAAGATGTCGCGATGTGACCCCCGGCAGACCAGGAAGCGTGCGATACAGAGAGCCGAGAGCTGTGTTCGCCCATCAGCGCGGGGGTCCGAGATTCTCCTTTTCCTTTGATGCTCCGCAGGTCCCAGATCTTCAGGGTTCGGTCCAGAGAGGCTGTCGCTATCAGATGCGGGTGCAATGGGTGGCTGGAGAAACCGCCCAGTTTTTTGTCCGTGAGTTGCCATATTTCCGCTTCAGCAGGTTTAGTCCGTAAGTCGTGTCTCCCAAATGAACCCTCGAGAGTAGAAAAGTACAAAATACTTTGTTCTGAAGCGGGGATCGAAATGCAAGAAATCGGCAAGTCCTCGTCGGCTGCTGCTGGAGCAAAAACCTCCACTGCAACGCCCTTCTGCAGATCGAACTTCCGCACTGAAGAATCGTACGAAGCGGAAAATAAGTGGTTGCCGTCGGCTGGAAAAACGAAGGAAGTGATTGTTCTTGAGTGCAGCTTCAGAGCGGTGATTGCTGGTTCTGGCGTGTCGGCTTCTTCCTCTTCATCGCCGTTGTCCTCGGCTTTGACTTCTGGTCCGGTTTGCGAAGCATCGAAGATACCCATGTTCCCCATCTTGTCTCCAGCAAAGATAAGGGCCTTGTCTTCGGAAGGATGGAAGCCGAGCGAGTAGATTCGCTCGGGGGTGATTTTGATCTCTGTAATCGTTAGCTATTCCCTCGCGTCAGAGGTGTGAAGAAACCCACGATTAGGTTCATATCCCTCATACAACTCCAAGCCGCTCATCTTCTCCCTCAAAGCCTTCAGGCCCTCATCCGTAGTCTCCTTCACATCCTCCTCAGTAAAGGTTCGGACATTGGGCTGCGCACCCCTCATGATGCCCGACAAGAAGCCCTCATCCCGACTGAACTTCTTTCCATCCACCACTATATCACTGAAGTTCAAATCCCCCGTCACTCTCTGCTTCTTCGCCTTCGCCTGCGCGGCCGCGAACTCGTACTCCACCTCGGCCTTGCGCTTCTGCGTCTCGCTATCCGCCTCGATGCCGGCCAGTCGCGAACTGGTCCTTGAAGGCCTCGTCGCCTCTCTCTTCACAGGCGTCGCTTTCTTGCGTGGAGCGGCAGACTTCGGTCGCCCGACGGGCTTGGGCGCAATCTTTGCGGCTGCGGAGGAGAGGTCCTTGACAATGGCTTGGTTGGTGGCGATATTCGCGAGACGACTTCGCTCGAAAGCGCTCATCTCCTCCTTTTCCTTCTTCACAGGCGCCATGTTTGTGAAGTGTCAATGTGGCAAAGCGGATTTGAAGACTCGCGATGTTGGCGGAAGTATAGAGATGAGAAAGAGAGGAAGAGAGGAAGAGAGGAAAGTGAACGTACTGTAGCCCAGCAGGCGCGTCCTCGCGCCGCCGACACCAACGCGAAGACACGCGACGAGGCGGCTTGGCCAAAGCTCCAAGGACAATTACTTTTCTGCCCGAAACCTGACTGACTGGCATCTCAGCTCACCAACACAGACTCCATGCTGAAGGCATCACCACCTCGACAACCGACTGTGTGACAGACAAGCACCTCGCAATGCGGCCATAGCATTCGCAATCCCCTCTATCGCCATGCTCGCACCCAGAACCGTCGTCGAAGCTGGCGTCTCGGTTTCAACGGCGCTGCCGTTCCTCTATCAAACGAAAACGCTCCGTAGCCGGCGTTTCAATGGTGCCGGCGTGGTGTGTCGACACAGGTGTTGGCCTGCTATATCTCGCAGACAGTTTAGCTGTATAGGCAGAGTCCGAAGTGCCGATGAGAATAACGCATCAGCAGCTCCGGGGCTAGGAAGGCCTGCGCACAGCTCCAACAACGCAAGCTCCCCTGATACTCTGGGCAAAACTCCGCTCAGCAAGGTCTTTGAGGCCCAGAGAGTGGAAACGGCCAAAGATCTCGACTTTTGGTTCCCTGAAGAGAGGGGCAAACGTCCAGGCAATTCTAGATCTGGTCATGGTTACAAGGGTGAAAAACCAGTCCATGCCAAACGCTTTGGCGCGGAATCTTCTTCTTCGAAAGGATTCACTCTACCCACAAAACCAAGCTATGCATCGCTTTCTAGACGGACGATTGAGAACGAATTTGATGTGGATGATTCGCCCATCCAATTCGATCAGGATGCAAAAGCCGACGATATATTCTTGGGCAAAGACGAGGACGAGATCCAAAGTCTGTCTCTCAAGCCCGAATCGCCCGAGTCCACAATTACCGAGGGCGAAAGGGCTGCCTTTCAGAAGATCTTTATGGACCTGTTCCAAAGATCCAAGCGCTCGAGCACCGGAGGGATTGGATCATTGAAACCTAGCGATTTCCTTGGACCAACCAAGGATCACAATAAGACCCCAAGCATTTCTATATCGAACGGGGTGAATATTAAACCAGTAATTGAAGCTCGACAAGAGGCGAAATTAAAACTCAACAACATTATAGCGTCAGCTTTGGAGACCAACGTCGTCACTCGAGAGAAGATGGAGGAAGTCATCAAAAGGTACCCGCCCCCTCTACGCGCAGCAGCTGCAAAAGCTATGGGTTACGTCCCAGACGAGAACGAAGCAGAGGAAGGTCGTCCCATCGAAGGACTGGTAGCCACGGAAGAACTGGAAGCCCTAAGGGAGCCTGAGAGAGCCAGGGTGGAGGCTTTGATGAGTGCCGCGGAGAGCGATTTTGAATTGATGGACATTATGGAGAAAGAAGTATTTTCGTTGATTCAAAAATTGGGTCTAGACGATGGCACCCAGCCCAGAGTGAAGCCAACACATGAAGAGTTGCCAGGCAAGCCACAAAGAGTCAAAGGTTGGAAGAAGGCTGAGCGGAGGGCACAACGGGAGCAGAAGGAGTCAGCGCCCAACGCAAGAGAAACGCCAATAGTTGAACCCCCCGACCTCGCTGAATTGTCCGTTCCGACTCTACAAAGCCCTGCGAAGGGAGTGTCCCCTCTCGAATATTATGCTCCTCTCTACCCATCCTACCTCCTCTTCGGCCTGCGCCTGCTCGACCGCTCCTTTAGTAAATCTTCCGCACTCGCCCTCACTATTCTCCCCAGAATCAAGTCACTTGGCATCATCTCGCAGGTCCTCGGCGCCAGCACCCAGCTCTACAATGAGCTCTTGCGCATCTACCACTTCCGTTACGACGACTTCCGCGGCATGATAGGCCTCTTGCAAGAGATGGAAGACGCCGCGGTGGACTTCGATTATGACACGTACAAGATCGTGAGCAACGTCGCGAGAATCCAGACAATGATCCTCCGCGGCGAGAAAGGAGCCGCGTTGCAGACATTGTGGAAAATGCCCGAGTTTGAGCGGTATCGCATCCGGGACTGGGCGGAGAAGATCATGGAGGCTAGAGATGACCAGAAAGAGCGGCCCATGTTTTGAGCTTGACTCTGGACTTCGCATCGACTCTCGAAATAGCTTTGTTACACGTCATCCAAAACGCTTTGTGTACTATATCAGAAATTTGAGAATGCTGTCCGGTTCGACTCAGACTTCTTTGCCGATCATGCGAACTAGCTACGGTACAGGAAGACCATCATTACACATCAGCACTTCAAATCCTCGTAACCCTCTCTTCATCCATCCACCCCCCTCTATCCACAGCCCCTTTCATCCCCTCAAATATCCACCCACAAAACACTCCCCACCTTGTCTTTTCTTCCCTCCCTATCCGTCGAAAATAACACGCTAGACCAAGTACTCCCACGTCTGTTTTTATGTGGACAACTTCCATAGGCGTGCCTGTAACTTGAGGCCAGGGCGTGTCACTCGAGCCGTTCTCCGCTCCGTCAAAAACGAGAATTGAGGTCGAAAGGCGGAGCTCACAGATTATCCCCGCCCGATTCTAAGGTCAAGCTCGGGATGCTATTTGAGGAAGGTGCTGAATGGGAGGGTGGTTGGTCAACTGTAGCCGTAGACTTTGTACTGTCAAGTGGATCCTACCTAGCACTGCGCATCAATTCGCTCGCTTAGCCTAAAAAACAAAGCAAACACCTTTCCCCAATGGCCCACCCAGTTCACAACCCTGCCTGTTCTTGGTACCTTGCTACTTACAGCGCACCAAGAGAAAACACTCACCCAATCTCGAGAACTTCTGGGTTCCCGACGTGCCTTGTTGCGATGCAGCCGCATCCGGATAGGAAGACAATTAGGGAAATTCGGCGATTGGATAGAACGGTCTCCTGTGACCGGACATTGGTTGTGTCTAAGCATAATCCAAATGCTATGTCCTTGAAAAGCCCTCGCGATCGCTATTGCTTTTTCTGTTCACAGTATAACAGACAGTTTGGTTCTTCGTTTCCATGGGACATATGAGTATTTGATTGCTCACATACAGCCACTATAGCACGCAGCCCGATGACTGCTTTCAACCAATTTTTGGCCCAACCGCGCCCTACTATACCTATCAAAGCGCATCTTCTCTGCAATGACTGGTCGACAGTCATACTGTAAAAACTTTCTTGCAATCTTCTACGGCCCTTTCCTAGTCTGAGCTGGGGTGGTTTGCTGTTGATCCAGCAGAATCTTGTGCATGGCTGATATCTCGGCACGGCGACAGTACCAGCAATCGGGTTTCGAAAGGTGGGTGTTCCAACAAGCACAACGAGAGCACCCAAAACGAATGTCCTGACTATGTGTCTCGGCTATTAGTATAACGCTCGTCAGACGATTTTTCGCAGCAGGGTAACTGATGTGAGGGACTGAGACTAGGGACAAGTCCATGCCAAAGGCAGGTTGTCCGGTAAATTGCCAGCTCGTTTGTAGAAGCTACCTAACCTAGCTTTCAATCGCGATTAATTTGAACCGCAAGTGTAGGCTCCAAGCGCTATAGCGAACCATTAATTACAGCTGTTACATAATTAAACTTGTGTATACCCCTACTAAGAGCGAAGTTTGTGATTTAGAAACTCGTATATTTTGAGACCGGAAAAAGAGGATAAAAATACATTCAAACTCGATCTAAGCAGTGACACCTCTTTCATAGCTTGACAACTTACGCTCATGGACGTTACAGTAGAAGAATGTTTCAAGCAGAGCAGAGAGGTCATTTATTAAGATCCGATGCAAGACAACACCCGGTCTGGTGGCGAGACAAGCGAGTTCAGTCCAGAACCCGGCCCCTCTCCCCCATTCACGCTAGCAGCCGACTCCTCAGCCTCGCTCGGATACTTCGTCATGGTCCTGACCGGCGAGCTCTCAAACAAAACATCAATCGCCACCCACCCCCAACCTCCTTACCTCTACAACAGCATCAACAGCAGCGTACTCTGTAATTATGACTGCGTTGGCTACTCACCACCTACCTGCAACGTAAGAAACCTGCACCCGCGACTGGAACCTCACTACCCAAGCTCCCTTGTTTACCATGGCAACAACAAGCTGACTTCAGCTTGTAGAGTCGGACCTCCATAGCCCATATCTCCTATTTACCTAGTAATGGATTCAGACTCGGAAAG
Organism: Blumeriella jaapii; assembly: GCA_009599575.1. Taxonomy (NCBI): domain Eukaryota; kingdom Fungi; phylum Ascomycota; class Leotiomycetes; order Helotiales; family Drepanopezizaceae; genus Blumeriella; species Blumeriella jaapii. The sequence continues at coordinate 354,640 of VWND01000025.1, read as the reverse complement.
CAAAACAGCCGGCAGCCTTTGGGAGTTGAATGTTGCGCGCGACTTCTCTCGAGCCTTTGGATCGACTCATTCCGATCTCGCCACAACCCAGCTCGACATCTACGACCCCGCACAATACGATCCGAAATCAGATGTACCCAAGCATTTAGGAGACTTCGATAGGCTGCTCGCGTTTCTCGGAAAACCTCTTGACATTCCTCCGCCCATCGTGCGGCGCCTTTCAAGTTCATCGTGCGACTCAAAGTCTTCCGACGGATCAACGCCTCCAACGTCTACCCATGATAATGATTTAGAGGATCTAGCGCTCTCAGATCTCAAGAAAGCAGTCCGATGGCAGGATGAGATACAACCAGATGCTATCTCCAAGGAAGACCGATTTCTGGGAAAAGATGCTACGAGGAAGGGGCCAATTCCACCAGTGGATGCAGAGTCCTTTACGCACAACAACCTCGGGCTAGATACTGAAGACGAAGGCTTATTCGGCATACCCAAACGCATCTCACGATCTACCAAGTCTACCCGACCAACTTCTATACTCTCCCCGCGCAGACCGGCGGTGGATCTAGCCTCAGTCAAGCTCTTCCAACCAGCAACACTTCCCCCCACCCCGAGCAAGCTGTACCTCGGTCCCAACGTTATCCAGCCGCTTTACACCCTCACCTCGGAAGAACAACAAATGAGGCTCCTCGATAAATTATCCAAGCATTTCTTCGATGAAAAGGCGCAGCTCAGCCAGCGCCCTTTTCCGCTGGGCTTTACTACGGCCGAAGGAATCCATGTCTTCGTCGACCTTTCCAACATCATGATTGGCTTTGCCAACAAAATCAAGCAGATGAGAAACATCCCAGAAGATTCTCGTGTGAAAACGCCGCCATTTGCCTTCTTCTCTCTTGCCATGATTCTCGAGAGAGGCAGGAGTGTAGCTAGGCGTGTGATCCTTGGCTCGACCCTTCCGAGAATTGATACCCCAGCGAAGCAGCCCAGCCATCTTGCGGATGCTAAGGCCTGCCATTATGAGGTGAACATTCTCGCTAGGGTTGCCAAACCTCAACCAATCACGACCCCAAAGAAAGCGAAGCGTGGAACTGGTTCTGGATACGTCACTTCCGGGTACTCTAGCGCATCAGAGTCCTCTATGGGAACGCACATGGTGATGCAGGAACAGGGCGTGGACGAAATACTACAGATGAAGATGCTGGAAAGCCTGGTGGATACCGCGAAACCGTCTACCCTCGTCCTTGCCAGCGGAGACGCAGCCGAGGCAGAGTACTCGGGAGGCTTCCTTCGGATGGTGGAACGGGCTCTCCAGGGCGGATGGCAAGTCGAGGTAGTCGCTTGGGGCTCAGGCCTCAGTTACGAATATCGACGCAAGGACTGGATCAGCAAATGGGCGGGGAAATTCAAAATCATCAACCTTGACCATTATTGTGAGGAGATGCTTGCTGTTTACATTCCCAAGGTCGATATTGCCGCCGCCAATCTAGGCCTGTGGCGTGCAGATGCAATGGATGAGGATGAAGACGCAGATGAAGACGAGGATGCAGACGATGACGGGGATCCATAAAGAATTCAAACACCAGGCAGGGTACGCTCTAGTCTGGCTGTATCGCGACGGGACTGGGCATGATGGCGTTTTGTCGAGCGGCAAGAGAATGCGCTTATACTTGTGTTATAGGGCGTTGGTCATCAACGAGTGATACCCTGTCTCGGAGCGTTTCCAGCGGCATGGAATATGGTTTTGTACGAACCATCGCATAGTTCAGTCCGGCGTAGAAAAAATCACATTCTGCATCCTACCATATCAACCCCGAATTTGATTTGATTGAATTGGATTGGATTGGATTGGATTTTTCTTATGGTTTTCTATTTTGTAATTTTCGTTTTCCACTTTTTGGTCCAGGATAATCAGGTAATAGTGGGCTGCCAGCCCATATGACACGATCTAACCAGTCGAAAGGCTGAAATCAGTCAACTTGGATCGCTAAATTTGTGACGACTCACTCTTATGCCACCTCTCGTGTCACCCCAGCAACTACGTATAGCTGCAAGCTTCCTGGTCTCCTGGTGGGTCTTCTATCAATTATGGAAATTATTTATATATATAAAGCTTTTTCCTTTTAGCAACCTTTTTTTTTTGCAATTATTGATTTTAAATAAATATTTTTATTACAAAACCAAAAGCTCGTTTTTTATATTATATAAATACGGCGATTAATTAATTGATTTTCCAGCCTTCCGATTAATTAAATCGTTATATTATTAATAACTTTTTTTTACGCTAGTATAAGGATTGAAAAGGCAGGGAAACACTAGTTCAGATAATAGAGCTCAGATAAGGTTGGGTTGATAATCAGACTGATTTCTACCTTTTATATTTCTATATGGCCGCCAAAACGAAAATTCAGCGCTTCGGCGATATTTTTTTATAAATTTTACGATTTAAATTAATTGCTTCGCATTTTTCGTTCGGTAGCCGTATCGATTTTATTATAAGCGTTAAAAAAAAAAGCCGCGGAAATTTTTAAAAAATAATAAGCAAAATTATCTTTCGGAAACGTTACGATTTTTTCGAACGGCTGCGAAAAGTATAAAAACGGCGCTTATTTCGTAAGCTACGAATACGTTATATATCAGAACCGCAAATAAATAACGTTTAAATACGATTCGATAAACGATTATTTTTACGTTTTCGACGCAAAAACGATAAAAGCATAAAAAAGCCTGCAAAAAACTGCCAGCATATTAGCCGAAATGCGTATATAAAAGTTATAAATATATTGTAAAACGGTGATACCTTGTATTAATGGGAGTTGGTAGTTTTAGCTATGGTCGAGGCATGGACCTTTCCGAGACCCCCTGCCACTGACTACTTTTAACAGATATAAAAGCAAAGCATTCCTTTAGATAATATCATAAGCACGCAGTTTAATTCATACTTTTACTTATTTTTCTTTTCTTTTTTTAATTTTTTCTAAAAATTCTTTAGATTATTTTACCCACCGACATATAGCCGTATTAATCTGGTTTTCCTATCTATTTTTACATTTGATAATTTACGCAGGGATTTAAATTTCGGTGTTTCGTTTTTATATATTCGCCGATGCATTTTTTAAATTCGCAGTTAAAATCGATTTCGATATTTCGCTATTACGGCTTAAAAAACCTTTTATATAATATTGTTCGCAGTTGTATTATATAAAAGATTTTTAATAATTTTTTTTATTTTACGCATAATTATTAAATTACAAAAATGCAACATATTTCAGAAACGTTTGAAATTACGGTCAGGCAATTCTGAACCGTGCGAAGTTTAAAGCTCGAAAATCGCTTTTTTATTTAAAAATAACAAATCGAATATTGGTTCGTACGCTTCGACCGCTGCGTTCGGCTTTTCTAAATTAAATTTTTTTTGGTCAAACGCTTGGCGAAAATTCAATCTTCTGATCTTACGCTTTGTAATTGTGGCAATTACAATTTGCGGCTTTTTATTAAAAGTAGTAAAAAGATGGCTGTACGTATATTGGCTTAAGCCACGGAATATCGAAATCGTAGATTATATAGCAATATTATATCAATCCAGTTAATTTATTAAAAAACAAGTTTTTTAATATATTATTTAAATATTTGAACGCAATCTTATTTTATTCAATTTTTTTAAAAAACACAAAGACTTTCTTAATAGCTTTTTTATTAAAAACGATTTCTCTTATATTAAAAATTTTTAATTTACAATTCTAAAAAACATTTATTCGTTTAATTTAAACCCAACTAATACTTTTATTAATACTATGAATAACGACGCTTTTCGTTTTTTTATGCGAGGCCGCATACTCTTTCCTGGCTCCTTTGATGCACCCTTATTTAATAGCGCCAATATTACCGACTTTATCGAAAAATATAAAAAAACCTATAAGAATTTCGAAGTTTTTAAAACTGAAATATTCGATAAACTCCTTCGCTACTATAACCTAATTATCAAAAATATTATTAAATCGATAAATAAATAAAAGGCTATTAAAACTCGAAACTGGCGTAAGCTAATTAAAACCTTAAAATCGGAATTCCGAAACTACGATCGCTAGCAAATTCGCGATACTATCGCTTTTCTTAAACAGTTTGTTATAACAATTCGCTAAGCCAAAAAACTTAAAACTTATTATCGTATTTATATCAAAGTTTCTAACGTTTTCGTTAACAAAAAAGTCTTAAGCGAAATTAAATAAAAAAAATTGTTTTTATTTGGCCTTCCAATCAGCATTCGCAACAAAACTATTAAACATTTTAAAATTAATAAACAAAACCTTAAAACCTTCGATTAGTATTTCAAATTTATAAAATTCGTTTTTAAACAAAACCAAAGCGAACGTATTATCGAAGCTATAAACCAAAAAAAATCTTTTTCCCTTATTTATAAAAAAAACGTAGAAGCTTTAGTGCAAAAATATACCCAGCCACTAAAAGTTACCGAAATCGCCAAAAAACAATCAATTATTATATTATTCAATCGTTTTGCAAAATTTATTAACTTGAAAAAGCTTGACAAAAATATCGAAACTTTCGTATTAAAATTTATCGATATTAAAATTCAAAGATTTTAAAGCAAAATCGAAGGTTTTATGCAACAGCAGAAGAAACTTTTTTACGCTAATTCAAATAATAAAAACGATCAAAATAGGCTTTACAACAATTATTCTTTTTAAAATGCACGAAGCGATCAGCTTCGCCAAGCTATCGTAAAAATAATAGCTGCTTAGTGGCAACCTTTTTATGCTAGCGATTAGAATTAGCGAAACATTAATTATAATAACGATTATCAGAGGAAAGAAAACCAACGCGGAAATCAAAATCGCAGCTACCAAAATGGTAAAAATAATTATCAAAACAGATTCTGTGGCCTTAAATATAAATTTTGTAATAATAAAAAAATTCACTGCGAAAAACCTTATATTCGTTTAAAATACAAAGCATTTAATTTTTGTATAAATAATAAAATCTGTTATATTAATAAATATAAAGCGATTTGCTTCGGACCGACGGAAGCAGAAATAGGCCTTTTTAACAAAGCTAAAAATCAGAGCTGATTAAATATTATTCGCTTAAAAATAAAAGATACGAAATAGAACGATTATTTAAAAAACAGGAAGGATGCAAAAACGATTTTTACTAATAAAAAAAAAAACATTCCAAAAAGCGTATTAATTAAAAAGAAAACCTTTATTTTAAATATAAATGGAATTTAAATATATAAATAAAAAACAAATACATATATTGCTAATGCAAATATCGCATTTGCAAATATTATGGCTGTACAATTAAGCTAGCGAATTATAAGAAAGCAAAATGCTTTTGTTTTATTTGCCAAATTAACTGATATAAAAAAAAACGTTAAAATCGAAAAGAAAAAAGATTTTGAAATTCGAAAAGAAACCGATAAAACCATCAGAAAAACGCTTATAATAGAAAAAATTAACGACGATATAAAAAATATCGACACCGACATTTCGGTTTAAATTATTCAAAAAGTATCAGCTTTTAAGCGCTTACCACTAATGCGAAGCGAAAAATAAATCGATAAATATATCAGCTCCGAAGCCGTCGACGAAGCTATTAAACGGATTATAAAACAAAAAATTAAATTAAAATTCAGCGATTTATTTAATACAAAAGAAAAATTCGACAAAATTATTAATAAACAAATCCCTGTATTAAAAAAAAACGAAAAAGTTAAAATCACTCGAAAAAAAAACGATTTTAAATTAAAAAAAAACTAAAAAGAAATTTACAACACCGTAATTAATTTAGCCGATAGGAAAAAATCCTCGGAAAAAATCAGCTTTTTGGCTCTCGCCATAAAAACTCAAAAGTCAAAACGACGAAACTGCTTTTATACGGCTATAAAAGCGTTAAAATGAAAATTATACTTGAAAAAAGTACGATCGCCCTCGTTTTATTCGATAATAAAACCGAAATCAATTGCATAAATCAGAAAACAGCCGAAGCTAATAATATCTCGATTATTATCGATAAGCGAATAATTTACACTACCGTTAATAAAAATACGATTGAATTTAATAAAATTGTACGAAATATAAAAATCGATATTAAAAGTATTATTATTTATAAAAATTTTTTAATAATAAAAAAATGCTTTCATTCTATTATTTTTGAAATGCCTTAAATCCTGGAAAGTTTCGTTAGCTTTAAATACACCGAAAACGGCCAAATAAAAGCCTTTTTTTGGAATTGAAACCGGTCTTTTTAAAATTAAATCACCGTCGCCGGCGATAAAATTTTTTTAATCGACGTTTTATCGGAAAACGAATAGCCGGCTTTAATTTTAAAACAAATGCTGGGCTATAATAAAACTTAGAAAATACTCGGCTAAAAGCATTCGCGTTATTAATCGAAATGGCACCGCGAATAAAATTAGCTAATATTAATATTTTTAGCTATCAATTCGGAAATAAAAATTCCGAAAATTTCGTTTTCGTATTAAATAAACCCGACTTATATATTTTATTTTTTTGTATTAATATCAGCATTTTTTACAAGCGTAAAGCTGATAAAATACGATTCGTAAATCTTAGCGAATCCGGTGGAAATATTTCCGAAAAAATAAACGATTAATTTAAAAAAGATAAAATAACAAAATCATTTTAATTAATTATTAGCGAATTCGAAAGATTTATCACCGGCCGATTTTTCAGCTTATTATCTGGCAGCCGATTTACAAAACGATTTGATAATTTAGCAATCGGAATCTAACTTTTGCCAAAAAAAAAAAAGATTTTATACAAAATTCTACGCAACCGGGAAAAAGCTATAATTTTCGATTTTACCGAAATAAGCCAATTCAGCTTTAACGTTACGCTTTATATCGATATTAAAACCGTGCTTTATAAAGCCTGGTAAAAAAAAACCTTTTCAATTCTTAAAACTTTTTAAAATAAAATAATCGAAATGTTAAAAAAACGAATTAAACAAAAAATCTTCGAATTCTGCTACGGCCCATATAAAAACAAATAATTTATCGTTGCGAAAAAAAAAAAAAGTATTTATAAATTTATTATCGCAATCGTCGAAATAAACAAAATAACGATACGAAACGCCAACGTGCTATTTAACGTCGATTAATTTTCAAACGAATTCGCAGGATTAACGATCGCTTTTTTTTTCGATTTATTTTCCGGCTACGATTATTTAATTTTTAATTTACGATTTCGAAACATAACGGCCATTTAAATTCTAATCGGTCTACTGCGCATAACGAAAGTATTTATAAAAGCTATTAATTCAATCGCTTAATTCGTAAAAATCGTATATAAAGTTTTTATAATTTGCATTTTCGATATTGCTTTTTTTTACGTTAACGACGTCGAAATTAAAAGTCTTAAATTATATTACAATAATAAAAAAATCTTTTTTAAAATTCGACGTTATATAATAAAATATATTTAAAACATCGATAAAATTATGGTTTGCTTCGAAAAAGCTAAGACTATTATTGGCCCTCGATTAAAATTTTGCATGTCCGAAATAAATATCGTTGGTTATATAATTAATAACGCTGGCCGCTATTTTCAACGAAAAAAAATTAAAAAAATTTACGAATAAAAAAAGTGTAAAAATATCACCGAAGCTAGAGCTTTTATTAACGTTATGATTTACTATCGCAATTGAATTAAAAACTTTTTTTAAAAAGCTGCATTTATTTACGCCACGATAAAAAAAAAAGTCGATTTCGTTTAGAAAAAAAAATAAAGCAAAACTATAAAAGTTTTTAAAAACGATTTTATCGGCTTTATCGTTTATGCGAATCGATTACAACCTAAACGCAAAAAAAATTATTTTAATTATCGACGCTAATATTTTCGGTTAGAAAGCTGTATTGCAATAAATCGATAAAAACAAAAAACGGCATTTTTCACGATTCGAAAGCGGCTTATAATTTTTCGCAAAAGCACGCTACGATGCTATTAAACGAAAATATCGAAATGTTTTTAAAATAATAAAAAAAATAAAAAGCGAGCTGTACGGCGTATATTTTATTTTGGAAACAAACGCAAAAGTTTTTATCGACCAATTAAACGGAAAAGCCAATGATTTACTAAAAGCGCTCGTTATTAATTAAATAGCTTAAATGCGATTTATAAATTTCGAAATTAAATATATTAAAAAAATAATTAATACAACGGCAAACGGCTTTTCCAAACGAAAACGCTTTTATCCGTCTGACTTCGCTAAATAAAACGAATAAAATATCGACGAATAAATCGCTAACGAAATCGGCTGCTTTGCTATTTGCGCTTTTAATTTTACAAAACCAAAATTATTCGCGTTGCTATTTCGGCTGACACCGCGAATAAAAAATATTAATTCTCGGGCCGAAAAAGCATTCGCGTTATTATTTCGGCTAGTATCGCGAATAAATTTGACCGAAAACGATCGAAATAAGCCGATTAGCGATAAAAATAAACTTTTAATCGATAATTACGAAACCGAAGATTTTTATTTAATCGTATATTATTTAATCATTTTATTTAAATTATTTAACGTGCCAAACCATTAGTTTAAATTATTTAAAAACCAGGCTTTCGATTATATTTTAGCCGACAGAAAATTATACAAAATAAAAAACAATATATATCAAAAACGCTTAATAATAAATAATAAAGCCGATAAGTTTCAAATCATAAAAAAAGCTTACGAAAAAGTGTTTTATAAAAAAGCTAAAGCCATTTATCACCGAACCAAAAACAATTTTTAATAAAAAAAATGTTTCGAAAATTGCAAAACCTTTATTAAAAACTGCATTTTTTATCAAAAACGAAAATTTGGCCGAAAAAAAACTTATTATATTCGACGTGGTTTTCTAGAATCTGGAAGAAAATCAATTTCGATATTATACGCGTACCGACCACCGATCGCGGGCATATATATTTTGTATTCGCTATTAACGATTTATTTAAATAGCTTAAAAAGCGATTTTTCCGAAACGCTATTTCCGAAGCTATAGCGATCTTTTTTTAAAAAAACGTTGTATATCGATACGGTTTATTTGGCAAATTGAACGTCGATAATAAACCCGAAAATAAAAGCGTTGTCGAGATTTTTACAAAAAAATACGGGATCTAACGTATTTAAATTTCAGCTTATAATTCGAAAAACAACGGATCCGTTAAACGAAGCTATAAAAATATTCTTAACGGCTTTTTAAAAGCTATTCGAAGAAATTATAAGCGTTGGTCGCGGAAATTTTCGGAAATGCTTTTTGTTATACGCATATATATATACGTTTTTATTAAAATGATTTTATTTTTTATTTAATACGGCAAAAACGTTCGATTGCTTTTGAAAATAAAATAGCTTGTATAAAAATTTTATAACGTGGTTAAAATAAAAACGAAAGCAGATTTATTAGCAATAAAATTTAAATAATTAAATTACCGCGATATAAATATAAAAAAAATAATTTTAAAAAAAAAAAAGTATAAAAAGGCAGCTAAAAAAGTCTGAAATAAAACCAAAGTTCTAAAAAAAACGCTAATTAAAAAAAAAGATCTGGTTTTAGCTTACGACGTCCAGCGCGTTATCGACAAATCGGCCGATATTAAATTTAATTATAAATAACTCGGATTTTACGAAATATGCGAGGCCGAGTTAAATAAAAGTTATTATAAGCTTACGGAACTCGATAAAACAAAACTGAAAGAAACGTTCGCCGCTAACCGGTTAAAACGATTTTATAAAAGAAATTAGCAAATTTATTTTTTAAATTTTAAATTAAATAGCAATTCCGATTCCAGCGAATCCGACGACGATTCCGACCAAAGCGATTATACTTCTGAAAAAAAAAAACCTTCTGAAAAGGTTTGAAAACAGCCGAACGATAATTCCGCTGCTAAAACCACAGTTTAAATCGTGATTCCATTTATGGCCGAAAAGGAAAAAAGTGCTTATAAAATTATTTATTAATTATTTTATTGTTTTTGTTGGCTATTGTTTTTCTTTTTATTATATGCTATTTTATTGTTCTTGTTTTGCTTGCTCGTATATAATTTAATTATTCTGTTTTATATATATTATTTATTTTTAAGATTTTTTTCTATATTATTTGAGACATTTATTATACTTTTTTTTGTTTGATTATACTTTTGTTTACTAGAACAAAAGCTTTGTATATATTTAAGCCGTATATTTAATATATTTATATTGCTCGTATATTTTACGAAAACTATTTTTTATGCATTTTATTATTTGCTATTTTCTGCGCTGTTTACTTTTTTCGTTATTTTAAACAAATGCTTATTTAAATAATTATAATTTATTAAAAAAATAGCATGCGGATTCCCGTGGCCTTTGAATACAATATTTTACAATCCTCGTATTTTTTCTTATTTACTTTTTAATAAATATAATATATTTTTTTAATTATTAAACTTATCGATATTATATCGTTTTTTAAGCAAAACGTTGCTAAACTTAGCAAATTCATTTTTAATTTATTTTGGAACGGAACTATTATACGTAATTTCTCCGAGTTTAAGTAAGCATATAATGCCGCCATTCCAAATTAATAAGCAGCTTTCGTAAAAATATTTATAAAATAATTCGATATAATAATTAAAAACGTCAACGAATTTTTATTCGATTACGAAAGCTTTGTTAAAACTGAATTCGTTCGCAAAAGTTTTGATTACGACAAGTTTCTGCTGAACTACGACAACGCTTTAAAAACTTTCGCCGAAGCAAAAAAAGCTCGAAATAATAAAAAAAAAATAATAAACCGAATATTACGCTTTTTGTTAAATCAACGAAAAAAAAATATTTAAAAATACGTTTTTAATAAAATTACCGATATCATTTTACTTCGGCATTTCGCTCGTTTTTTCGAAACTATTACTTTTATTAAAAAAAGAGTTTGGGTATTAAACGCTTATATTTTTAAAGCGTAAATTCTAAAAGCTAATAATCTAAAGGCCCGTAAATTTATAAGCTTTTTTACAGCTGTTTGCAAATTGGTCGACGACGCTATATAATCGCTAAAAAGAATTTTAGTCGGCTGCGAAATTTTAAATTTGACTTTTTTTTAAAATAAAAAATTAAACGTCGCTAAATGCGGCATTTTTATACCGAACGAAAAAAACGACGCTATTTCGATATTTTAAATTTACAACGACGAAAAAAACGAAAAAGCTAATATTATTTTCGTTTAGTTCGAAAAAACATACGCTATAACAACCAATACTTTTAAAACGGTTAAAATTGCTCGGCGACTTTTATTTTTAATTATCGAAAACGAATCCGAAAACGAAATCAAAAGCGTAACGGCAAATAATCGTTTATTCGAATACAAAAAATTTATTATATTTGTAGAAACAATTTCGAAAAAAGTAAAAACAAAAAACGTAAAAAAGCGCGCCGATATTTTCGAAATTTTTTTTGTTCGGAGGAAAAAACTATTCGCGTCGCTAATAAAAAAGGCACCGCAAATGAAAACAGCCGAAAATCAACGCCGAATTACAAATTTTAAGTTAATTAACAAAAAACGCGACGATTTTACAAAATCAAATTCAAAAGATTTTAGCATTTCGAAAAAAAAAAAGCTAAACGATTTTGAATTTGATTTTTCGAAATTAAATACGCAAATATCAAAAACGTTTGCTGCGTTTAAAAACGTCGAACCGTTAATATTCCAAACTTTAATAAAAGCATTTAAAATTTCGATTATTGCACGTTTCGACCGAAAAAGCTTAAAAGAAAATATCGAAATTATCGCGGAAAAAATTATACAAAAAATATAAAATCAAATTAATTTGCTTAAAACTTTCGCTTTCGACGACGAAACGATTTAAAAGTTTTATTTCGATATTTTTATATAAAAATCAAATAAATTCGTTAGCTTTTTCTTTTTTATTTCGAACGAAAACTAAACTAAGCTTTTTTCGGAAAACTGTAAATATAATACGCTAAAACAAATAAAAAAAACTTTTAAAAACGATAACCCGTTTTTATTCGAGCTTTTTTTCGCTGAAAAACTCCGATTTTTTAATTTCGTTTTTACGAATAACGTTAATATTAAAAAAAACGATAAGTTTTGCTATTTCTACGTACGCTATTACGCGGCGTATTACGATTTGATTACAAAAAAAATTAATATTATCGGCTTTGCTAATCGATTCGCTGTTATTAAAAATTCGGATTACGACGTATTCGAAATTAATTTTAATAATTAATTTATATTCCGACGGAAAACTGCGAAAATTATTTAAGCGCGTGCTAAAGCTTACCTGGGCTACGTAAACTTTAAAGCAGATCTTAAAGCTTTTAGCGCGATTATAAAACTCGATTAAAACGTAAAAAAGTAGAAGCAACGAGTATTTTTAAAAGCCGATTTTTTTGATTTTTCGACCGAAAATATATTTTAAAGTTTATTTAAATTAAATTGCGAATTCGTTAATTACGTAAGGTTTCACAACGGAAAAAACAAATTATTGCTGCATCTTATAAAAAAAAAAATAGCTATATATAAGTATTATTTCCGACTGGTTAAAACCCAAAAAGCGCTTATAGCTTTTTTCGCTAATATATTTTACAATCTCATTTAATAAATTTTTAAAATGCATCCCGGCTTTTACTTCGCTATTTTGATTATCCGAAACCTTGGAAACTGCCGCTTCGTAGCATATTTTAACGTTTCGATCGCTTTAAGTTTCGTTGGACCCGATCGTATTACAATTATAAAATTCGATATCGCCGATTTTTAAAAAAAAAAAAAAATCGAAGATTTTATCGACGTTATTTTCGATTATTACGTTTTGCTTGCATTCGCATATAATTCGGAAATAATCGAAGCTTATCTGCAATTATACTACGACGCTAAGCTGACTAAAACTATTCAGAAAAGCCCAGCTTTTTCGTATTTTAGCGCGTTTAAAATAATAGCCTCGGCTATTTTATCGGATTACGAAACCGAAAGCTACGGAATGGAAAATGAAATAACTTTTATCAGCTTTTCGATTAAGCAAAAGGTTTTCGTTAAATTCAGAATCTAAAAAACCGACGGCGCGATATTAATTTATTCGAATAATTATACGGCGCAAAAATATAGAAATTATTTCGAAAACGATAATCCGATAAGTAATCTGATATTATTTGTATTGCGGCGAAAGCAATTACAGCATTTTCGATAATTTCGATTGCAAACGATTACTTTCGAATTATTTCGTAAAATAGTTTTTTTTACAGGTTTCGAAGCCCTTTTAAAAGCATTCGTCGGTAAACAACCGTAATCCGACCTATTAGTTTTACGCGAAGCAAAAGCGTTAATCGGTTTTAATTACGACGAATTAATCGATTATTTTTACGATTTTAATACAAGACTTTTTAACGCTTTTTGCAAAGCGTAGAACCACGTTTAAAAGCTAAAATTTATTATTTACGAAAAAAAATCGTAAAAAACATTCGTCGCGGCGATATTTAATAATATCATCGACGAAAAAGCTATTAAAACGTTCGTAAATTTAAACGATACTTCGATTAACACTTTATTAAGCTATTTTTTAAAAAAGCAAAATAAATAAAATAATTCAAACGATAAGCGAAACGCTATTCCTTCGCAAAAGCCAATAGCAAAAAGGCCAAAAACGAATTAAAAAACCGAAAAAATATAAAACTAAAAAGTTTGGTTTTTAGTTGATTGGTTTTTAAATTATATAAAATAAATTAAATTGCATTTATTAAAATTATGTTTTTTTTTAATCGTAATTAAAAACGATTACGTATATTATTTAAAACAGAATGTAAAACGGTAATACTTTGTATTAATAGGAATTGATAGTTTTAGCTATAGTCGAGGCATAGACTTTTTCGAGACCTTTTGCTATTGATTATTTTCAACAGATATAAAAGCAACATTCCCTTAAATAATACTATAAGCACGCAGTTTAATTCATACCTTTACTTATTTTTTTTTTCCTTTCTTCAGTCTTTTTTAAGGATTCCCTAGATTATTTTACCCACCGACATGTGGCCGTATCAGTCTGGTTTTCCTACCTACTTTTACAATATATCGATAGTATTTTAATAATTTAAAAAATACGCGGAATACTGTGACGATTCATTCTGTTGCCACCTCTCGTGTCACCCCAGCAACCACGTGTAGCTGCAAGCTCCCTGGTCTTCTGGTGGGTCTTCTATCAACTATGGAAATTATTATGTATATAAGGCTTTTTCCCTTTAGCAACCTTTGCTTTTTGCAATTGTTAATTTTAAGTAAATATTTTTGTTACAAAACCAAAGGCTCGTTTTATACCATATGAATACGGCGACCAGTTGACTGATCTCCTAGCCTTCCGACTGATTAAATCGTTATATTATTAACAATTTTTTTTTTACGCTGGCGACGGCGTAAATTTTTTTTTTTTTCGAATTTCTTACGGATCACACCAAAGTAATCGACCGGTCGTAAAAAAGCTTATTTCCGCATTTTGCGAAAAATGGCTTTTATTCAACGATTTCCTTTTTAGCAAAACTTTTCAGCTTCTGCTATTACACTTTAACCTCCCTTTTTTCAATCAGCGAAGAAGCAGCCTCCCCTAAAAGCTTTTTCTTCTGAAAAACAGTCCTTTCCCCGAGGAAAAAAAAACAAAAAAAAGGGCAGAGCGCCAACTATTTCGCCTGCCATCTTTTTGCAGCCCAACGCTAAAAGCGTTTAGTTAAGACTTTTGCAAAATCAATTAAAGGAAGCGCAAAAGCGTAAACGATAACTTTTGGAAATTATACGATTGCGACAGACCCTTTAATCAAAGCGTTTAATAGAATTTATCGAACGTGCTTCTGCCAGTCGCGAATTTGCTGCTTTTTCTTTTTTTCGCAACGTTTTATTTCAACCAACAAACGCTGCAAATCAACTTTTACGCTTTTCGCGAATTTTCTTTGGATTTTCCTATAACGGCCAAGATTTTAATACGCTTTTTGAACGCTATAATTCCTATTTATTTGCTGATTTTCGACTAATTCGCATAAAGCGCGTTTCGAATCTTAAGTTTAAATTAAATAATAGTAAAAATTATAAAACACGCCATTAAAAAACTAAAATTTTCGATAATTTCGAATTTTACTACGATTATTTCGCTAGCGATCGATCTTGTAAAAATTATATATTCGATCAGACCGAAAGCGTAGTAAAAAAGTTTCTGACCCCGCGTATTTTAGACCGTTCCGATTTTATTTCTTTCGAAAAATTAATAAAAAAAATCGCCGATTTCCTGGCCGACCTTTCAGACGTTTAAAAGGTCGAAAACGAATTTAAAATGCTTGCAATAAATACGCACGACGACTTTTAGCGATTTTACCTGCGATTTTCCATTTTCGCAGCGAACGTTTAAATACAAACTAATAAACAGCTTCGAAACGCTTTCCGCGATAAAATACCAAAGCGTTTACGAAAAAAGCTGTATTTGGAATAAGCGCGTACAACGATTTTTAAAAATTAGCTTACCGCCGTTCGACAAAAAAAACAAATTAATTGGCTAAACGAATTTTATACGCGAATCGCTTTTCAACTAAGTTTACCACCTATTAAAATAGTAAATCCTTAATCAAAGCGTATTACGAATTAAATCGTACGTACGAAAGTCGTTCAAATGCTCTATAAGCTTTTTTTCAGCCCTCTGCTGTTTTTCCTCTTTTTTCACGCCAAAACGCCCCTTTTAGCGTTTTTCCTTTTCGATCGGACCAACGATAACGCTCGTTTTTTATTTTATATCAAAAAGTTCAAAAAAGCCAATTTGCACGATTTTTTACGGGCCGATCTTCGGTTTTATCCAAAAGCCTTTTTAAGCTGATAAATATAAACGAAATCGAACCGGCCGAAAATTCGCCTTTTAATAATAATAATAAAAACGAAAACTCTTTTCTAAACGATTTTCAAAACGCATACGAAAAAGTCGAAAGCTTTCCCGCCAATCGGAGAAACGCCCAGGCCTAAGCAAAGCTTTTTTTTTAGGCGTATTACGCGATATACGTTATTTTGACGTTCGAAAGCTTTTTAATAGCGATTTATTAACAATTCCCGTTATATTTACTAAAAATAGCTTTTCGTATAAAATAAAAGCGCTCGCCGATTTTAAAACGAACGGTTATGCGTTAATCGATTCGGCGCTGATCAAATCTTTTTTTTTTTTTTTAAAACTTTTAATTCAACTTTTCCCGGCTTTTTTTTTTATAAAAAAATATAATAAAACTCGTAGCTATTTAATTATACATTTTACGCTTTTCAATTTTATTATTAACAATCGAATATATGTCAGGAACTAATATCACGTGTATAAGTCAGGTGATCCGCCAAGACCCTCTGCCTTCTACCAACCCTCGAATAATACTCGCTACGGATAGGCCGTGGGGGCCGGATAGCACTGTAAAAGCTGAAAATAACATTTAAATAAAACATTTTATAAAAGTGATTGCTAAAAAACCAGTTATTAAAATTATATTAAAAAAAATAAAAAAAGGTCGGAATAAAGGCTGAAAAAGCATATTAAATAAAATTCGCTTGGTTTTTTGGAAAATACTTTTTTCGAAAGCTCCATCCTTTTTTTGTATTTATACACGCTTTTTATTAAAAATATAAAAAGTAAAAATCAGTCTGATTATCAATTCAATTTTATTTAAATTTTATTATCTGAATTAATATTTCCTTGCTTTTTAATTTTTATATTCTAATTTTTTTATTTATCGAAACGGCAGTTCGATATTACTAAAACAACCTTTTATTATATTATTACATTTATATCGTTATTATCGATATTATAACTTTTCGCACTCGCAGAAAACAAGCATTTCCAGCTATTTAAAAAGACTTAGCATTTTCGGCTGCTTAGAAAAACCTCGTATTATCGTTTTTTTTAACGTTACCAGCTTTACTAAAGGTCGAAAATATTCTATTATCAAAGCGCGACGATTTTTTAATTTTTTTTATCGAAAAAATCACTAAAAAAAACCACGCTTAAAACGATTCGAAAAAACTTTTCATCGAAACTTTGATTTATCTGGCTAATAAACGAACCCGCGCCGAATAAAAAAAAAACGATAAACGTAGAAAAATAAAAAAGATACGAGCTAAAATAAAACAGAAAAAAACTAAGAAAAAAATCTACGAAATAATTAAAAAATTCGAAAAAATTAAAAAACGCCGAAACGAATTTCGAAAAAAAATTAAACAATTCCAACGAAAACTCGACGCTTTCGAAAATATCGAAAAAAAGGTTTTTATATTTTTTAATACCGCCCTAATTGAAAAAAAACGAAAATAACCTAAGCCGGCGATTATTATAAAGTATTTTCGAAATACTACGATAATAATACTTATTGAAAACGATTTAATATTTTTTTTAAGCATATTATATCTTTTATAAAAAACACAACGAATTCGAGCCGAAAAGCATTAAAAATAAAAAACTTTTTAATATATCGAAGGAAAAATACTAAAAAAGCTTAATTTTTTATTCGGCGTGCAAAACGAAGTTTCCGCCAAAATAAAAAAGTAATATTTTATATTAATCAAAAGAAAATTAACGCTTATATTTTAATTTTCGACGATAAAATAAAAAAAAAATAAACCGGATACAAACGACGTTTTACGAATATTCGAATTATATAAAACGATTTTAAAAAATAAATATTAAACTTTTTAATAAATACGGAAAATCGAAAAATCGCGGCTTCGAATTTATACGATAAAGCGAAGCAAAAAAAGCATAAATCAATTAACGATTTCGTTGCTTATTTAAATAACTTCGAATAACAATTGCAAATAATAAACGATGCGATTAAAAAAAAAATGCTTTTCGCAAAACTCCGATTTATTTTTCGAAAAAAAATTATTAAACGAAATAATATTACAGTTATAAGCTCGTACGAAAAATTAATATTAATCGCTCGTCGTATCGAAAATGCTAATAAAATTATTAGCGACGAAACGAAAAATAATAAACGACGAAACGAACGCAAAAAAAAAAAAAAAAAAAAAAAAAATTATATTTACGATTAAAACTCAAAAGCTAAAACAGATATATACCGTTTTCGATTCGAGCATACGTTATAAAAAAAAAAACGAAAGCGAAAAAACGATAATTCTAATAAAATCTTTTAAAATCTTAAAACTTTTAACGATTTTTTTTATTTTTCGAAATACAGTCGCTGCTAAAAAAAAAAGCATCGCATAGCCAATTATTTAAAAATCGAATATTATAAATGCAATAAAAAAAAATATATAGCTTTAAATTGCTCCGAAGCTAACAAATCTAAAAATTCGGAAAAAGCTTTCGCTCGATTTTAATTTCGTTATTGCTAATAAAATCGAACGAAAAAAAAAAGCAAAAAATAATAATTTTAATCGAAATTAAAAAAGCCAAAAGCGAAATTCGTACGAAACGAGCTTTTATCGATTACGGCGCGGAAAAAAACTGCGTAATTTAAAAATTATTAATTAAATATAAATAAAAACCAATTCAAAAACGTATTAATTTATTCACGGTTAAAAAAAAAAAAAAATATTTTACGACACGCATACGCAATTTATTCGCGCTATTAATAATTATAAAATAATTAAAAAAATACAAAGCGATTTCGTAGTTTGCGATATAAATATCCCAAGGGTTTTATTTATTTTAGATTTCCTTTGGTTGCGAAATATCGACCCTATTATAAATTTTCGAATTAAATCGTGGCGATATTTAATCGAACGCTTACAGCTTAATTTCGTTATAATTAAACGTTTTAAAAAGAAATTTAAAAAAAAGCAAGCGTTTTGTATTATTTTAAAAAAAGCTATTAAAAAACAATATTAATTACTTTTCAAATACGACGACTACGCCGACGTATTCGACGATACCGCCGCGGTTATCCTAGCTTTTTATTATTTTATAAAATATCGAATAAACTTCGCGGAAAAAAAAAACTTTTTTTAAAAATCAATTTATTTTTTGTCGAAATCTGAACTTACCGAATTGCGCGAATATTTCGATTCGAGTTTAAAAAAAAGCTGGATAAAAAGGTTTACTAGCCCTGCCGGCGCACTAATAATATTTATACCGAAAAAAAACGGAAGTTTACGATTATACGTCGATTATAAAAATTTAAACGCAATTACGGTTAAAAATCGAACTTTTTTATTTTTTATAAGCGAAACTTTGAACCGTTTAAAAAAAGCTAAAATATTTATTAAATTAAATCTTATTTGGGCGTATTATCGCCTTCGAATAAAAAAAGAAAATAAATAAAAAACTGCGTTTCGCATTCGTTACGAATATTTCGAATACTGCGTATTACCCTTCGGCCTTTCGAACGTATTAGCAATTTTCCAAGCGTATATTAATCAAGCTTTAATCGGTTTAATAAATATTACGTATATAATTTACTTCGACGATATTTTAATATTTTCCGAAAACCCCGACGATTATACAAACGCGGTAAAAAAAGTTTTCGAAAAACTCCGTATTAATAAATTTTACGAAAATCTAAAAAAATATGCTTTCGACACGAATACGATTGAATTCCTAGGCTTCGTCGTTACTTCTACGGAAATTAAAATAAACCCAAAAAAATAAATAATATTCGGAAATAACCCTTTTTTACTACGTGGCGAAATATTTAAATATTTTTGGATTTTACCAACTTTTACAAACGTTTTATTAAAAACTACGCTAAGCTTTGCCGATTTATTACAAATTTTTTAAAAAAAAAACAACGAAAGAAAATATCGGGCCTTTTTCGTTTTTTATTCGAAGCGAAGCTCGCTTTTTTATTTTTAAAAAAAAAGTTTTGCTAAGCATCGATTCTACGTTATTTCGATTCTCGATTGAAAATCCAAATCGAAACAAACGCTTCGAAATTCGCTATAAGCGAAATATTATTTTAATTATTCGAAAAAAATGCGAAAGCACGTTAGCATCCCATCGCATATTATTCGAAAAAGCTTTTTTTTATAAAACAAAAATACGAAATTTACGACGCTAAACTAATAGCTATAATTTACGTTTTTAAATAATAAAACCAATATTTACGTAGCGCTTTCGACGTTATTATTATGCGTATAAATTATTATAATCTGAAATACTTTTTTACGAAAAAACGTTTAAACGAACGCTAAGCGAAATAGGCCGACGAGCTAGCTAAATACGATTTTGCAATCGAATATAAAATAAAAGTTTTTAACCCGGCGAATAATCTTTTTCGCCGGTTAAATTTAAAAAAAAATTTAAAAAAAAATAACGAGCAGCTGCTTACGCTATATCGTAAATTAAAACTAGCTTATTTAAAAAATTTTAAAATATTTTTCGCAATAAAAATACGCTTAAAATCGGGGCATAAATTATTTCGCGCCGATAAATATTCGAAACTTTTGTTAACGGAATTAAAAAGTAAAAAACAAACGGAAAAAAAAAAAAAAAAACAAATAAAAAGCTTTTTCGCCGGATTGTTTTTTACTAATATTATTAATTGCAAATAATATATATTACGAAGCGTAGCCGCTGTATTGTTATAATCCGAAACGGCTAATAACGAGTTAGCAAAACCGATTTATAAAACTATTTTTAAATTGTAAAAATCTGATTTTTTTGTATTATAAAAAACGTACGAATCGGCTTCGCAAAGCAATCGAGCCGAATTCGAAAAATATTAACGTATAAATTAAAATAAATTATTACGTTATAAAAAACGTACGTATATTTCGAATAAAAGCGCTATTAAAAGCGAAATATTAAAAATTAATTACGACGATCCGACCGCCGGCTATTAAAGCTTTCGGCGAACGCTAAAACTAGTCGAAAAAAAGTATTTCTGGTCTGGTTTACGAAGCGACGTAAAGCGTTACGTTAATACGTATGGAAAGTGCCAGAAAAGCAAATCTAAAAAGCACCGACCCTATAGCGAATTGGCTTTTTTTTCGACTTTTACGAAATTTTAAAAAAAGATAATTATAAATTTTATTACGAATTTACTTTTTAGCAAAAAACGAAATCGTATTTACGATTCGATATTCGTTATAATAAACCGATATACGAAGCTGTCGAAATATATATCGATACAAAAAACGATTTCAATTTTAAATTTAGCGAAAATATTTATATAATACGTTTACAAAAATTTTAGCTGTTTTAAAAAAATTATTATAAACAAAAAATCAGTTTTTATTAATAAATTTTGATTTTTAATAATATTTCATTTATAAATACGACGTCGATTAAACACCGCTTTCCATTTTTAAACCGATAGCCAAACGAAACGTTAAAATTAAATTTTAAAATTTTATTTTCGCACGTACTACGATTATCGATAAAACAATTGAATTACGAAGCTTATTTTAGCCGAATTTACGTATAATAATTCGATATACGTTTTTACGAATTTTATTTCCTTTCGTATATTATACGGCTTTTATTTAAAACTTGGCAGCAACGTCGAAAGCGACGTCGTAAAAAAAAAAATACCGTCAGCGGAAAAACAAATTAAAATATTGCAAAAAAAAAAAAAAATATATTTAATAAAAAGCTAAAAAAAGCCAACGCGAATTACAAAAAGTTTTACGACGCTAAATACAAAAAGATTAGATTTTAAATAAACGATAAAATATTATTATCGATCAAAAACCTTTAATAGCTGCGACTTTTTCGAAAGCTTTTAAATAAATATCTAAAGCTTTTTAAAATTAAGCGAATTATATATGAATACGGCCAAGCTTATTAATTCGAGCTTTTTTTTTAATATCGTATTTACGATATTTTCCACGTTTTTTTATTAAAACTTTAGCAAAGTCGGAACGATACCGAGCCGAAAAATAATATAATAAAATTTTAAAAATCCGAAAAATACGAAATTAAATTAATACAAATTTATAAAAATATAAAAAAAGGCCGATATTATTTAATACGATAAAAAAGCTATTTATTAAGCGAAAACTTTTAGAAGCCAAAAAACCATTTTACAAACGCAAAAAAAATTGTAAAAAAATACTTAAAAAATACGATAAGTAATAACAACGGAGCAATAACGAATGCGCGTCGTAAAAGCAAGGAAAAAAAAACAAAAACATTTAGAAAACCCTAAGCTAATTTATTTTTATCGTTATTTCTTTTCCTATCGTTATCGCCATTTTCTTCAGACTCAGAAGCAGCGGCAGGCTAAAAAAAATTAATACTAAACGAATTCGCAAAATATTCGATTTATTTTAATTAAAGCTTTTATAATAGCCGTAATCGAATTCTGAATTGCAATTACGATATTTTCGTAAAAATCCAGAATTTGATTTAATTAATTAAAATAAATCCGAGCGATGTTTTCGAAACGTCGGAAAATACGTTTTATATTAGCGTTGTTAAAAAAAAAGGCCGGCGCAGCCAAAGCTTTTAAAACAGCAGCAGCCGCTAAACCGGCAAAAACGGACGCAGCAGCAGCAGCGGCAATTCGAGCCGCGGCGCGATTCGTACGATTTCCGATTATTATAAAAGCCGAAGCGTTATTTTTTTTTAAACGATTTATATAAGCGTCGTAAATAATAAAATCGATAAAAGTTTTAGCAAAAGCTTTGGCTTCGGCAATAAAAAAAAAAAAAAAACGGCAGCGGCGGTAGCAGCGTCGAAACGATTTATAAAATCGTTAAAACTCGCGAAAAAAGTTTACGCTTCGGTAGCGCGTGCGGCAAGAATTTATAGCTAATTAAAAGCGAATTTCGAATAAAAATTTAAAAAATTTATAAAAAAGTATTAAATATGCGAAACTTTACAACGGTTGCATTTTACGCTAAAAAGCTCGAAAACGCAAAAAAGCAAAAAGTCCGCTGTAATACTTTCGCGTAAAAATCAGACGGGCGCACCGAAAACAAATAAAAAATCAAAAGCATTTTAAAAATTCGCGGCGAATACGGCGAAAAGCAGTTGATTAAAATAAAAAAAAAAAAGACGAAAAAAAAAAAAAAAAAAAAAAAAAAAAAAAAAAAAGTTAAACAGGAAAATGGCGGCCATTTTAAAAAAAAAAGCCTTTTTAACGAAAATGCGAAGCGCTACCGAAAACAAAAAAAACAAAACAGCAAAACAGTTATAATTTACGACCGAAAGCGAAAAAAACAATTATAATTTACGATTAAAAACGAAAAAAACCGTACGTTATTTCGAAAGCGTAACGTACGTTATATACGAAAGCATACGCATAAAAAAATCAATCGCTTTTGAAAACCAAAGGCTTAAAAAAAAGGGTAATATTAGAAACTAATATCACGTGTATAAATCAAATAATCCGCCAAAACCTTTTGCCTTCTACCAACTTTCGAATAATATTCGCTACGAATAGGCCGTGAGGGCCGGATAACATTATAAAAATTGAAAATAATATTTAAATAAAACATTTTATAAAAATAATTGCTAAGGAATCAGTTATTAAAATTATATTAAAAAAAATAAAAAAAGATCGGAATAAGGGCTGAAAAAGCATATTAAATAAAATTCGCCTGGTTTCCTGAGAAATACTTTTCTCGAAAGCTCCACTTTTTCTTTTATACTTATACACGCTTTTTACTAGAGATGTAAAAAGTAGAAATCAGTCTGACTATCAATCCAATTTTATCTGAGCTTTATTGTCTAAACTAGTGTTTCCCTGCCTTTCAATCCTTATAATATAATCGTTTACTTTTTTTTTAATTATCAATTTCGGAAATTATAATATAATTTTAAAAAAAGTTTGGCTGGCCGAATATTAAATTTTATTAAACTGTAATAAACGCAAGCTTTATTGGCCGAAATCTTATTCTTTTACAGCTTTTTACGCTCGTTATATTAAAGTTTTTTATTTGTACTTCCGAAAAATTCAATCTCGCTATTAAAACGACGCTGTAAAACGTAACAAAAACCTTGACCAATTGTGACAGATTTACGACGCTATGCGGAGCGCGAAAAGGTCGAATTTTATTCGCGGTGTTAATTTCGATGGCGACGCTAATAAAATAATACGAAAAATTATATTATTTTCCCAGGCTAACGATTCTTTTTTTATTATTTCATTTTCTTTTTTTTTTCTTTCGTTAAAACAGCTTTTTCGTTCTACGAAAAACAGTTATATTAAAAACCGAAAAAAGACTTTCGCCGCGATAGCCTTTCAGCTTAATATAATCGAAAATTTAAACAAATCATTTTTTGAATCTTCCAAACGACCAGTTCGAAAACGAATCTTTTAATTTACTGCTTATTTAATTTTTATTTGCTAAATTATTATATACGCTTTTAAGCTAATTTTTAGAAAAAAAGTAATTGAAATGTTTTTAACCTTTTTGTACAAAATCGACAAAATACTAAACGATTTTACGTATAATACTTTTTTTAAAACCTAATTTTATAATTTTTTCGAACGTTTCAAAACCAACGAAATATCGATTTCGACCTTTTTAATCAGCTTAACAAAGCTAATTTCGAATAAACTTTTCTTCGAATTTTTCCTCCCGGAATATAAAAACTTCGAACACGTATTTTTTAAGGCCGCCAGTAACGAGCTAGCTCCGTACCGGCCTTACGATTATAAGATCGAGCTTATTATAAATAAGAAAAAGCTGAAATATACTTTTTTATATAAAATATCGATTTTAAAACTCGAGATTATTAAAATTTATTTGCAAAATAATTTTGACAAAAGCTTTATCGAACCTTTTATCGCTCCTTTCGCTGCTCCAATGCTTTTCGCCAAAAAACCCGACGGTTTATTATATTTCTATATCGATTATCGAACTTTTAATAATATTATTCGTAAAAATCGCTATTTTCTTTTTTTTATCGATAAGATTTTTGCTCGTTTTTCGAAAGCGCGAATTTTTACGAAGCTCGATATTTGTTAAACTTTTTACAAAATTCGAATAACTCCGCCAGTAAAAAACTAACGACGTTTCGTACGCATTACGGCGCTTATAAATGCAAAATGCTATCTTTTGGCCTTATTAATAAATTCGCAATTTACTAACGTTATATAAACGACATTTTCTTCGATTATTTAAACGATTTTTGCATTGCATATTTAAATAATATTTTTATTTATTCGTCCGACTTTTTGAAACACGCTATATACGTTCGCAAAATGTTTTAAAAAGCTCGCTAACGCTAAATTACAGGCCGATATTCGGAAATTTAAATTTAACGTTATTCGGATCCGTTACTTAAGCTTTATTATTTCGATTAAAAGCTTAAAAATAAATCTAGAAAAGGTTTTTGTAGTCGCTTACTAAAAGCTTTCTACTATTATAAAAAGTGTACAAAGCTTTTTTGGTTTTTGTAATTTTTACCGACGTTTTATTCGAAACTACGATATAATTGCAAAGCTTTTGATTTATTTAATTAAAGCTAACGTTTTTTACAATTTCACTTCTGAATATTAAAAAAGTTTCGACTTTTTTACACTAGCTTTTACTATTGCATCAGTTTTATAATATTATAAGCAAAATCTTTTTTGCATATTAGAAACTAACGCTTTAAACGGCGTAATGGCTTTTATGCTTTCGCAATTCCATAGTAACGACTGGCTTTCAATCGCTTATTTTAGCAAAACCATAGCTTTCGCAAAATTAAACTACGTCGTATACGATAAAAAAATGCTTGCAATCGTAAGATTTCTAGGCAACTTTCGTACTGAATTAACTAATTTAGTTTATTAAATTAAAATAATTATTAATTATAAGGTTTTAAAATATTTTATAATTTTTAAACTTTTAAACGCTCGATAAGCACGCTGAGCCGAACTTCTCGCCGATTACAACTTTTTTATTACGTATAAACCAAATAAATATAACTCTTTGGCTGACGTATTAATACGTCGTAGTAATAGTAGTAGTAGTAGTAATAGTAGTATTGATTAACGTCTAGCGGAATGCAGCCGAGAGGCTGCCCTTCTAGGACTTTTCAAAAAGTACGGAAACGTGCTAAGCTAAAAAATTAAATACAAAGTACGACTCCGAAAGCAGTTCGTATTAATACAGCTAAAGCTGTTGTCGACTACGCTTTTCGCCGTTTTTTGCGATGGTCCGTTAATAAAAAATATAAGCGTAAAATCCAGAAAAAAGCTTAAGAAATATACATACGGCACCGATTAAAATATAATTTATCGGTTGCGTAGAAACGCATAATAGTATAGCTAATAGGCCGAAAAAAAAAAAAAAAAAAAAAAGTAATATTCAAATGTTCGAATTTAAAAACCAAAAGCGAAAAACAAGCTTGCGCTTATTAAAATAAAAAATCATCCGTTATACAAATATGCAAAATAATATTCGCTTCGCTGTAACGTCGCTTCGCGCGGCCGTACGCAGTTTATTTTGTTCGAGCTGCAATCGATCAGAGCAAGCAGTATACGTATAATAAAATTAGTTATATTTAAGAAATTGTAATAATAACGCGTAGAAACGTTACAAAATCTTTTGGCTCGCGAAGCAAATTTTTAAGAAATATTACAGCTTTTCGTTCGGTTCGGGAAAAAGCGTTTGGTCGAGTTTTTTTAAACCAATCAAAAAAACGTTTAATCGCGCGGCGGTATAATATTAAATATAATAAAGTTTTAAGCTCTTTACATTTGCAGCGCAGTTTAGCGTCGGTATAATTATATTTAACGTAATACTATTCGTAATTTTTATAAATGATTTTGGTCGTTAAATAATAATAAAGCAGTCGTTTCGGCATATCGAGCTTCGGCAAAAATTTAATTACGTAAATCGGATTCTACCGCTTATAGTTTCGTAAAAGCTTTTTGCTGGCTGTTTTTTACTAAAGGCTTCGGTGCGAATCTCGTACTTTTTTAAAATCGGAGCGTATTTTATTTACGGTCGGTTCGAACGCAAAGCTTTTATTTTAAAAGGTTTTTTTTACATTCGCATTTATTAATTTATCGGCGGCCTCGTTGCTTTCGATGCTCGTATAGCCCGGTGCTTATTTGATTTTTACGTCGTATATTTCTATTATTTTTTAACAGGCTAAAAAAGTTTATTAAAAGAAAAAAAAAGATATTCCGCGTATTTTTCAAATTACTAAAATGCTGTCGATATATATTTATAACTTTTGCGTACGTATTTCGGTTGGTATGCTCGCAGCTTTTTACAAGCTTTTTTATGCTTTTATCGCTTTTGCGTCGAAAACGTAAAAATAATCGTTTATCGAATCGTATTTAAACGTTATTTGCCTGCGGTTTTAATATATAATATATTTCGTAGCTTATAAAATAAACGTCGTTTTTATATTTTTCGCAGCCGTCCGAAAAAATCGTAACGTTTTCGAAAAATAATTCTGTTTATTATTTTTTAAAAGTTTTCCGCGGCTTTTTTTTTTTTAAAACGCTTATAATAAAATTAATGCGGCTGCCGGGCGAAAAATGCGAAGAAATCAATTTGAATCGTAGGATTTATAAAAAAATATCGCCGAAGCGTTAGATTTTCGTTTTGGCGGCTATATATATACTCGCTCGCGTATTTGCTTCGAAAAATTACTAAAATAAAAATGCGTTGGACCAAAAAATACGTTTTGTTTACGGTTTGCAATTTTATTGCGAAACGTGCTTTGGCCTTTTTTAAAGCCGCGCTTGCGGAAAAAAAAAAAAAAAAGCGTTCCGTATTATTATAATAAAAAAAATAATGCGCTATACAAAAAGTATTTTTCGTGCGGCCAAAATAATAGTTTTTTGTATTAAATCGATATAACCCGCCGAAACGAATATTAATTTGGCTGTTTCGTCCGGTTCGGCGTTCAGATTTCGTACGGCTTGCGTATTAAATTTCGGTTTTAAATAATATCGAGGAAAAAATATAAATAATTATTGCTTTTCGTAGCGCGCTAGCCGGAAAGCTATTATTAATTCGGCCGAAGCTTTTAATATTATTACGCCGCTTATCGTGCTTTGCTTACGCGTTTTTTAACGTATCGTTTGAAAATAAGTTTTCGATCGAATTAAATTTTTAATTAGCGCAGCGCGGATTGCTCGCTTTTTTTTCGCCGTAATAATATAAAAAATCGTAATTCTGTCGTCGATTACAATCGGAAAAGCGTAATTATTATTTTGCGTAATAATATATATTATTTCGATTTTTTCCGGCGCGAAAGCGATTTTGTATTTGTTTTTCCATTCGAAAATATCGCGAACGTTTTTCGCAAATAGCTCGATATTATCGTTTAAGTTATATAAAATACGATAAATTAATATATCGTTTGCGTATTTAAAGCGAAAAATAAAATCTTAATTAAGCAATTTTATTAAATATAATATATATAAAACCGAGGAAAATAACGATTTTTGAAAAATGCCGCAGTAAACGTAGCTGAAATCGGTAATTTTTTTTTCGAATCGTATTTATATTCGTCGTTTCGTAAAAAAACGATTTAATTAATAAAAAAAATAAAAAAAGCCATTTTTGCTCGGTTATCTTTTTAAACAGGCGTCGGGTTAAAACGGCGTCGAACGCGTTTTACACGTTTAAAATAATAATCGTAATATATTTTTTTGCGACAAGCGTAGTTTCGATATCGGCCGTAAAATACGCTGCCAGGTCGAAAGCAGAGCGTTTCGGAAAAACGCTTTTATATTATAAATTAAATAAGCCGGTTGTAAGCGCTGTTTACGCGATTTTATTAGCGATAATTTTCTCGAAGCTTTTAGATATGCAAAAAAAAAGGGCGATCGGGCGTTATAAGCGTAGAAAAAATTTATTTCGTTTGTCGGTTTTAATTATTATAGCTATTTCGGCCAATTTTTAAAAAAAATCGGAAAATGATTCGTTGCGAAGCAGCGATTAAACAAATTATATATAACGGTTTTAATTTTTTTTTAATAAGCTTTTAAAAGTTTTATCGTAATCCGGTTAATGCCCGGAAAAATGCTGGTAATTCCGATGTAATATTTTTTTATTTTTTCGAGCGATACAAAGTTTGTTTAAAAAAAAAATGGCCCGACTTTGCTTATTCGGTAAAAAGAATTTTAATTAAAATCGTCGGTGGCTGAAAAAGCGGCCAAATATTTCGTTTTTCAAAGCATTAGCCTTGTTTTTAGTGTTTTTAATTACAACGCCGTTTATTATTAATAAAAAAGTTTTAAAATTCGTAATTATTCGATGCTAGCCTATTATTTTATACAGCTTTTCGTTATTATCGATTCCGTTGATTAGCTTTTGCTAATAATTTTTTTTCGTTTTACGTATTATAGCGAAAAACTGCTTAGTTTTTTCGAGGATTTTATCGTCGTATATTATTTTGCGTATTCGCAAATATTTATTTTTGGTTTTTTAGCATTCGTCGGTTTATTATAAAATAGCTTATAAGCCTTTTTAAAAAGGTTTTTCGGCAGCTGTAATATTTTTTTAAAAAATCCGGGCCAGCGCAGCCGCATATTCGTTTAGCTTTTTTAGCGTTAATAATATAGCGGAATCCGCGAATCGGCTGATTTTTGCGCGTATCAGATTTGCGAATTTACCGAGTTTTGAATCGGATATTTTATAATATATTTGAATTACGGGTATTTTTTTTTTGTTAAGAAAAATCGTTATTTAAGTTTCGTAATTTAAGCCGTTATGCATATCGTATCGTATTGTAATAATCGAATTAAATACGTTCGAAAAAGTAAGATTTAAAACGTGTTTTTTTATTATAAATGGGTTCGTTAGCGGCGCCGATAAAATTTATATTCGAAATAGCAGCCTAATCCGCGAAATGTTTTTTATTTTTTGTCGTATCCGATCCGGGTTTAAAAGTGTCGTATCGGGCGTTAAAATCGCCGCTTATTATGCAATTAAAAAATAGTTCGAGATATATTACGTAATTTAATATTTATTAAATATAGTTTTATTTATATATATTAAAAATAAAATATATATTTACGTTTAGCCAAAGCAGATTTCTGTTATTAATTAATCGTCGTTGTTATAAATTAAGTTTTGCGTTTTTTCGAACGTAAATTAATATTTTAAAAACGTATTCGTTCGAAGATTTTTTTTTCGGTTTCGTTTTATAAATCGATCGGTATATATAAATCGTATAACGGATGGTTTTGTATTTTAGTTTTCGGAGCGTTTTAAGGTTTTTGCACGCAAATCACGTTTATGCGTTTTGTATCGCACAAATGCAAAAAAGCGTGATATGCTTCGGTTGTTTTTTTTAAACGTTTATTTAATAAATATTAAAATTTGTTTTAAGTTTTCGGTTGCGAAATTTTTCGCGTTACTTGTAAAAATGTTTTATTATTAAAAAATAAATATATTAATATCGATATTTATTTTTTTTGATTCGTTTGCGAAAACTTAGAATTTATTTCGTAATTGATTCGATAAAAACGGGTAAATTGCTTTTAATAAAATAAAAAAAAAAGCGTGCTTTGCGAAAAAACTACGAAGGCCGTATCGTCGAAAATCGAGTATGCTTTTCGGCCAAAATGCTAAATATTTAGCGATTATTTTAAAATTAAATTCCGGATTAAGCGGCTCGAAAAAATCACGTTTAGCGTTATAGCCGCGGCGAAAGTATTAAATAAAAACGCGGTGGTTTTTTATATTCGTATACCGTTACGGCGTTTTCGCGTTTTTTTTTTTTTTTTTCCGCGTTATTAAAAATCGGATTATTATTATTTGAAAAAGTGAAAGCTTTAATAATAAAAATAACCGCGATCGAATAAGCCGTTTTTTTTTTAATCGCCGGACAGTTTTTAATTTTTTTTTAATTGGTCGTATTATTTTACCGTTTACGCGGCGAAAAATCGCAAAGCAGCGTAAATAATCCGCAGCGTATAACTTATAATAATTCGCGTATTATAAAGCTATTTTGCAATTAAAGCCGGTCGGGCTATCGTGGTTTTGTATTCGGTTATTATAATAATTGCAACGTGCGTATCGAATGCAAATTAATAAATTGCAAAAGCTTTAGCATTTAAAATCGTGGCGAAATATGGCCGGTTTTTTATTAATAAGTTTGATTTGGACGCTAACGCCGAAGAAAATAAAACTTTTAATTGGCTATAAAAAAAAATAATCTAGATTTGCTTGCTTATAACTGAATTCGCTTCGTATCGAAAAAAGCGCGTATTAATCGGCTTAATTTTAGTTTAAATAAAAACCTCGTTTTTTATATGTTTTAAGCAGTAAAAAACGTCGCCGAATAGCTCCGGAATCGTAGTTGAAACGTTTTGTACCGCGTAATTATATTTATTTTTTCGGAATGCGTACGGTAATAGCTTCGAATACTTTGCGAAAAACTTCGACGCTTTTTTAAATAATAAAAAAGTTTTTGGTTTTTAAATCGATTGGATAAAAAGCTTAATTTGTTTTCGTAAGCGTTAGATTTTTAATCGCGTTTTTCGTTAAGTCCGGTATAAATTTCGCGATTTTTTATTTGAAAACGAAAATATTAAATTTATTTAGCAAAATGCTTTTCGCCGACGTAATTAAAAAGCGATAGTTTTGTCGAATTTTTACTGATTGATTTTTAGTAAACGAATTTAAAAAAAACGCGTAAAATTCCGCTAATAAACGGACGCGTTTGTTATTATAGCTTTTTAGCGATAGTCGATTTTAATTTTTCGAAGTTTATTAAAGTTTTTAAAACTTTTCGTAAAATTCGGTTTGCTTAAATAATTAATTTAATAAAAAAGAAAAGAAAGTCGATGCTGCTTAGCGAAGCGGCGAAAAAAGTAATAAAAGCGCGGATTTGCAAAAAAAAAATAAGGCTTTTTGCAAACTTTTTGGCGTATTGTCGCGCTTCGGGCTTTTTCTGCTAGTTTACGACGCTGTCGGCAGCGATCGCGAATTGTATTTATATTTTGCGGCGTATCTGAAATTGTCGGTTTGCTTCGTCGAATTAGTTAATAATAGCCGACGTTGTAATAATAAATGTTCGCGCTTCGTATTTTAAAGCGAAGAAAAAAAAGCGAATATTAAAAATATTCGCCTGCTTTCTTTTTTTAAAATGTAAGTTTAATTAAAACGATAAGATTGCGTTTATAAAGCGAATGTATAATTCGTCGTGGTCGTGGTCGTAATCGTGGTCGTCGGACGATCGAAAAAAGTGGAAGAAATTATTTCGTAAATTGCACGGCGAACGCGACGAACTTTCGAGCTGATTTTTCGAGATTCGGAAAGAAACGAGTTTTCCGAATCGAATGTAGTGAATTTAATAATTGTTGCGAACAAAAAGTAAAATCCGTGTATATTGTGAAGGATGCGTATTAATACGTCGTACGAGCGAATTCGACCGTTAAAACTTTTTTAAACGCATTCAGCGTCTGCAAACATTTTTTCGAGCCGATTAAATCGATTACCGACTTTTAATTAAAAAACTTCGATTTTCTACGGCCTTCGAAACAGCTGTTTTTATCGTTGAAATAGCTGATTTTTTTTCCGCATTTCGTATCGTTAATTAAATTCTTTACGCTAATCGCACAGCTAGCAGCCTGATGGCCTTTCGAAAAAAAGCTATACGAAACGCTACGAAAAAAAACAACGATAATAATATTTCGTATATATTTAAACGCGATCTGCTGTTATATTACGGTCGTTTAATAATATTAAACGTCGATTATTTTCGTTTGGCTTTTGTACGAAAAGTGCACGACCAGATTTCCATCGTTTATTTTAGCGTTCGCAAAATTACGCAATTGCTTTCGAACTAATATTATTAGCGAAATATAACAGCTTTCGTAAAATAATATTATCGTAATTACCACGCTTATCGAAAAAGTTTTGTTTCAAAAAATAAACGCTCCGGCCTTTTTTAGCTTTTTTTTATTTCTGATTATTTTTAAAAACACGTTATAATAGACTTTTGCAGCTTTAATAAAAACAAACACGGTTACGATAACGTATTCGTAATAATAAATCGCTTTTTTAAACAAGCTATTTCGATCTTTTGTTATAAAAATATCGACGCTCGAAACTTCGCTAAATTGTATATATTTCACGTATATAAATATTTTGGCTTTTCGAAAAGTATTATTAGCGATCGTGGCTTTTAATATTAATTTACTTTTTGGTCTGAATTAAACAAAATATTCGATACGCAACTAAAGCTTTCGATAGCCGCTTATTTTAAAACCGACGGTCAAACCGAAATTTACAACTAATATTTGCAAAAACGCTTTCGATTTTTCGTGAACTTTTATTAAAACGATTGGAGCGAATTTCTTTTAATAATAGATTTCGTTCAAATGAATTTTTTTTACGAAAGTTTAAATGGCTTTTTACCTTTTGAAATTGTATACGATTATATTTTCTATATCAATTGAAATTAAAAGCTCGATATTTCTTTTTTTTCTAATTTTTTATATAAGCTAAACGCAGACGAAGCTCGTACGTACGCTCGCCGCTATTACGACGTCTGGAACCTCGCTAAATCGCATTTTTAATAAGCTTACGATAAAATAAAAAAGAATGCGAATAAATTTCGCCGCGCGATCGATTTTAATATTAGCGATTATATATAGTTCGATATACGTTCATTTCCGATTTTCCGGCTTTTTCGCAAGCTCGACAATTTTATAAACGGCCTTTTTAAAATTGTAGCCAAAATTTTCGATAACGCTTTTAAGCTAAACTTTTTTAATATTATAAACGTACATTCAGTTTTTTACGCTAATCGACTGCGTAAAGCAGCTGACGACGCGCTTTCAAATCAGATTAATTTAGCTTTTGAACCTATTAATATAATTAATAAATTTAAATATAAAATCGAAGAATTAATCGCTTGTCGAATGCAGCGAAAAACTTTTTAATACAAAGTTTCTTAAATAGATTTAAATAAAAATCTCACGTAGTATTTCGCGTTTGATTTTATATATGTTTTTTTAAAAATGCGCGATTTTTATTTGGCGCATAAAAAGCTTTCCGGTTTTTTTGCAAAACTTATAGTGTAAGGATTAAAAGGCAGGGAAACACTAGTTTAGATAATAAAGCTCAGATAAGGTTGGATTAATAGTCAGACTGATCTCTACCTTTTATATTTCTAGTAAAAGGCGTGTATAAGTACAAAAGGAGGGGTGGAGCTCTCGAGAAAAGTATTTCCCAGGAAACCAGGCGAGCTTTATTTAATATACTTCTCCAGCTCTTATCCCGACCTTTTTTTAATTTTTTTTAATATAATTTTAATAACTGGTTTCTTAGCAATCACTCCTATAAAGTGTTTTACTTAAATATTATTTTTAGCTTTTATAATATTATCCGGCCCCTACGGTTTATCCGCAGAAAGTATTATTCGAAGGTTGGTAAAAAGCAAAAGGTTTTGGCGGATTATTTAACTTATATACGTAATACTAGTTTCTGACATTACCCTTTTTTTTAGGCCTTTAATTCCCAAAGGCGATTGATTTCTTTGTGCGTATACTTTCGTATATAACGTGCGTTACGCTTTCGAAATAACGTGCAGTTTTTTCCGCTTTTGGCCGTGAATTATAGCTGTTTCGTCCGCTTTCGGTCGTAAATTATGGCTGTTCTGCTGTTTTGTTTTTTTTGTTTTCGGTAGCGTTCGCATTTTCGTTTAAAAAAGCTTTTTTTTTTAAAATGGCCGCTATTTTTTTACTTAATTTTTTTTTCTTCTTTTTTATTTATTTTTTCGTCAGCTCTTTTTTATTTTAATCAATTGCTTTTCGCCGCGTTCGCCGCGAACTTTCAAAATGCTTTTGACTTTTATTTGTTTTCGATGCGCTCGCTTAATTTTACGTAAAAGCATTACAGCGGACTTTTTGCTTTTTTGCGTTTTCGAACTTTTCAGCGTAAAATGCAACCGCTGCAAAACTTCGCACATTTAATGCCTTTTTATAAGTTTTTTAAACTTTTACTCGGATTCGCTTTTAATTAACTATAAATTTCTGCCGCACGCGCCATCGAGACGCAAATCTTTTTCGCGAGTCTTAACGATTTTATAAATCGTTTCGATATTGCTATAGCCGCTGCCGCTTTTTTTTTTTTTACTGCTAAAGCCAAAGCTTTTGCTAAAATTTTTATCGATCTTATTATTTACGACGCTTATATAAATCGTTTAAAAAAAAGTAACGCTTCGGCTTTTATAATAATCGGAAGTCGTGCGAATCGCGCCGCGGCTCGGGCTGCCGCTGCCGCTGCTGCTGCTGCGCTTGTTTCTGCCGGTTTAACGGCTGCTGCTATTTTAAAAGCTTTGGCTGCGCCGGCCCTTTTTTTTAACGACGCTAATATAAAACGTATTTTTCGACGTTTCGAAAACGTCGCTCGGATTTATTCTGATTAGTTAAATCAAATTCTGGATTCCTACGAAAATATCGTAATTGCAATTTAATATTCGATTACGGCTATCGTAAAAGCTTTAATTAAAATAAATCGAATATTTTGCGAATTCGTTTAATATTAATTTTTTTTAGTTTGCCGCTGCTTTTGAATTTGAAAAAAATAGCGATAACGATAAAAAAAAAGATAACGATAAAAATAAATTAGCTTAACGGCGGTTTTAAGGTTTTTTAAATGTTTTTGTTTTTTTTTTTTTGCTTTTACGGCGCGCATTTGTTATTGTTCCGTTGCTATTATTTATTATATTTTTCAAGTATTTTTTTATAACCTTTTTTGCGTTCGTAAAATAGTTTTCTGGCTTCCAGAAGTTTTCGCTTGATAAATAGCCCTTTTATCGCACCAAGTAATATCGGCTTTTTTTTATATTTTTATAAGTTTATATTAATTTAACTTCGTATTTTTCGGGTTTTTGAAATTCTATTATATTATTTTTCGGCTCGGTATCGTCCCGATCTTGCCAAGGTTTTAATAAGAAAACGTAGAAAATATCGTGAATACGATATTAAAAAAAAGCTCGAATTAATAAGCTTGGCCGTGCTTGTGTATAATTCGCTTGATTTTAAAAAGCCTTAGATATTTATTTGAAAACTTTCGAAAAAGTCGCAACTATCGGAAGTTTTTAATCGATAATAATACTTTATCGCCTATTTGAAATTTAGTTTTTTTATATTTAGCGTCGTAAAATCTTTTGTAATTCGCGTTGGCTTTTTTTAATTTTCTATTAAGTACTTCTTTTTTTTTTTGCAATATTTTAATTCGTTTTTTCGCTGACGGTACCTTTTTTTTTACGACGTCGCTTTCGACGTTACTGCCAAGTTTTGGATAAAAGCCGTATAATATGCGAAAGGAAGTAAAACCCGTAAAAGCGTATATCGAATTATTATACGTAAACTCGGCTAAAACAAGCTTCGTAGCTTAATCGTTTTGTCGATAATCGCAGTACGTACGAAAATAAAATTTTAAAATTTGATTTTAACGTTCCGTTTGGCCATCGGTCTAAAAATAAAAAACGGTGCTTAATCGACGTCGTATTTGTAAATGAAATATTACTGAAAATCAGAATTTATTAGTAAAAACTGACCCTTTGTTTGTAATAATTTTTTTAAAGCAGCCAAAATCTTTGTAAACGTGCTGTATAAATATTTCAGCCAAATCTAAAGCTGAAATCGTTTTTTATGTCGGTATATATTTCGACAGCTTCGTATATCGGTTTATTATAACGAATATCGAATCGTAAACACGACTACGTTTTTTATTAAAAAGTAAATCCGTGATAAAATCTATGGTTATTTTTTTTTAAAATTTCGTAAGGGTCGAAAAAGGAGCTAACTCGTTATAGGGTCGGTGCTTTTTAAGCTTGCCTTTCTGGCATTTTCCATACGTATTAACGTAACGCTTTACGTCGCCTTGTAAACCAGGCCAGAAATACTTTTTTTCGACCAGTTTTAGCGTTCGCCGAAAGCCCTAATAGCCGGCGGTCGGGTCGTCGTAATTAATTTTTAATATTTCGCTTTTAATAACGCTTTTATTCGAAATATACGCACGTTTTTTATAACGTAATAATTTATTTTGGCTTATACGCCAATATTTTTCGGACCCGGCTCGATTGTTTTGCAAAACCGATTCGTACGTTTTTTATAATACAAAAAAATCAAATCTTTGCAATTTAAAAATAGTCTTATGAATCGGTTTTGCTAGCTCGTTATTAACCGTTTCGAATTGTAGCAACACAGCGGCTACGCTTCGTGGTATATATTATTTGCAATTAATAATACTAGCAAAAAATAATCCGGCGAAAAAGCTTTTTATTTGGCTTTTTTCCGCTTGCTTTTTACCTTTTGATTCCGTTAACAAAAGCTCCGAATATTTATCGGCGCGAAATGGTTTATATCCCGACTTTAAGCGTATTTTTATAACGGAAAACACTTTAAAATTTCTCAAATAAGCTAATCTTAGCTTACGATGCAACGTAAGCAGCTGCTCGTTATCTTTTTTTAAATTTTTTTTTAAATCTGGCCGGCGGGAAACTATCCGCCGAATTAAAAACTTTTGTTTTATATTCGATTGCAAAATCGTATTTAGCTAGCTCGTCGGCCCATTTCGCTTGGCGTCCGTTTAAACGTTTTTTCGTAAAAAAATATTTCAGATTATAATAATTTGTACGTATAATAATAACGTCGGAAGCGCCACGTAAATATTGGCTCTACTGTCTGAAAGCGTAAATTATAATTATTAACTTAGCGTCGTAAATCTCGTATTTTTATTTTATAAAAGAAAGCTTTTTCGAATAATACGCGATAGAATGCCAACGTGCCTTCGCATCTTTTTCGAATAATTAAAATAATATTCCGCTTATAACGAATTTCGAAGCGTTTGTTTCGATTTGGATTTTCAATCGAAAATCGAAATAACGTAAAATCGATGCTTAGTAAAACTTTTCTTTTAAAAGTAAAAAGGCGAGCTTCGCTTCGAATAAAAAACGAAAAAGGCCCGATATTTTTTTTCGTTGCATTTTTTTCAAAAAATTTGTAATAAGTCGGCAAAGCTTAGCGTAGTTTTTAATAAAACGTTTATAGAAATTAATAAAACCCAAAAACATTTAAATATTTCGCTATAT
Organism: Blumeriella jaapii; assembly: GCA_009599575.1. Taxonomy (NCBI): domain Eukaryota; kingdom Fungi; phylum Ascomycota; class Leotiomycetes; order Helotiales; family Drepanopezizaceae; genus Blumeriella; species Blumeriella jaapii. The sequence continues at coordinate 316,721 of VWND01000025.1, read as the reverse complement.
AATAAAAAAGGCTATTTCCGAATATTATTTATTCTTTTTGGGTTTATTTTAATTCCCGTAGAAATAACAACGAAGCTTAGGAACTTAATCGTATTCGTATCGAAAGCATATTTTTTCAGATTTCCGTAAAATTTATTAATACGGAATTTTTCGAGAATTTCTTTTACCGCGTTTATATAATCGTCGGAGTTTTCGAAAAATATTAAAATATCGTCGAAATAAATTATATACGTAATATTTATTAAACCGACTAAAACTTAATTAATATACGCTTGAAAAATTGCTGGTGCGTTCGAAAAGCCGAAGAGTAATACGCAGTATTCGAAATGTCCGTAACGAATGCGAAACGCAGTTTTCCATTTATCTTTTTTTTTTATTCGAAAGCGATGGTACGCCCAAATAAAATCTAGCTTAATAAATATTTTAGCTTTTTTTAAACGATCCAAAATTTCGCTAATAAAAAGTAAAAGAGTTCGATTTTTAACCGTAACTGCGTTTAGACTTTTATAATCGACGCATAATCGTAAACTTCCGTTTTTTTTCGGTATAAATATTACCGATGCGCCGGCAAAGCTAGTAAATCTTTTTATTTAGCCTTTTTTTAAACTCGAATCGAAATATTCGCGCAATTCGGTAAATTTAAATTCCGACAAAAAGTAGACTGGTTTTTAAAAAAGGTTTTTTTTCTCCGCGAAGTTTATTCGATATTTTATAAAATGGTGAAAAGCTAAGATAACCGCGGCGGTATCGTTAAACACGTCGGCGTAATCGTCGTATTTAAAAGGTAATTAATACTGTTTTTTAGTAGCTTTTTTCAAAACGATATAAAACGCTTGTTTTTTTTTAAATTTTTTTTTAAAACGTTTGATTATAACGAAATTAAATTATAAGCGTTCGATTAAATATCGCCACGATTTAGCTCGAAAGCTTATAACGGAATCGATATTTCGCAACCAAAGGAATTTTAAAATAAATAAAATTTTTGGAATATTTATATCGCAAGCCACGAAATCGCTTTGTATTTTTTTAGTTATTTTATAATTATTAGTAGCGCGAATAAATTACGTATGCGTATCGTAAATAGTTATTTTTTTTTTTTTAATCGTAAATAAATTAATACGTTTTTGAATTGGTTTTTATTTATATTTAATTAATAACTTTTGGGTTACGCAGTTTTTTTCCGCGCCGCAATCGATAAAAGCTCGTTTCGTACGAGTTTTGCTTTTGACTTTTTTAATTTCGATTGAAATTATTATTTTCTGCTTTTTTTTTTCGCTCGATTTTGTTAGCAGCGACGAAATTAAAATCGAGCGGAAGCTTTTTCCGAATTTTTAAATTTGTTAGCTTCGAAGCAGTTTAAAATTATATGTTTTTTTCTATTGCATTTATAATATTCGATTTTTGGATAATTGGCCATACGATGCTTTTTTTTTTGGCAGCGATTGCATTTCGAAAAGTAAAAAGAATCGTTAAAAATTTTAAGATTCCAAAGGATTTTGTTAAAATTATCGTTTTTTCGCTTTTGTTTTTTTTTTTATAACGTATTTTCGAATCGAAAACGGTATATATCTGTTTTAGCCCTTGAGCTTTAATCGTAAGTATAAGTTTTTTTCTTTTTTTTTTTTTACGTTCGTTTCGTCGTTTATTATTTTTCGTTTCGTCGCTGATAATTTTATTAGCATTTTCGATACAACGAGCGATTAATACTAATTTTTCGTACGAATTTGTAGCTGCAGTATTGCTTCGTTTAATAATTTTTTTTCGAAAAGTAAATCGGAGTTTTGCGAAAAGTATTTTCTTTTTAGTCGCATCGTCTGTTATTTGCAACTGCTATTCGAAGTTATTTAAATAAGCAACGAAATCGTTAACTGATTTATGTTTTTTTTGCTTCGTTTTATCGTATAAATTCGAAGCCGCGATTTCTCGATTTTCCGTATTTATTAGAAAATCCAATATTTATTTTTTAAAATCGTTTTATATAATTCGAATATTCGTAAAACGTCGTTCGTATCCGATCCATTTTTTTTTTATTTTATCGTCGAAAGCTAAAACACAGGCGTTAATTTTCTTTTAATTAGTACAAAATGTTATCTTTTTATCCTGGCGGAAACTTCGCTTTGCACGCCGAATAAAAAATTAGGTTTTTTTAATATTTTTTTTTCGATATATTAAAAAGTCTTTTATTTTTAATGCTTTTCGGCTCGAATTCGCTGTGTTTTTTATAAAAGGTATAATATACTTAGAAAAGATGCTAAATCGTTTTTAATAAATATTATTGTCGTAATACTTCGAGGATATTTTATAATAATCGCTAGCTTGGGTTATTTTCTGTTTTTTCTTAGCTAAAACGGTATTAAAAGATATAAAAACCTTTTTTTCGATATTTTCGAAAGCGTTAAATTCTTATTAAAATTATTTAATTTTTTTTCGAAATTCGTTTCGGCGTTTTTTGGTTTTTTCGAATTTTTTAATTATTTCGTAAATCTTTTTTTCAGTTTTTTTCTGTTTTATTTTAATTCGTATCTTTTTTATTTTTTTACGTTTATCGTTTTTTTCTTGTTCGGCGCGGATTCGTTTGTTAGCTAGATAAATCAGAATCTCGATAAAAGGTTTTTCGAATCGCTTTGAGCGTGGCCTTTTTTAGTGATTTCTTCGATAAAAAGAATTGGGAAATCGTCGCGTTTTGATGGTAGGGTATTTTCGGCTTTTGATAAGATTGGTGACGTCAAAAGAAACGATAGTACGGAGTTTTCTTAAGCAGCCGAAAGTGCTGGGTCTTTTTAAATAGCTGGAAATGCTTGTTTTCTGCGAATGCGAAAAGCTATAATATCGATAATAACGATGTAGATGTAATAATATAATAGAAGGTTGTTTTAATAATATCGAATTGCCGTTCCGGTAAATAAAAAAATCAGAATATAAAAATTAAAAAGCAGAAAAATATTAGTTCAGATAATAAAGCTTAAATAAAATTGGATTGATAGTCAGACTGATTTCTACCTTTTATATTTTTAATAAAAGGCGTGTATAAATACAAAAAAAGGGGTGGAACCTTCGAGAAAAGTATTTCCCAGGAAACCAGGCGAGTCTTATTTAATATATTTTTCCAGCCTTTATTCCGATCTTTTTTCAATCTTTTTTAATATAATTCTAATAACTGGTTTTTTAGCAATCATTTTTATAAAGTGTTTTACTTAAATGTTATCTCCAGCCCTTATAATACTATCCGGCCCCCACGGCCTATCCGCAGAAAGTATTATTCGAGGGTTGGTAGGAGGCAGAGGGTCTTGGCGGATCACCTGATTCATACACGTGATGCTGGTTCCTGACATGTAGATTGGCTGAAGGCGTATTCCGAAGGTTTAGATTCGTACGATTATTTGGATAGCGACGTACTAATAGATAAAAGCTCGAGGGCGCGTTTTTTTCGGACGAAGGAATAGTGTAACGATTTATTCTATTGCTATTTTTCGTGTCATCCCAGCAACCACGTGTAGCTGTAAGCTTTTTGGTCTTTTAGTAAGTCTCTTATCAACTATGGAAATTATTATATATATAAGGCTTTTTTTCTTTAGCAATCTCCGCCTTTTGCAGTTGTTAATTCTAAATGAATATCTTTGTTACAAAACCAAAGGCTCGTTTTATACCATATGAACACGGCGACCAGTTGACTGATCTCCCAGCCCTCCGACTGATTAGATCGTCACAAATACCTTTTTTTTTTTCTAATAAGTTTTTTTGGCCTGCTAAAAAATAATAAAAATATACGACGTAAAAATCAAATAGGCACCGGGCTATATAAGCATCGAAAGCAACGAGGCCGCCGACAAATTAATAAATGCGAATACAAAAAAAATCTTTTAAAATAAAAGTTTTGCGTCCGAACCGATTATAAATAAAATACGTTTCGATTTCAGAAAAATGCGAAATTCGCATCGGAGCCGCTAATAAAAAACAGCCAGCAGAAAACTTTTACGAAATTATAAGCGATAAGACCCGGTTTACGTAATTAAACTTTTGCCGAAATTCGATATGCCGAAACGATTATTTTACTATTATTTAGCGATTAAAATTATTTATAAAAATTACAAATAATATTACGTTAAATATAATTATATCGACGCCGAATTGCGTTGCAAATGCAAAAAGTTTAAAATCTTATTGCATTTAGTATTATACCGCCGCGCGATTAAACGTTTTTTTAATTAGCCTAAAAAAACTCGATCAAACGCTTTTTTCCGAACCGAGCGAAAAGCCGTAATATTTTTTAAAAACCTGCTTTACGAGCCAAAAGATTTTATAACGTTTTTACGCGTTATTACTATAATTTTTTAAATATAATCAGTTTTGTTATACGTATATTATTTGCTTTAATCGAATATAATTCGAATAAAATAAGCTGCGTACGGCCGCGCGAAACGACGTTACAGCGAAGCGAATATTATTATGTATATTTGTATAACGAATGCTTTTCTATTTTAATAAACGCAAATTTGTTTTTAGCTTTTGGTTTTTAAATTCGGATATTTAAATATTGCTTTTTTTTTTTTTTCGGCCTACTAGCTATATTATTATACGTTTCTACGCAACCGACAGATTATACTTCGATCGATGCCGTATATATATTTTTTAAGCTTTTTTCTGGATTTTACGCTTATATATTTTATTAACGAATCATCGCAGAAGGCGGCGAAAAAAGCGTAGTCGACAGCAGCTTTAGCTGTACTAATACGAATTGTTTTCGGAATCGTATTTTATATTTAATTTCTTAGCTTAGCACGTTTCCGTACCTTTTGGAAGGTCCTAGGATGGCAGCCTTTCGGCTGCACTCCGCTAGACGTTAATCAATACTACTACTACTACTACTACTACTATTATAGCCGGTAGGTATAATAAGCTTATACAGCCGAATAAAATTTATTTCGAAACGTTGAAAAAATTGGTACGTTAAAAAAGTTTTAATCGCACCGAAAATATTAGCTTCGCTATCGATATATATAAATGTTTTAATATATGTTTATTACGTATTAATTTTATAAAAACTAAAAACTATCGCTTTTTTATTAAAAAGCGTTAATCAAATTTTAAATCTTTTTACAAATCGAATCTTTTGTTATAATAAAAGTTTTTGCCACGGCTTAAAAATTTTTTAACAAATCGTTTTGCTTTTCGTCGATAGCTATTTCGGCGATTTTGCGATTAAGCTTAGCGTCGAAGCAAATATTTGCGAAATAGCCGGGTTTGCCGCAATTATAATAAGCGCTAAAAAAAACGTATAGCTAAGCGGAAAAAACCGGAAATAGCAAAAATAGCAATTATACGTTTATAAAAGTTTTTGTTAAAAAAAGAAAAAACTATAAAAATAAAAAAGGCTAAAAAAATAAAACGCTAAAAAGCTTTAAAAATACCGAAAGTACGCTTAAAATCTTAGTTAGCAAAAGCTATAACAAAGGAAAAATAGCTTATACGACGGGCAAAAGCCATTTTTTCAGCTCGGATATTGCGTAATTTTTTATTCGCAACGGCTAAAAACTCGTTTAAAATAGTATAATTATTATTTATTTTGTATTTTTCCATTCGAAAATCGTATTTAAAAATAAAAATAACTTTTTCGCATATATTTTTAAACTAACGGTTTTTAACAATTTTGCTAATAATTGCGTAGCGAATAAATAAAAAACGAAAATTATTATAAATCTAACCGTTGCTTATATAAAGCTTATTATATTATAATTTAGCAAATTAAACGCGATTGTAATTAAAAAAGCGCTGATTAAAAATGCGAAAAACGTTTCGGACCGATTGGGCTTGGTTATAAAATTCGAGGTTTAAATGTTTCAAAATAATAGTTTTTGCTTTTTTAATAATGCATTTAAAATATGTTTTGGCTTAGTTTATATTTTATAGAAAAATTTTTAAATTTTTTTTTAACAAACAATTTTATATTTATTTTTTATACGTTATATTTAATTTTTTTTTAATAATTGTTAAAAGCGTAGCGAAGATATTTAATTTTAAATAATTCGATTCGAAAAATAGCTGGGTCGAAAACGGAAAGGTAATATTCGGGAATTAATTAGAAATCCGTCGTAAAAGCGCGCGAAGCTCGAAATAAAAAAAAAGCGTCGCGGGCGATATTAGCGGAAAAAGCTGGAAAACGAGCGGCAGCAATAATTTAAGCGATTATTTAAGCGATTTAAAACTGCTGAATCGCAATAAATCTTTTAGCGTTAATAAATATATTAAATAATCGGTTTAAAAATATTCGTCGTTAGAAATATTAAAATATCAGCTGTCACAGCTAGCTTGAGGATGATCAGAAAGGTGATATGGACCAAAAGGTACGCATATAAATTGAAAAAAAAACACCGAGCTAAAATGCTCGGGGTCGCGAATTTTATATACAGTGGATTGCGCTTATAGATCACGTAACTTAGCGCGAGGCCTAATAGCCGAGATGATCCGTGCCCAAACCTTAATCTAATATCATCAGCATTTATACCATTGGCAACCATACCACTGGTAGCTATACCATTAGTAGCTACCATTAGCCAGGATCGTAACACTACCCCTCCCTTCCGAAAAACTGCGTTTTCGCAGTTGCAATCATGGATTTATCGTTCTCCAATTCAGTGTAATTTTCCTTGCTTTCGTTATAAATTTGCAACCATACAAAAAGCGCTCGTAAAAAGCTTTTAGCGATAAAATGTTACGATCCTGGCCGGTGATAAATTGCCAGTGGTAATTGCTAGTAGTAATTGCCAGTGGTAATTGCCAGTAGTAGTGGAATTAAGGTTTGCGCACGGACCTCACCAACCTGTATTTAATAGTTCAGAGCTCCCGTTTACTTTAGAGCTTTTCACCTTAGTATTCAACGTACACGCGTATCTTTCGGCCCATATCACCATGATCACCCTTAAGCCAGCTGTCACATAAAATATAATCGGTAAAATATTTAAAAAAATATAAAAGGCCGTTATAGCGTTAAAACAAAAATATTATTCGAGATTTTTATCAGCGCCTTTTTAATTGATTTAATATTACAATACTTTTTTATGCAACCTCGAACTTATTATTTTTTCGATTTTCCATTCCGTTTATTCGGAAAATAATTAAATAAACGTTGGTTCGAAGCGGCGTTGGCCAGATAAAAAGTTGCTAATATGCTTTCGAAGCGAATATAAATAAAAGATTAAATAAATTAATTAATCTGCGAAAAAATTAAGCTTCCAATTCTTTTTTATTTTATCGACAATTTTAACTAAGCCGTACCATTTGTTCGAAAGCTTTCGGAAAAATCGGTCGAGCTTTTAATTTTTAATATTTACTAATACTTCGTCGCCTATATTTTAATTCACCGGTCGTTTATGCAAATTAACGAAGCGTTTTATTTTAGCTTATTATTACGTAATAAACGATTATGCGTATTTTATAATCTTTTTAGCTCGGAAGGCCAAATGCAAAACTTCGTCGCGGTTAAGCTTTTCGATAGCCGAGCGAAAAAAACGCGGGTTATTTATATTTCAAAATATACGAGCCTCGTATTTATTTAAAATTTAAAAAAAAAAAACATTGCCGAAAAATTCGTACGGCAAAATCAATTATGCAATATTTATTAAAAATAAAAAGCGTTTTTAATTATTTTAATAATAAAAGTAAAAAAAGCGAAAGCGTTGCTTAATATACTGATTTATTATTTCGGTTTGCTTATCGATATTAAAATTATACGCAATAATCAATTTAACTTTGGTTTTTAATATACGGCAAAGTTTTTGCTAAAAAACCGAAACAAACTAAGCTTTTCGGTCCGAAACAATTAAATCCGGCATACCGAAATAGCGCATTTAATAAACCAAAAACAAAACTGCCAGTTTTTTCGCTGTAATAATTTTATAGCAAAAAACTAACAAAAACTTTTTAAACAAGCGATCTATTATTACAAAAGCGAAATCGTAATTATTTTCGTTTAATAAAAGCTTCGTAAAATCTATCGTTAAATATTAATAAAACTTGTTAAATATAAGCAAAAGCTTTAAAAAGCCCGAAATCTTATCGCGCCTAGCTTTTATTCGTATGCAACGATAATTCGAAACGTATTATTATATATCTGCTTTTATAACTTTTTAATAATATTTGCGACCGACCAAAAGCTTTATTTTTCTTATTCCAGCGTATACTACGCAAAACTGTTCGTAAATATATCGGATTAAAAAAATTCGCAATTCGAAAGATTTTAAAAGCATTATTAATTTGCTTTGGAAAAACAATTTGTTTTATCGCAATTAATAATTAAAGCTGTGATTGCGGGCTTACGCTCGTTGCGCTTCGAAAAAAAAGAAATTCTTATTAGCTTGCAGCAAATTATTTATAATTATATAATTATGCATATCGTACGCGATTACGAAAATTAAATCTGCGGATTTTTTTGTAAATATTTTATTTTTTTCGTTTTCGCTATTTTTTTTAAAAAAAATGCTATCGTTGTCGCGCTTATCGGACGCTATTTCCATAAGCGCTAGCGTGGTTATGCTTTTAACAATTATTTTTTTTAAAATCTAAAAATTCAATTTATCGTTTAAAAGCATTTGCTGCTTTCGAACTGCTCGCTATTATGCTTTTAATAAAAAAATGTTTTGGTTTTTGCGAAAAAAAATATCAGCGAGCGTATTAATAATTTCCGACCGGTATATAATTATAAAATAAAAATCGGCGAAAAACTCGGCTTATCGGACTTATCGGGCCGAAAAATTTTTGATTATTATAAAGTATTTTAAAACGCGATAATCGGTATATATATATACGTTTTTTTAAACGCTTAATAGCTCCGGCTTATAATTTTTAAAAAAGCGGAAAATAACGAAAAGCTTTTTGTCGTAAATCGAATAATTAAGCTCGGCGTCGATTATAATTTAAAAAAAAAAACCGATCGAATAATAAAAATTATTCTTTTGCAATTACGATAATACGCCAGCTATAATTTTATTAAAAAAATCGGTTTCCAGGCGCGTTTGCTTATAAAAGTCGTAATAACACAAAATAAAAGCATTTAACAAAGCTTTGCGCAATATTTTCTATACGTTTTTCTGCTTTTTTTCGAATACGAAAAAAACGTTTTTGCTTATAAAAGCAGTGAAAAAACGGCAAATACGATTGTAGCCGGCTATAAAACGTTTGTAAAAATTGCAAAAGCTTAGGAAATTTTGCACGCTTCGTATATTCGCTGCATATTGCTAATTTTTAATAATAACGATCTTTTCCGGATTTATTTTAATATTTTAAATACTAATAACGAAGCTTAAAAATTTAATTTTCGTAATATTAAACTCGTATTTTTTAATATCAGCTTTTAAGCCGTGTTTTTTTAAAATCGACAAAATTTTTTTAACGTAAATTTTATATTTCAAATTATTCGCGAAATAAATAAAAATATCGTTAAAATACGCCGAGCAGAAATTATTCAAATGCTTTATAAAAATATTATTAATAAAACGTTGAAATATAGCGGGCCTATTAATAAAATCGAACGAAAAGATTTTATACTTATATATACCGTATCGAATACGAAAGCTAATTAGTTTTTCAGATTTTTCGAATATCCGGATTCGATTAAACGCTTATTAAATATTAATTTTCGTAAATATTTTGGTTTTAGTAATTCGCGCTAGCATTTCGTTAATCAAAAGCAAAAAGTAAAAATCTTTTTTCGTAAAATCGTTAAGCTTGCGATAATCGATATATAAACGCATAAAGCCGTCTGACTTTTTAATAAATAAAATCGGGGCGGCGAAAAAAGCATTAAAAAGTTTAAAAAAACTTTTATGCAAATTATCGAAAATATAACTTTTGACTTTTGTAAACTGTTTATTCGTAAAGCGTTTAAATAGTTTTATAAAAAGCGTATTTTCCGTAGCAAAATATATTTTATAATTTATATCGAAGCGGCGAAAAGCGAACTTGTCGCTTTTTTATTTATAAAACAGTTTTTCGAATTCCGAATATTAAATTAAAAAAAGCTTTTTTATAAAAACTACGTTATCGTTATATTTGGCTTGCAAAGCGTCGAAAACGGAAATGCTTTTTATTGCCGCGAATTATATAACTTTTTTTAAATTCGGCGATTTTCGCACGGCGGAAACGTTTTTTATTTATATTATATATAAAAGTAACAAACGTGCAATCGCTAAATAATAATAATTTTTTTTTTTTACGGTTCGCATTCGCTTTTCGTAACGTATTTGTAAAACGCTAAATACAAAAGCGGAAATACAACTGATATTACAATTAAAAATAAAAAAAATAGCAATTGGCCCGGTTAGAAAAACCGGCTTGATCGATTTAAAGCTGCTAATAAAAAACTTTTCTATTTTATACAAATTGCTTTTAAGGTTTCGCATAAACGTAAAAAATCTACCAGCTTCAAAACCTAAATAAGCTTTTTTAATCGTCGTAAAAATATTGGCAAACGTATATAAAACTTTTATTGCGCTGTTTCGTTTATTTATATTCTTTTAATATATGCGACTAAGCATTTTAGACTTTTTTCGCTGATTAAAATCGACGAATAACTGCTCGTTAAAATAAAAAATAATAAACATATCGAATAGCTATTTTATTTTGTTTTTTTTTAATTATACGCTTGCTTCAAATCGTAATGCTATAAAAATTTGCGACTAATAAAAACGTCGGTAAAGCCCAGATTTATAATTAAAAAAAAAAAAATTTATACGACGTCGGTTAATCGTAAAAAAAAAAAAAAATAACAGAAAAAATAAGTTTTTCCGGCTCGCTATTATAGCCGATAAATATAATAAATTTATACAGCCGAATAAAACTTATTTCGAAATATTAAAAAAGTTAATACGCTAAAAAAGTTTTAATCGCATCGAAAATATTAGCTTCGCCATCGATATATGCAAATATTTTAATATATAATCTATTACGTATTAATTTTATAAAAATTAAAAACTATCGCTTTTTTATTAAAAAGCGCTGATTAAATTTCAAATCCTTTTACAAATCGAATCTTTTGCTATAATAAAAGTTTTTGCCACGATTTAAAAGTTTTTTAACAAATCGTTTTGCTTTTCGTCGATAATTATTTCGGCGATTTTGCGACTAAACTTGGCGTCGAAGCAAACGTCTGCGAAATGGCCGGGCTTGCCGCAATTATAATAAGCGCTAAAAAAACGCGCAGTCAAGCGAAAAAAACCGGAAATAGCAAAAATAACAGTTATACGCTCGTAAAAATCTTTGTTAAAAAAAAAAAAAGCTGTGCGAATAAAAAAAACTAAAAAAGTAAAACGTTATAAAATTTTAAAAATACCGGAAATACGCCTAGAATCCTAATTAATAAAAGCTATAGCAAAAAAAAAATAGCTTATGCGACGGACAGAAACTATTTTTTTAATTCGGATATTACGTGATTTTTTATCCGCAACGGCCAAAAACTCGTTTAAAACAATATAATATAAAACGGTAATACCTTGTATTAATAGGAGTTGGTAGTTTTAGCTATGGTCGAGGCATGGACCTCTTAGAAACCCCCTGCCACTGACTACTTTCAACAGGTATAAAAGCAAAGCATTCCTTTAAATAGTATTATAAGTACGCAATCCAATTCATACTTTTATTTATTTTTCTTTTTCTTTTTTCAGTTTTTCTAGGGATTCTCTAGATTATTTTACTTACCGATATATGGCCGTATCAGTTTGGTTTTCTTATCTACTTTTATATTTAGTAATTTACGTAAAAATTTAAACTTCGGTGTTTCGTTTTTATATACTCGCCGATGCATTTTTTAAATTCGCAGTCAAAGTCGACTTCGATATTTCGCTATTACGGCTTAAAAAACTTTTTATATGGTGTTATTCGCAGCTGTATTATATAAAAGACTTTTAATAGCTTTTTTTATTTTGCGTATAATTATTGGATTATAAAAATACAATATATTTCAAAAACGTTTAAAATTACGGTTAAGCAATCTTAAACCGTGCGAAATTTAAAATTCGAAAATTGCTTTTTTGTTTAAAAATAATAAATCGAATATTGGTTCGTACGCTTCGACCGCTGCGCTCGGTTTTTTTGAATTGGATTTTTTTTGGTTAAACGCCTGGCGAAAACTTAATTTTTTAATTTTACGTTTTATAATTGTAATAATTACAATTTGCGGCTTTTTATTAAAAATAGTAAGGAAATGGCTGTACGTATATTAGCTTAAGCTACGGAATGTCGAAACCGTGGATTATATAATAATATTATATTAATTTAATTAATTTACTAAAAAATAAGTTTTTTAATATATTGTAAAACGGTGATACCTTGTATTAATGGAAGTTGGTAGTTTTAGCTATGGTCGAGGCATGGACCCCTCCGAGACCCCCTGCCACTGACTATTTTCAACAGATATAAGAGCAAAGCACCCCCTTTAGATAATACTATAGACACGCAGTCCAATTTATACCTTCACTTATTCTTTTTTTTTTTTTTTCAGTCTTTTTTAGAAATTCTTTAAACTATTTTATCCACCGATATATGGCCGTATTAATCTGGTTTTTCTATCTACTTTTATATTTGATAATTTACGCAGAGATTTAAACTTCGATATTTCGTTTTTATATATTCGCCGATGTATTTCTTAAATTCACAATTAAAATCGACTTCGATATTTCGCTATTACGGCTTAAAAGACTTTTTATATGGTATTATTCGCAGCTGTATTATATGAAGAATCTTTAATAGCTTCTTTTATTTTGCGCATAATTATTGGATTACAAAAATGCAATATATTTTAAAAACGTTTGAAATTATAATTAGGCATTTTTGAACCGTGCGAAATTCAAAACGCGAAAGTCGTTCCTTTGTTTAAAAATAACAAATCGAATATTGGTTCGTACGCTTCGACCGCTGCGCTCGGCCTTTTTAAACTAGATCTTTTTTGGTCAACGCTTGGCGAGAACTTAACCTTTTGATTTTACGCTTTATAATTATAGCAATTATAATTTGCGGCTTTTTATTAAAAGTAGTAAGGAAATGGCTATACGTGCATTGGCCTGAGCCACGGAATATCGAAACCGTGGATTATACAGCAATATTATATCAATTCAGTTAATTTATTAAAAAACAAGTTTTTTAATACGCTATTCAAATGTCCGAACGCAATCTTATTTTATTTAATTTTTTTAAAAAACACAAAAATCTTTTTAATAGCTCTTTTATTAAAAACGATTCCTTTTATATTAAAAACTTTTAATCTGCAATTTCAGAAAACATTTATTCGTTTAATTCAAATCCTATTAATATTTTCGCTAATATTATAAACAACGACGCTTTTCGTTTTTTTATGCGAAGCCGCATACTCCTTCCTGGCTTCTTTGGTGCATTTTTATTTAGTAGCGCTAATATTACCGATTTTATCGAAAAATATAAAAAAACTTATGAAAATTTCGAAATTTTTAAAACTGAAATGTTCGATAAACTTTCTCGCTATTATAACCCAATTATTAAAAATATTATTAAATCGATAAATAAATAAAAGGCTATTAAGGTTCGAAACTGGCGTAAGCTAATTGAAACTTTAAAATCGAAATTCCGAAATTACGATCGCTAGCAAATTCGCGATATTATCGCTTTTTTCAAACAGTTTATTATAACAATCCGCTAAGCCAAAAAACTTAAAGCTTATTATCGTACTTATACGAAGGTTTTTAACGTTTTTGTTAACAAAAAAGTCTTAAGCGAAATTAAACAAAAAAAATTGTTTTTACTTGGCTTTTTAATTAGCATTCGCAACAAAATCATTAAGCATTTTAAAATTAATAAACAAAACTTTGAAACTTTCGATTAATATTTTAAATTTATAAAATTCGTTTTTAAACAAAACTAAAGCGAACGTATTATCGAAGCTATAAACCAAAAGAAATCCCCATTTTTTATTTACAAAAAAAACGTAGAAGCTTTAATACAGAAATATGCCCAACCATTAAAAATTACCGAAATCGCTAAAAAACAACTAATTATTATATTATTTAATCGTTTTGCAAAATTTATAAGTTTAGAAAAGCTTAATAAAAATATCGAAACTCTCGTATTAAAATTTACCGATATTAAGATTTAAAAATTTCAGAGCAAAATCGAGGATTTTATACAACAGCAGAAAAAACTTTTTTACGTTAATTCGAATAATAAAAACGATTAAAATGGCTTTTATAATAATTATTTCTTTTAAAATGCGCGAAGCGATCAGCTTCGCTAAGCTATCGTAAAAGTAATAGCTGCCTAATAGCAATTTTTTCGTGCTAGCAATTAAAATCAGCGAAATATTAATTATAATAACGATTATTAAAAGAAAAAAAAAACCAACGCGGAAATCAAAATCGCGGTTATTAAAATAATAAAAATAATTATTAAAACAAACTTCGTAATTTTAAATATAAATTTTGTAATAACAAAAAAATTTATTGCGAAAAATTTTATATTCGCTTAAAATGCAAAACATTTAACTTTTGTATAAACAATAGTATCTGTTATATTAATAAATACGGAGCGATTTGCTTCGGACCGACGGAAATAGAAATGGACTTTTTTAACAAAGCTAAGAATTAAAACTGGTTAAATATTATTCGCTTAAAAATAAAAAATACGAAATAAAACGATTATTTGAAAAACAAAAAAAATGCGAAAACGATTTTTATTAATAAAAAAGAAAACATTCCAAAAAGCGTATTAATCAAAAAGAAAACTTTTATTTTAAGCGTAAATAAAATTCAAATATATAAATAAAAAACAAATATATATATTGCTAATATAAATATCGCATTTGCAAATATTATGGCTATATAATTAAGCTAGCGAATTATAAAAAAGCAAAATGCTTCTGTTTTATTCGCTAAACCGACTAATATAAAAAAAAACGTTAAAATCGAAAAGAAAAAAGATTTTAAAATTCGAAAAAAAACCGATAAAACTATCAGAAAAACGCTTATAATAAAAAAAATTAACGACGATATAAAAAATATCGATATCGATATTCCGGTTTAAATTATTCAGAAAATACCAGCTTTTAAACGCTTATTATTAATACGAAGCGAAAAATAAATCGACAAATATATCAGCTTCGAAACTATCGACGAAGCTATTAAAAAAATTATAAAACAAAAGATTAAATTGAAATTCAGCGATTTGTTTACTATAAAAAAAAGATTCGACAAAATCATTAATAAACAAATCTTTATATTAAAAAAAAAACGAAAAAATTAAAATTATTCGAAAAAAAAAACGATTTTAAATTAAAAAAAAACTAAAAAAAAATTTATAATACCGCAATTAATTTAGCCGATAAAAAATTTTTTTTAAAAAAAATCAGCTTTTTGGCTTTCGCTATAAAAACTCAAAAGTCAAAACGACGAAACTGCTTTTATACGGTTATAAAAGCATTAAAAATAAAAACAATATTCGAAAAAAATACGACCGCTTTCGCTTTATTCGACAGTAAAGCCGAAATTAATTGTATAAACCAGAAAACAGCCGAAGCTAATAATATCCCGATTATTATCGATAAGCGAATAATTTATATTATCGTTAATAAAAACACGATTAAATTCGATAAAATTATACGAAATATTAAAATCGACGTTGAAAATATTATTATTTATAAAAACTTTTTAATAATAAAAAAATACTTTTATTTTATTATTTTTAAAATGCCCTGAATCTTAGAAAATTTCGTTAATTTTAAATATATCGAAAACGGCCAGATAAAAGCTTTTTTTTGGAATTGAAACCGATTTTTTTAAAGCTAAATCATCGTCGCCGGCGATAAAGTTTTTTTAATCGACGTTTTATCGAAAAACGAATAGCCGGCTTTGATTTCAGAACAAACGCTAAGCTATAATAAAACTTGGAAAATACTTAGCTAAAAACATTTACGTTATTAATCGAAATAGCACCGCGAATAAAATTGGCTAATATTAACATTTTTGGCTATTAATTCGGAAATAAAAATTCCGAAGATTTCGTTTTCGTATTAAACAAATCCGATTCGCATATTTTACTTTTTTATATTAATATTAGCACTTTTTATAAGCGTAAAACTGATAAAATACGATCCGTGAATTTTAGCGAATCCGATAGAAATATTTCCGGAAAAATAAACGATTGATTCGAAAAAAACGAAATAATAAAACCATTTCAATTAATTATTAACGAATTCGAAAAATTTATTACCGGCCGATTTTCCAGCCTATTATTTGGCAGCCGATTTACAAAAGAACGATTTAATAATTTAGCAATCGAAATTTAATTTCTATTAAAAAAAAAAAAAGTCTTATACGAAATTTTACGCAACCGAAAAAAAGCTATAATTTTCGATTTTACCGAAATAGGCCAATTTAGCTTTAACGTTACGCTTTATATCGATATCAAAATCGTATTTTACGAAGCTTGGCAAAAAAAAACTTTTTCAGTTTTTAAAATATTCCAGAATAAAATAGTCGAAATGCTAAAAAAACGAATTAAATAAAAAATTCTCGAATTTTACTACGGCTTATACAAAAACAAATAATTTATCGTTGCGAAAAAAAAAAAAAAAAAAGCATTTACAAATTTATTATCGCAATCGTCGAAATAAACAAAATAACGATACGAAACGCTAACGTGCTATTTAACGTCGATTAATTTTCGAACGAATTCGCAAAACTAACGATCGCTTTTTTTTTCGATCTGTTTTTCCGGCTATAACCATTTAGTATTTAATTTACGATTTCGAAATATAACGGCAATTTAAATTTTAATCGGTTTGCTGCGCATAACGAAAATATTTATAAAAACTATTAATTCAGTCGCTTAATTCGTAAAAGTCGTATATAAGATTTTTATAATTTGCATTTCTGATATTATTTTTTTTTACGTTAACGACGTTAAAATAAAAAATCCTAAATTATATTATAATAATAAAAAGATTTTTTCTGGAATTCGACGCTATATAATAAAATATATTCAAAATATCGACAAAATTATAGTTTGCTTCGAAAAAGCCAAAGCTATTATTAATCCTCGATCAAAATTTTGTATATCCGAAATAAATATCGTTGGCTATATGACCGATAGCGCTGGCCGTTATTTTTAACGAAAAAAAATTAAAAAGATTTGCGAATAAAAAAAATGCGAAAATATTACCGAAGCTAAAGCTTTTATTAGCGTTGTGATTTACTACCGCAATTAAATTAAAAACTTTTTTTAAAAAATTTGTATTTATTTACGTTATAATAAAAAAAAAAATCGATTTCGTTTAGAAAAAAAACAAAGCAAAATTATAAAAATCTTTAAAAATAACCTTTTATCGGCCCTATCGTTTATACGGATCGATTATAGCCCAAACGCAGAAAAAATCATTTTGATTATCGACGCTAGTATTTTCGGTTGGAAAGCTGTATTATAATAAATCGATAAAAATAAAAAACGATATTTTTTACGATTCGAAAGCGGCTTATAGTTGTGACGAACCTCATATATTTCCCTTAAGATACAGACAGAGAGCTGAAAGGAAGGAAGCTCCCAGGGCGAACTATATACACTGTAGAACCCCCTGGCCCTGGCGCTACGCCAGAACTGTAACGGAAGACTGAACAGCCGAACAGCCGAACAGCCGAACAGCCGAACAGCCGAAAGGCCGAAAGGCCGGGCCGTTACACTACCCCCCCTCCGAAAAAAGCTGGCCTCTCAGCTGTACAGAAAATACCGAAGGTTCGGCACACCGAAATAAAATAAACGAACGACTGCAATTGCAATCAAAAAATAAAAGAGTGAAAAAATGAAAACCACTACTGAAAACCCTATTCCGAACCGTCCGAAAACTCCTCAGCCAGTGCAGCCTGAATTTCAGCCTCATTTTCATCGCCGTACAAACCGATTGCAGCCAATTGCTTGCTTTTCAGAATCCAAAGCAATAGCGGGTCTGAAATTAATGCAACTGATTGTACGGTCCCAATCAAGCCTTTTTTTTAAGCTATCGACGAAATAAAAGCCTTAGGCAGAACTGGATCCTTCTGCTTTAGAATTAAAGTTTTATACATGTTGAATGCTTCTGAAACCTCAATTGCTTCTAGCTTATCGATACGTTCGAGCTCCTTTCGTTTCTCGATTGCGTAATTATTCATAGGGTCGCCAGCGTCGTAACGTCAGCCGGCGGGTCGGTGTATTCGTACGCATACCGATTATCCTAGAAAAGTTGCGGGGGCGTTCCGAGGGGTGCTAAGGCCGGGCTGGCCCGAAAGGAAGAAAAAGGACCGAAATTGGCAGGGCCGAATTGAAAGGCCGAATTGACTAAGTCGAAAACTCGAACCAATTGAACGTTGCAAAAGTGCAAAATGCAACCTTGGTAGTAAATAAATCCATATAGCCCCGGAATAGCCTTTTCATCGGATCGGCTAAACCAATCCGAAAGGTCGATTCGTACTTAAACTTTCGATTTGAGGGGTAACAAGGTTTGACTGGATTTTCAGGCTCCACCGAAATTGTCAGGTTCGGGTAAATGCGGCCTGGGCCGACGATTTTCGGTAAGATCGCCGATTCGAAGAAAGGATTGAAAATTTTCAAGCTGCTGCTTAAGTTCCAAAGTGCGTTGTTGTTGCATTCGTGATTGAATAGAACTGACAAAGCTGTTCAGAAAGTGGTGTAGACATAGCTATAACGTAGCTAGTCTAGAAACGAATGAATATCGAAAAAACAAAAGGGAGGTTGGTGCTGTAATAGCTGTCGGGGATGCTTTTGGGTCGGAAGCACCAAGTTATCGGTGGGAGTAGTCGTATTGAAGTGTAGTATGGTAAACGCTAATATAGCGGTAGCGTTCGAGAAGGTGCAATAATCGTAGTATAAAAATAGGTAGGTGGCGCAATTGATCGGAAGCGCCTGAAACAATAAATTTCGAAGGTGTAGAATGGTACGAGAGGTCGGATACACCGGAGACGATAAAATGGCGAGAGTTGTAGTCGATAAAAAGGGCAATGAACCAATAACCAATAATCAATAATCAATAAGCCAATATCAATAAAATCAATAATCAATAATCAATAATCAATAATACGACGTCACTCCGAACAAAAGGTCTGTATAGTATGACGAACCTCATATATTTCCCTTAAGATACAGACAGAGAGCTGAAAGGAAGGAAGCTCCCAGGGCGAACTATATACACTGTAGAACCCCCTGGCCCTGGCGCTACGCCAGAACTGTAACGGAAGACTGAACAGCCGAACAGCCGAACAGCCGAACAGCCGAACAGCCGAAAGGCCGGGCCGTTACAATAGTTTTTCGCGGAAATACGCTACGATATTACCAAACGAAAATATCGAAGCGTTTTTAAAATAATAAAAAAAATAAAAAGCGAATTATACGGCGTATATTTTATTTTGGAAATAAACGCAAAAGTTTTTGTCGACCAATTAAATAAAAAAGCTAATAATTTGCCAAAAGCATTCGTTATTAATTAAATAGCTTAAATGCGATTTATAAACTTCGAAATCAGGCATATCAAAAAAATAATTAATACAGCGGCAAACGGCCTTTTCAAACGAAAACGCTTTTATTCGTTTGATTTCGTTGAATAAAACGAATAAAATATTAACGAATAAATTACTAACGAAATCGGCTGCTTTGTTATTTACGCCCTGGATTTTACAAAGCCGAAACTATTAGCGTTGCTATTTCGGCTGGCACCGCGAATAAAAAACATTAATTTTCGGGCCGAAAAAGCATTTGCGTTATTATTTCGGCTAGCACCGCGAATAAATTTAACCGAAAACGATCGAAATAAGCCGACTAATAACAAAAATAAACTTTTAATCGATAATTACGAAACCGAAAACTTTTATTTAATCGTATATTATTTAATTATTTTGTTTAAACTATTTAGCGTATTAAATTATTAATTTAAATTATTTAAAAACCAAGCTTTCGATTATATTTTAGCCGACAGAAAAATATATAAAATAAAAAATAATATATATTAAAAACGCTTAGTAATAAATAATAAAGCCGACAAGTTTTAAATTATAAAAAAATCTACGAAAAAATATTTTATAAAAAAGTTAAAGCTATTTATTACCGAATCAAAAACGATTTCTGATAGAAAAAATGCTTCGAAAATTGCAAAATTTTCGTTAAAAGCTGCATTTTTTACTAAAAACGAAAATTTGGCCGAAAAAAAAATCTATTATATCCGACGTAGTTTTTTAAAATTTAAAAAAAAATTAATTTCGACGTTATACGCGTATCGACCACCGATCGCGGTTATATATGCTTTGTATTCGTTATTAACGACCTATTTAAATGGCCTAAAAAAAGACTTTTCCGAAACGCTATTTTCGAAGCTATAGCGACTTTTTTTTAAAAAAACGTTGTATATCGATACGATTTATTTAGCAAATTAAACGTCGATAATAAACCCGAAAATAAAAGCGTTATCGAGACTTTTACAAAAAAATACGGCATTTAGCGTATTTAAATTTTAGCTTATAATTCGAAAAGCAACGGATTCGTAGAACGAAATTATAAAAATATTTTTAACGGCTTTTCAAAAGCTATTCGAAAAAGTTATAAGCGTTAATCGCGGAAATTCTCGGGAATGCTTTTTGCTATGCGCATATATATATACGCCTTTATTAAAGTAATTCCATTTTTCATTTAATACGGCAGAAACGTTCGATTGTTTTTAAAAACAAAATAGCTTATATAAAAACTTTATAATATAATTAAAATAAAAACAAAAGCAGATTTGTTAGCAATAAGATTTAAATAATTAAATTACCGCGATATAAATATGAAAAAAATAATTTAAAAAAAAAAAATATAAGAAGATAGTTAAAAAAGTCTGGGATAAAACCAAAGATTTAAAAAAAACGCTAATCAGAAAAAAAGATTTGGTTTTGATTTACGACGTTCAGCGCGCTATTAACAAATCGGCCGATATTAAATTTGATTATAAATAGCTCGGATTTTACGAAGTATGCGAGGCCGAATTGAATAAAAATTATTATAAGCTTACGAAATTCGATAAAACAAAACTGAAAAAAACGTTCGCCGTTAACCGGTTAAAACGATTTTACAAAAAAAATTAGCAAATCTATTTTTTGAATTCTGAATCAGAAAGCGATTTCAACTTTAGCGAATCCGACGACGATTCCGACCAAAGCGATTATATTTTTAAAAAAAAACTTTTTAAAAAGGTTTGAAAACAGCCGAACGATAATTCCGCTGCTGAAAGCACAGTTTAAATCGTGATTCCACTTATGTCCGAAAAAAAGAAAAATACTTACAAGATTATTTATTAATTATTTTATTGTTTTTATTATTTATTATTTTTTTTTTATTATATATTATTTTGCTGTTTTTGTTTTGCTTGTTTATATATAATTTAATTATTCTGTTTTATATACGCTGTTTATTTTGGAAACCTTTTTTTATATTATTTAAAACATTTATTATATTTTTCTTTGTTTAATTATACTTTTGTTTATCAAAACAAAAACTTTGTATATATTTAAGCCGCATATCTGATACGTATATATTATTCGTATATTTTACGAAAACTATTTTTTATATATTTTATTATTTGCTATTTTTTGCATTATTTATTTTTTTCGTTGTTTTGAACGGATGCTTATCTGAATAGTTATAATTTATTAAAAAAACAGTATGCGGATTCCCGTGGCTTTTAAATATAAATACTTTATAATTTCCGTATTTTTTTTCAATTATTTTTTAACAAATATAATATACTTTTTTGATTAACAAACCTATCGGTATTATATCGTTTCTTAAATAAAACGTTATTAAATCTGGCAAGCTTATTTTTAATTTATTTTAAAACGGAATTATTATACGCAACCTTTTCGAATTTAAATAAGCATATAATGCCGCTATTTTAAATTAATAAGCAGCTTTTGTAAAAATATTTATAAAACAATTCGATATAATAATTGAAAACGTTAACGAATTTCTATTCGATTACGAAAGCTTCGTTAAAGCTGAATTCGTTTGCAAAAATCTTAATTACGATAAATTTCTGCTAAATTATAACAACGCTTTAAAAATCTTCGCCGAAGCAAAAAAAGCTCGAAATAACAAAAAAAAAATAACAAACCGAATATTACGCTTTTTGCCAAATCAACGAAAAAAAAAATATTTAAAAATACGTTTTTAGCAAAATCACCGGTGTTATTTTATTTCGGCATTTCGCTCGCTTTTTCGAAACTATTATTTTTATTAAAAAAAAAGTCTAGATATTAAACGCTTATATTTTTAAAACGCAAGCTCTGAAAGCTAATAATCCAAAAGCCCGCAGATTTATAAGCTTTTTTACAGCTGTTTGCAAATTGGTCGACGACGTTATGCAATCGCTAAAAGAAATTTTAATCGGCTGCGAAATTCCAAATCTGATTTTTTTTTAAAGCAAAAAATTAAGCGTCGCTAAATGCGGCATTTTTATACCGAACGAAAAAAACGACGCTATTTCGACGTTTTAAATTTACAACGACGAAAAAAACGAAAAAGCTAATATTATTTTCGTTTAATTCGAAAAAATATACGTAATAATAATTAATACTTTTAAAACAGCTAAAACAATTCGGCGACTTTTATTTTTAATTATCGAAAACGAATTCGAAAACGAAACCAGAAATATAACAGCAAACAATCGCTTATTCGAATACAAAAAATTTATTATATTTATAGAAACGATTTCGGAAAAAATAAAAACAAAAAACGTAAAAAAACGCGCCGACATTTCCGAAACCCTTTTATTCGAAAAAAAAATTATTTACGTCGCTAGCAAAAAAGATACCGCGAATAAAAACAGCCGGAAATCGACGCCGAGCTATAAGCTTTAAATTAATTAACAGAAAACGCGACGATTCTACAAAATCAGATTCGAAAAATTTTAATATTCCGAAAAAAAAAAATCTAAACGATTTTAAATCTGACTTTTCGAAATTAAATACGCAAATATCAGAAACGCTTGCTGTATTTAAAAACGTCGTACCATTATTGCTAATATTTTAGATTCTGATAAAAGTATTTAAAATCTCGACTATTGCACGACTCGACCGAAAAAGCCTAAAAGAAAATATCGAAATTATTGCGGAAAAAATCATATAAAAAACATAAAATCAAATTATCTTATTTAAAACTTTCGCTTTCGACGACGAAACGATTTAAAAGTTTTATTTCGATACTTTTATATAAGAATTAAATAAATCCGTCAGCTTTTTTTTTTTTGCTTCGAATAAAAACTAAATTAAGTTTTTTTCGGAAAATTGCAAATATAATACGCTAAAGCAAATAAAAAAAACTTTTAAAAACGATAATCCGTTTTTATTCGAGTTTTTCTTCGCTAAAAAACTTCGATTTTTTAATTTCGTTTTTACGAATAACGTTAACGCCAGAAAAAACGGTAAATTCTGCTATTTTTACGTACGTTATTACGCGGCGTACTGCGATTTAATTACAAAAGAAATTAACGTTATCGGCTTCGCTAATCGATTCGCTGTTATTAAAAATTCGAATTACAACGTATTCGAAATTAATTTTAATAATCAATTTATATTCCGACGAAAAACTGCGAAAACTATTTAAGCGCGCGCTAAAACTTACCTAGGCTACGCGAATTTCAAAGCAGATTCTAAAGCTTTTAACGCGATTATAAAATTCGACTGAAACGTAGAAAAATAAAAGCAACGAATATTTTCAAAAGCCGACTTTTCTGGCCTTTCGACCGAAAGTATATTTCGAAATTTATTTAAACTAAGCTGCGAATTCGTTAATTACGTAAAGTTTTACAACGGAAAAAACAATTTACTGCTGCATTTTATAAAAAAAAAAATAGTTATATATAAATATTATTTCCGATTAATTAAAATCCAAAAAGCGCCTACAGCTTTTTTCGCTAATATGCTTTACAATTTTATTTAACAAACTTTTAAAATGCATTCCGACTTTTATTTCGCTGCTTTAATTACTCGGAATCTTAGAAACTGCCGCCTCGTAATATACTTTAACGTTCCGATCGTTTTAGGTTTCGCTGATTCCGACCGTATTACGGTTATAAAATTCGATATCGCCGATTTTTAAAAAAAAAAAAAATCGAAGATTTTACCGACGCTATTTTCGATTATTACGTTTTGCTTATATTCGTATATGATTCGGAAATAATCGAAGCTTATTTATAATTATATTACAACGCTAAGCTAATTAAAATTATTTAAAAAAGCTTAGCTTTTTCGTATTTCAGCGCGTTTAAAATAATAGCCTCGGCTATTTTATCAGACTACGAAACGGAAAGCTACGAAATAAAAAATAAAATGACTTTTGTTAGTTTTTCGACTAAGCAAAAAGTTTTCGTTAAATTTAAAATTTAAAAAACCGACGGCGCGATACTAATTTATTCGAACAATTATACGGCGCAAAAATACAGAAATTATTTCGAAAACGATAATTCGATAAGCAATTTAATATTATTTATACTGCGGCGAAAGCAATTATAATATTTTCGGTGATTTCGACTGCAAACGATTATTTCCGAACTATTTCGTAAAATAATCTTTTTTACAAGCTTCGAAGCTTTTTTAAAAGCATTCGTCGGTAAACAATTATAATTCGATCTATTAGTTTTACGCGAAACAAAAACGTTAATCGGTTTTAATTACGACGAATTAATCGATTATTTTTACGATTTTAACATAAGACTTTTCAGCGCTTTTTGCAAAGCGTAAAACCACGTTTAAAAGCTGAAATCTATTATTTACGAAAAAAAGTCGTAGAAAGCATTCGTCGCGGCGATACTTAATAATATTATCGACGAAAAAGCTATCAGAACGTTCGTAAATTTAAACGATATTTCGATTAATATTTTATCGAATTATTTTTTAAAAAAGCAGGATAAATAAAATAATTTAAACGATAAGCGAAACGCTATTTTTTCGCAGAAGCCAATAGCAAAAAAGCCAAAAACGGATTAAAAAACCGAAGGAATATAAAGCTAAAAAGTTCGGTTTTTAATTAATTGGTTTTTAAATCATATAAAATAAACTAGATTATACTTATTAAAATTATATTTTTTTTTGGTCGTAATCAAAAACGATTACGTATATTATTTAAAACAAAATATAAAACGGTAATATTTTGTATTAATAAAAATTGGTAGTTTTAGCTATAATCGAGGCATGGACTCTTTCGAAACCTTTTGCCACTGACTACTTTTAACAGGTATAAAAGCAAAGCATTTTCTTTAGATAGTATTATAGGCACGCAATCCAATTCATATTTTTATTTATTTTTTTTTTCTTTTCTTCAGTCTTTTCTAGGAATTCCCTAGACTATCTTACCCACCGATATATGGCCGTATCAGTCTGGTTTTTCTACCTACTTTTATAATATTATTTAAATATTTAAACGCAATTTTATTTTATTTAATTTTTTTAAAAAATACAAAAACTTTTTAATAGCTCCTTTATTAAAAACGATTTCTTTTATATTAAAAATTTTTAATTTGCAATTTCAGAAAACATTTATTTATTTAATTTAAACTTTACCAATATTTTCGCTAATATTATAAACAACGACGCTTTTCGTTTTTTTATGCGAGGCCGCATGCCTTTTCTTGGCTTTTTTGGTGCATTTTTATTCAGTGGCGTTAATATTACCGATTTTATCGAAAAATATAAAAAAACTTGTAAAGATTTCGAAGTTTTTAAAATTAAAATATTCGATAAACTCTTTCGCTATTATAACCCAATTATTAAAAATATTATTAAATCGATAAATAAATAAAAAGCTATTAGGGTTCGAAACTGGCGTAAGCTAATTAAAACTTTAAAATCGAAATTTCGAAACTACGATCGCTAGCAAATCGAAACTTCGCGAAACAATTTGTATAATATCGCTAAGCTAAAAAACAAAATTTATTATCGTATACTATCGAAAGTTTTTTTTCGTTAAACAATTTGTTATAATAATTCGCTAAGCTAAAAAACTTAAAATTTATTATCGTATTTATACGAAAGTTTTTAACGTTTTCGTTACAAAAAGATTTTAAGCGAAGTTAAGCAAAAAAAATTATTTTTATTTGGCTTTTTAATTAGCATTCGCAACAAAACTATTAAGCATTTTAAAATTAATAAATAAAATTCTGAAATTTTCGATTAATATTTCAAATTTGTAAAATTCGTTTTTAAGCAAAACCAAAGCGAACGTACTATTAAAGCTATGGATCAAAAGAAATCTCTTTTTTTTATTTACAAAAAAAACGTGGAAACTTTAATGCAGAAATATGCCTAGCCACTAAAAGTTACCGAAATCGCTAAAAAACAATCAGTTATTATATTATTTAATCCTTTTGCAAAACTTATTAGCTTAAAAAAGTTTAATAAAAATATCGAAATTCTCGTATTAAAATTTACCGATATTAAAATTCAAGGATTTTAAAGCAAAGTCGAAGGTTTTATATAATAGCAAAAAAAAATTTTTTACGTTAATTCGAATAATAAAAACGATTAAAATAGCTTTTATAATAATTTATTTTTTTAAAATGCGCGAAACGATTAGCTTCGCGAAACTATCGTAAAAGTAATAGCTGCCCAATAGCAATTTTTCCGTACTAGCGATCTGTGACGATCTAATCAGTCGGAGGGCTGGGAGATCAGTCAATTGGTCGCCGTGTTCATATGGTATGAAACGAGCCTTTGGTTTTGTAACAAAGATATTCATTTAGAATCAACAATTGCAGAAGGCAGAAGTTGCTAAGAAGAAAAAGTTTTATATATATAATAGTTTCTACAGTTGATGGAAAACCTACCAAAAGATCAGGAAGTTTGCAATTATACGTAGTTGTTGGAATAACGCGAAAAGCAAACGAGTAAATCGTTATACTACTTTTTCGTCCGAAAAAAGCGCGCCCTCGAGCTTTTATTTATTAATACGTTATTATCCAAATGATCGTACGAATCCAAATCTTCGGAATACGCTTTTAGCCAGTTTATAAGTTTTGCAGAAAAATCGGAAAGCTTTTTATGCGCCAAATAAAAATCGCGTATTTTCAGAAAAGCGTATATAAAATCAGACGCGGGGTACCACGTAAGATTTTTATTTAAGCTTATTTAAAAAGCTTTGTACTGAAAAGTTTTTCGCTGTATTCGACAAGCGATTAATTTTTCGATTTCGTATTTAAATTTATTAATTATATTAATAAATTCAAAAGCTAAATTAATCTGATCTGAAAGCGCGTCGTTAGCTGTTTTACGCAGTCGATTAGCGTGAAAAACTAAA
Organism: Blumeriella jaapii; assembly: GCA_009599575.1. Classification (NCBI taxonomy): domain Eukaryota; kingdom Fungi; phylum Ascomycota; class Leotiomycetes; order Helotiales; family Drepanopezizaceae; genus Blumeriella; species Blumeriella jaapii. The sequence goes on along the minus strand of VWND01000025.1, from coordinate 289,409 downwards.
TGTACGTTTATAATACTAAAAAGGTTTAGTTTAAAAGCGTTATCGAAAATTTTGGCTATAATTTTAAAAAAGCCGTTTGTAAAATTGTCGAGCTTGCGAAAGGGCCGAAAGGTCGGAAATAAACGCATATCAAGTTATACGTAATCGCTAACGTTAAAATCGATCGCGCGGCGAAATTTATTCGCATTTTTTTTTATTTTGTCGTAAGCTTATTAAAAATGCGATTTGGCGAGGTTTCAAACGTCGTAATGGCGGCGAGCGTACGTACGAGCTTCGTTTGCGTTTAGCTTATGTAAAAAATTAGAAAAAAAGGAAATATCGAGCTTTCAGTTTTAATTAATATAAGAAATATAATCGTATATAATTTTAAAAAGTAAAAAATTATCTAAACTTTCGTAAAAAAAGACTATTTGAGCGAAATCTATTATTAAAAGAAATTCGTTTTAATCGTTTTAATAAAAATTTACGAAAGGTCGAAAGCGTTTTTGCAAATATTAGTTGTAAATTTCGGTCTGATTATCGGTTTTAAAATAAACGGCTGTCGAAAACTTTAATTGCGTATCGAATATTTTGTTTAATTCAAATCAAAAAATAAACTAATATTAAAGGCTACGATCGTTAATAATACTTTTTAAAAGGCCAAAATACTTATACACGTGAAATATATATAATTTGGCGAAGCTTCGAACGTCGATATTCTTATAACAAAAAATCGAAATAGCTTATTTAAAAAAGCGATTTATTATTACGAATACGTTATCGTAATCGTATTTGTTTTTATTAAAATTGTAAAAGTTTATTATAATATATTTTCAAAAATGATTAAGAATAAAAAAAGGCTAAAAAAAACCGGAACGCTTATTTTTTAAAACAGAATTTTTTCGATAAGCGTAGCAATTGCGATAATATTGTTTTATGAAAGCTGTTATATTTCGCTAATAATATTAGTTCGAAAGCAATTGCGTAGTTTTGCGAACGTTAAAATAAGCGATAAAAATCTGGTCGTGCATTTTTCGTATAAAGGCCAAACGAAAATAATCGACGTCTGATATTATTAAACGACCGTAATATAACAGCAAATCGCGTTTAAATATATACGAAGTATTATTAGCGTCGTTTTTTTTCGTAGCGTTTTATATAGCTTTCTTTCGGAAAACTATCAGGCTGTTAGTTATGCGATTAGCGTAAAAAATTTAATTAACGATACGAAGTGCGAAAAAAAGATTAGCTATTTCAACGATAAAAACAGCTGTTTCGAAAATCGTGAAAAATCGAAATTTTTTAATTAAAAGGCGGTGATTAATTTGATCGGCTCGAAAAAAAGTTTGTAAGCGCTGAATACGTTTAAAAAAGTTTTGGCGGTCGAATTCGCTCGTACGACGTGTTAATGCGTTAGCTAAAAAGTTGTGTTTATTTGGTTTGTACGTAATAAGAAAATTATAATCGGCGAAAAGCTCGGCCTAGCGTATTTATCGAACGTTTAAAAGTTTGAAAGTTATAAAATATTCTAAGGTTTTATAATTAATAATAATTTTGATTTAATAAATTAAGTTAATTAATTTAGCACGAAAATTGCTTAAAAATCTTATAATTGCGAGCATTTTTTTATCGTATACGACGTAGTTTAGCTTTGCGAAAGCTATGGTTTTGCTAAAATAAGCGATTGGAAGCTAATCGTCGCTATGAAATTGCGAAAGCATAAAAGTTACTACGCCGTCGGAAGCGTTAGTTTTTAATATTTAAAAAAGGTTTTGCCTGTAATATTATAAAACTGATGCAGTAATAAAAGCTAATATAAAAAAGTCGAAATTCTTTTGACATTTAAAAATGAAATTAAAAAAAACGTTAGCTTTAGTTAAATAAATCAAAAGCTTTGCAATTATACCGTAGTTTCGAATAAAACGTCGGTAAAAGTTACAAAAACCAAAAAAGCTTTGTATATTTTTTATAATAATAAAAGGCTTTTAATAAACGACCACGGAAATCTTTTCTAAATTTACTTTTAAGCTTTTAATCGAAATAATAAAACTTAGATAACGGGTTCGAGTAACGTTGAATTTAGATTTTCGAATATCGGCCTGTAATTCAGCGTTAGCGAGCTTTTGAAGCATTTTGCGAACGTATATAACGTGTTTTAAAAGATCGGACGAATAAATAAAAATTTTATTCAGATATATAATACAAAAATCGTTTAAATAATCGAAAAAAACGTCGTTTATATAGCGTTAATAAATCGCGGGTTTATTAATAAGGCCAAAAAATAGCATTTTGCATTTATAAGCGCCGTAACGCGTACGAAACGTCGTTAATTTTTTACTAGCGGGATCCATTCGAATTTTATAAAAGATTTGACGAATATCGAGCTTCGTAAAAATTCGCGCTTTCGAAAAACGAGCAAAAATTTTATCGATAAAAAAAAAAAATAGCGATTTTTATAAGTAACGTTATTAAAAGCTCGATAATCGATATAAAAACGTAATAAACCGTCGGGTTTTTTAGCGAAAAATATTAAAACAGCGAAAAAAGCGGTGAAAAGTTCGATAAAACCTTTATTAAAATTATTTTGCAGGTAAGTTTTAATAATTTCGAATTTTAAAATCGATATTTTATACAAAAAAATGTATTTCAACTTTTTTTCATTTATAATAAGCTCGATTTTGTAATCGTAGGGCCGGTAAAAAGCTAGCTCGTTACTGGCGGCCTTAAAAAACACGTATTCGAGATTTTTGTATTTCGGGGAAAAAGATTCGAGGAAAAGTTTATTCGAAGTTAGCTTTGCTAAATTGGTTGAAAAGGTCGAAATCGATATTTCATTGGTTCTGAAACGTTCGAAAAGATTATAAAATTGGGTTTTAAGAAAAATGCTATACGTAAGGTCGTTTAATATTTTGTCGATTTCGTACAAAAAGATTGAAAACATTTTAATTGTTTTTTTTCTGAAAATCAGCTTGAAAGCGTATGTAATAATTTGGCAGATGGAAATTGGGTAAACAATAGGTTAAGGGATTCGTTTTCGAACTGGTCGTTTAAGAGGTTCAAAAGGTGATTTGTTTAAACTATCGATTATATTAAGCTGAAAAGCCATCGCGGCGAAGGCTTTTCTTCGGTTTTTAATATAATTATTTTTCGTAGAACGAGAAAGCTGTTTTGACGAAAGAAAAAAAAAAGAAAAAAAAAAGAAATAATAAAAAAGGAATCGTCAGCCTGGAAAAATGATGTAATTTCTTGTATTATTCTACTGGCGTCGCTATCGAAATTGGCACCGCGAGTAAAATTCGATTTTTTCGCGCTTCGCATAGCGTCGTAGATCTGCTATAATTGGTCAAGATTTTTATTACGTTTTATAACGTCGTTTTAATAGCGAGATTAAATTTTTCGGAGGTGCAAATGAAAAACTTTAATACAACGAGCGTAAAAGGCTGTAGGAGGGTAAGATTTCGGCCAATGGAGCTTGCGTTTATTACAGTTTAATAGAATTTGGTATTCGGCCAACCAAGCTTTTTCTAGAATTATATTATAATTTCCGAGGTTGGTAATTAAAAAAAAAATAAACGATTGTATTCGATTATTAATAATAAAATTAAAAAGCGTAAAATATATAATTAAATGGCTACGAGCTTTATTATACTTTTTTATAAAAAAAAAAGCCGGAAAAAATTAAATTAAAAATTTAAAAAAAAAAAAAAAAGGATTTGATCAGCGCCGAATCGATTAACGCATAACCGTTCGCTTTAAAATCGGCGAGCGCTTTTATTTTGTACGAAAAGCTATTTTTGATAAATATAACGAGAATTATTAATAAATCGCTATCAAAAAGCTTTCGAACGTTAAAATAACGTATATCGCGCAATACGTTTAAAAAAAAGGCTTTGCTTAGGCTTGAGCGTTTTTCCGATTAGTAAAAGAGTTTTCGGCTTTTTCGTATACGTTTTAGAAGTTATTTGGAAAAAGGTTTTCGTTTTTATTATTATTATTAAAAAGCGAATTTTCGGCCGGTTCGATCTCGTTTATATTTATCAGCATAAAAGAGCTTTTGGGTGGAACCGAGGGTCGGTTCGTAGAAAGTCGTGCAAATTAGCTTTTTTAAACTTTTTGGTGTGGAATAGAAAACGAGCGTTATCGTTGATCCGATCGAAAAAAAAAAACGCCAAAAGGGGCGTTTTGGCGTGGGAGAAAAGAAAAAACAGCAGAGGGCTGAAAAGGAGCCTGTGGAGCATTAAACGATTTTCGTACGTACGATTTGATTCGTAATACGTTTTGGTTAAGAATCTACTATTTTAATAAATAATAAATTTAATTAAAAAGCGATTCGCGTATAAAGTTCGTTTAGTTAACTAACTTTATTTTTTTTGTCGAACGGCGGTAAGCCAATTTTTAAAAATCGTTATACGCGCTTATTTTAAATGCAGCTTTTCTCGTAGACGCTTTGGTATTTTATCGCGAAAAGCGTTTCGAAGCTGTTTGTTAGTTTGTATTTAAACGTTCGCTGCGAAAATGGAAAATCGCAGATAAAATCGCTAAAAATCGTCGTGCGTATTTATTGCAAACATTTTAAATTCGTTTTCGGCCTTTTGAACGTCGGAAGGATCGGCCAGAAAATTGTGACGATCTAATCAGTCGGAGGGCTGGGAGATCAGTCAACTGGTCGCCGTATTCATATGGTATGAGAAACGAGCCTTTGGTTTTGTAACAAAAATATTTATTTAAAATTAATAACTGCAGAAGGCAGAGGTTGCTAAAAGGAGAGAGTTTTATATATATAATAGTTTTCACAGTTAATAAAAAACTTACCAAAAGACCAGGAAGCTTGCAATTATACGTAGTTGCTGGAATAACGCGAGGAGTAAACGAATGAATTGTTATATTATTCTTCCGTCCGAAAAAAACGCGCTTTCGAGTTTTTATTTATTAATACGTCGTTATTTAAATAATCGTACGAGTTTAAATCTTCGGAATACGCTTTCAGCCAGTTTATAAGTTTTGCAGAAAAACCGGGAAGCTTTTTATGCGCCAAATGAAAATCGCGTATTTTTAAAAGAGTATATATAAAATCAGACGCGGAATATTACGTGAAATTTTTATTTAAGCTTATTTAAAAAGCTTTGTATTAAAAGGTTTTTCGCTGTATTCGATAAGCGATTAATTTTTCGATTTCGTATTTAAACTTATTAGTTATATTAATAAGTTTAAAGGTTGGGTTAATTTGATTTAAAAGCGCGTCGTCAGCTGTTTTACGCAGTCGATTAGCGTGAAAAACTGGGTGTACGTTTATAATATTAGGAAAATCTAGCTTAAAAGCGTTATCGAAAATTTTGGCTATAACTTTAAAAGGGCCGTTTGTAGAATTGTCGAGTTTGCGAAAGGGCCGGAAGGTCGTAAATGGACGCATATCGAATTATACGTAATCGCTAATATTAAAATCGATCGCGCAGCGAGATTTATTTGCATTTTTTTTTATTTTGTCGTAGGTTTGTTAAAAATGCGATTTGGCGAGGTTTTAAGCGTCGTAGTGGCGGCGAGCGTACGTACGAGCTTCGTTTGCGTTTAGCTTATATAAAAGGTTGGAAAAAAAGAAAATATCGAGCTTTCAGTTTCAATTAATATAAGGAATATAACCGTGTATAATTTTAAAAAATAAAAAGCTATTTAGATTTTCGTAAAAAAGGATTATTTAAGCGAAATCTATTATTAAAAATTCGTTCTAATCGTTTTGATAAAAGTTTACGAAAGGTCGAAAGCGTTTTTGCAGGTATTAATTGTAAATTTCGGTTTGACCATCGGTTTCAAAATGAGCGGCTATCGAAAGCTTTAGTTGCGTACCGAGTATTTTGTTTAATTCAGACCAGAAAATAAATTAATACTAAAGGCCACGATCGCTAATAATTTTTTTTGAAGAATTAAAATATTTATATACGTAAAATATATATAATTTAACGAGGTTTCGAGCGTCGATATTTTTATAATAAAAAATCGAAATGGCTTGCTTAGAAAAGCGATTTATTATTACAAATACGTTATCGTAATCGTATTTGTTTTTATTAAAGCTGCAAAAATTTATTATAACGTATTTCCAAAAGTGATTAAAAACAAAAAAAAACTGAAAAAGGCCGGAACGCTTATTTTTTAAAATAAAACTTTTTCGATAAGCGTGGCAGTTGCGATAGTATTGTTTTACGAAAACTGTTATATTTCGTTAATAATATTAGTTCGAAAGCAATTGCGTAGTTTTGCGAGCGCTAAAATAAACGATGGAAATCTGGTCGTGCATTTTTCGTATAAAAGCCAGGCGAAAATAATCGACGTTTGGTATTATTAAGCGACCGTAATATAGCAGCAGGTCGCGTTTAAATATATACGAAGTGTTATTAGCGTCGTTTTTTTTCGTAGCGTTTCGTACAGCTTTTTTTCGAAAAACCATCAGGCTACTAGCTGTGCGATTAACGTAAAAAATTTAATTAACGATACGAAATACGAAAAAAAAATTAGCTATTTCAACGATAAAAATAGCTATTTCGAAGGCCGTGAGAAATCGAAGTTTTTTAGTTAAAAGACGGTGATCGATCTGATCGGCTCGAAAAAGGGTTTGCAGGCGCTGGATGCGTTTAAAAAAGTTTTAGCGGTCGAGTTCGCTTATACGACGTATTAATGCGTCAGTCAGAAAGTTGTATTTATTTGATTTGTACGTAATAAGAAAATTGTAGTCGGCGAAAAGCTCGGCTCAGCGTGCTTATCGAACGTTTAAGGATTTAAAGGTTATAAAATATTTTAAAATTTTATAATTAATAATAATTTTAATTTAATAAACTGAGCTAGTTAGTTTAATACGAAAATTGCTTAAAGATTTTACGATTGCGAGCATTTTTTTGTCGTATACGACGTAGTTTAGTTTTACGAAAGTTATGGTTTTGCTGAAGTAGGCGATTAGGAGTTAGTCGTTATTATAGAATTGCGAAAGCATAGAAGCTATTACGCCGTCGGAAGCGTTAGTTTTTAATATGCAAAAAAGGTTTTGTTTGTAATATTATAAAACTGGTGCAATAATAAAGGCTAGTATAAAAAGGTCGAAATTTTCTTAATATTCAAAAATGAAATTAAAAAAAACGTTAGCTTTGGTCAAATAAACCAAAGGCTTTATAATTATATCGTAGTTTCGAATAAAACGTCGATAAAAGTTACAAAAACCAAAAAAGCTTTGTATATTTTTTACAATAATAAAAGGCTTTTAATAAACGACCACGGAAACTTTTTTTAAGTTTATTTTTAAACTTTTAATAAAAATAATAAAACTTAAATAACGGGTTCGAATAACGTTGAATTTAGATTTTCGAATATCGGCCTGTAATTCAGCGTTAGCGAGCTTTTGGAGCATTTTGCGAACGTATATAGCGTGTTTCAAAAAGTCGGACGAATTAATAAAAATATTATTTAAATATATAATACAAAAATCGTTTAAATAGTCGAAAAAACGTCGTTTATATAACGTTGATAAATTGCGGATTTATTAATAAAGTCAAAAAGTAGCATTTTGTATTTATAGGCGTCGTAACGCGTACGAAACGTCGTCAGTTTTTTATTAGCGGAATTTATTCGAATTTTATAAAAAGCTTAACGAATATCGAGCTTCGTAAAAATTCGCGCTTTCGAAAAACGAGCAAAGGTTTTATCGATAAAAAAAAAAAGATAGCGATTTTTATAAGTAACGTTATTAAAAATTCGATAATCGATACAAAAACGTAATAAACCGTCGGGTTTTTTGGCGAAAAACATTAAAGCAGCGAAAAAAGCGGTAGAAAATTCGATAAAGCTTTTGTTAAAATTATTTTACAGATAGGTTTTGATAATTTCGAGTTTTAAAATCGATATTTTATACAAAAAAATGTATTTCAGCTTTTTCTTATTTATAATAAATTCGATTTTATGGTCGTAGGGCCGGTGAAAGGCTAGCTCGTTACTGGCGGCTTTAAAAAACACGTATTCGAAGTTTTTGTATTCCGAGGAAAAAAATTCGAAGAAAAGTTTATTCGAAATTAATTTTGCTAAACTGGTTAAAAAGATCGAAATCGATATTTCGTTGGTTTTGAAACGTTCGAAAAAACTATAAAATTAAGTTTTAAAAAAAATGTTATACGTAAAGTCGTTTAATATTTTATCGATTTCGTACAAAAAGGTTAAAAACATTTTAACTGCTTTTTTTCTGAAAATCAACTTAAAAGCGTATATAATAATTTGGCAAATAAAAATTAAATAAGTAATAAATTAAAAGATTTGTTTTCGAACTGATCGTTTGGAAAATTCAGAAGTTGGCTTATTTAAATTATCGATTATATTAAGCTGAAAAGCTATCGCGGCGAAGGTTTTTTTTCGGTTTTTGATATAATTGTTTTTCGTAAAACGAAAAAGCTGTTTTAACGAAAGGAAAAAAAAAAAAAAAGGAAAAATAAAAAAAAAAAAATCGTTAGCCTGAAAAAATGATGGTGTGATTTTTTGTATTATTTTATTAGCGTCGCTATCGAAATTAGCACCGCGAATAAAATTCGATTTTTTCGCGCTTCGTACAGCGTCGTAGATTTGCCATAATTGGTTAAGGTTTTTGTTACGTTTTATAGCGTCGTTTTGATGGCGAAATTGAATTTTTCGGAGATGTAAATAAAAAATTTTAATACAACGAGCGTAAAAGGCTGTAAGGGGATAAGACTTCGGCTAATAGAACTTGCGTTTATTACAGTTTAATAAAATTTAATATTCGGCCAATTAAGCTTTTTTTAAAATTATATTATAATTTCCGAAATTAATAATTAAAAAAAGAATAAACGATTGTATTCGGTTGTTAATAATAAAATTAAAAAGCGTAAAATATGTAATTAAATGGCTACGAGCTTTATTATACTTTTTTATAAAAAAAAAAGCCGGAAAAAATTAAATTAAAGATTTAAAAAAAAAAAAAAAAAAGGATTTGATTAGCGCCGAATCGATCAACGCATAATCGTTCGCTTTAAAATCGGCGAGCGCTTTTATTTTATACGAAAAGCTATTTTTAATAAATATAACGGAAATTGTTAATAAATCGCTATCAAAAAGCTTTCGAACGTTAAAATAACGCATATCGCGCAATACGCCTAAAAAAAAAGCTTTGCTTAGGCCTGGGCGTTTTCCCGATTAGCGGAAAAGCTTTCGATTTTTTCGTATGCGTTTTAAAAATCGTTTAGAAAAAAGTTTTCGTTTTTACTATTATTATTAAAAAGCGAATTTTCGGCCGGTTCGATTTCGTTTATATTTATTAATTTAAAAAAGCTTTTGGGTGAAACCGAAGGTCGGCCCGTAAAAGGTTTTGCAAATTAGCTTTTTTGAACTTTCTGGTGTGAAATAAAAAACGAGCGTTATCGTTGGTCCGATCGAAAGGAAAAAACGCTAAAAGGGGCGTTTTGGCGTGGAAAAAAAAAAAAAATAAAAGATTAAGAAAAAGCTTATAAAACATTTGAACGATTTTCGTACGTACGATTTGATTCGTAGTACGCTTTGGTTAAGGATTTATTATTTTAATAAATGGTAAATTTGATTAAAAAGCGATTCGCGTATAAAATTCGTTTAGTTAATTGATTTTGTTTTTTTTGACGGACGGCGGTAAATTAATTTTTAAAAATTATTATACGCGCTTATTTCAAATGCAGCTTTTTCGTAAACGCTTTGGTATTTTATCGCGAAAAGCGTTTCGAAGCTGTTTGTCAGTTCGTATTTAAGCGTTCGCTGCGAAAATGGAAAATCGCAGATAAAATCGCCAAAAGTCGTTATGCGTATTTATTACAAGCATTTTAAATTCGTTTTCGGTTTTTTAAACGTTTGAAAAATCGGCCAGGAAATCGGCGACTTTTTTAATTAATTCTTCGGAAAATGTAGGGTCGGAACGGTTTAAAATACGCGGGATAAAAAATTCTTTTGCTACGCTTTCGGTTTGATCGAATATATAATTTTTGCGAAATCGATCGCTAGCGAAATAATCGTAGTAGAATTCGAAATTATCGAAAATTTTAGTTTTTTAATAACGTGTTTTGTAATTTTTATTATTATTTAATTTAAACTTAAGGTTCGGAACGCGTTTTATACGAGCTAGTCGAAAATCAGCAGATAAATGGAAATTATAGCGTTTAAAAGGCGCGCTAAGGTTTTGGCCGTTATAGAAAAATTTAAAAAAAATTCGCGAAAAGCGTAAATTGGTTTGCAGCGTCTATTGGTTGAAATGAAACGTTGCGAGAAAAAAAAGGAGCAGATTCGCGACTAGCAAAAGCACGTTCGATAGATTTTATTAAACGCTTTGATTAAAAGGTCTGTCGCAATCGTATAATTTCCAAAAGTTATCGTTTACGCTTTTACGCTTTTTTTAATTGATTTTGCAAGAATTTTAATTAAACGCTTTCAGCGCTAGGCTATAAAAAAAAGATGGCAGGCGAAATGGTTGGCGCTCTGCCTTTTCCTTTGTTTTTTTTTCTTCGGGAAAAGGATTGTTTTTCAGAAAAAGAAGCTTTTGGAGAAGGCTGCTTTTTCGCTGATTAAAAAAAAAGAGGTTGAGGTGTAGTAGCAGAAGCTAAAAAACTTTGCTAAAAGGGGGATCGTTGAATAAAAGCCATTTTTCGCGAAATGCGGAAATAGGCTTTTTTACGACCGGTCGATTATTTTAATATAATCCGTAAGGAATTCGAAAAAAGAAATAGTTTACGCCGTCGCTAGCGTAGAAAAAGAATTGTTAATAATATAACGATTTAATTAGTCGGAGGGCTGGAAGATTAGTTAATTGATCGCCGTGTTTATATAATATGAAAAACGAGCTTTTGGTTTTGTAATAAAAATATTTATTTAAAATTAATAATTGCAGAAGGCAGAGGTTGCTAAGGGAAGAAAGCCTTATATATATGATAGTTTCCATAGTTGATGGGAGACCTACCAGGAGACCAGGGAGCTTGCAATTATACGTAGTTGCTGGGGTGACGCGAGGGGCAAACGAGTGAGTCGTCACAAAAATCGGCGATTTTTTTAATTAATTTTTCGGAAGATATAAGATCGGAGCGGTTTAAAATACGCGGGGTCAGGAACTTTTTTGCTACGTTTTCGGTCTGATCGAGTATATAATTTTTGCGGAATCGATCGTTAGCGAAGTAATCGTGATAAAATTCGAAATTATCGAAAACTTTAGTTTCCTAATGGCGTGCTTTGTAATTTTTACTATTATTTAGCTTAAACTTAAAGTTCGGAACGCGCTTTATACGAGCTAGTCGAAAATTAGCAAATAAATAAGAATTATAACGTTTAAAAAGCGCGCTAAAATCTTGGCCGTTAAAAGAAAATTTAAAAAGAGTTCGCGAAAAGCGTGGAAATTGATTTACAGCGTCTGTTAATTAAAATAAAACGTTGCGAAAAGATGGAGCAGCAAATTCGCGACTGGCAAAAGTATATTCGATAAATTTTATCAAACGTTTTAATTAAAAGGTCTGTCGTAGTCGTATAGTTTTTAGAAATTGTCGTTTACGCTTTTGCGTTTTTTTTAGTTGATTTTGCAAAAGTTTTAACTAAACGCTTTTAGCGCTAGGCTGTAAAAAAAAATGGCAGGCGAAATGGTTGGTGTTTTGCTTTTTTTTTTGTTTTTTTTTCCTCGGGGAAAAGACTGTTTTTCAGAAAAAAAAGCTTTTGGGAAAGGCTGCTTTTTCGCTGATTAAAAAAAGGGTTGAGATATAATAGCAGAAGCTGAAAAGCTTTGCTAAAAGGGGGATCGTTAAACAAAAGCCATTTTTCGCGAAATGCGGAAATAAGTTTTTTTACGACCGGTCGATCATTTTGGTATAATTCGTAAGAAATTCGAGGGGAAAAATAATTTACGCCGTCGCTAGCGTAGAAAAAGAATTATTGATAATATAACGATTTAATCAGTCGAAGGGCTGGGAAATCAGTTAATTGGTCGCCGTGTTTATATAGTATAAAACGAGCTTTTGGTTTTGTAACAAAAATATTTATTTAGAATTAACAATTGCAAAAGACAGAAGTTGCTAAGAGAAAAGAGTCTTATATACATGATAGTTTTCACAGTTGATGGGAGACCCACCAGGAGACCAGGGAGCTTGCAATTATACGTAGTTGCTGGGGTGACGCGAGGGGCAAACGAGTGAGTCGTCACACGATCAGGATTAGCGAAATATTAATTATAATAACGATTATTAAAAAAAAAAAAAAAACCAACGCGGTAATTAAAATCGCGGCTATTAAAATGGTAAAAATAATTATTAAAACAGATTCCGTGGCCTTAAATGTGAATTTTGCGATAATAAAAAAATTTATTGCGAAAAATTTTATATTCGCTTAAAATGCAAAGTATTTAATTTTTATATAAATAATAAAATCTGTTATATTAATAAATATGAAGCGATTTGCTTTGGACCGACGGAAGCAGAAATAAGCTTTTTTAATAAAATTGAAAATCAGAGCTGATTAAATATTATTCGCTTAAAAGTGAAAAATACGAAATAAAACGACTGCTTAAAAAACAAAAAAAATGTAAAAACGATTTTTATTAATAAAAGAAAAAACATTTCCGAAAGCGTATTAATCAAAAAAAAACCTTTATCCTAAGCGTAAGTAAAGTTTAAATATATAAATAAAAAACAAATATATATATTGCTAATGCAATTATCGCATTTGCAAATATTATAGTTGCATAATTAAGCTAGCGAATCATAAGAAAATAAAGTGTTTCTGTTTTATTCGCCAAATCAATTAATATAAAAAAAAACGTTAAAATCGAAAAGGAAAAAGATTTTGAAATTCGAAAAAAAACCGATAAAATTATTAAAAGAACGCTTATAATAAAAAAAACTAACGACGATATAAAAGATATCGATACCGATACTCCGGTTTAAATTATTTAAAAAATACCAGCTTTTAAACGCTTATTATTAATGCGAAGCGAGAAATGGATCGATAAATATATTAGCTTCGAAGCAATCGACGAAGCTATTAAAAAAATTATAAAATAAAAAACTAAATTAAAATTCAGCGATTTATTTAATATAAAAAAAAGATTCGACAAAGTTATTAATAAACAAATCCCTGTATTAAAAAAAAACGAAAAAATTGAAATTATTCGAAAAAAAAACAATTTTGAATTAAAAAAAAACTAGAAAAAAATTTACAATATCGCAATTAATTTAGCCGATAAAAAAAAATCTTCGGAAAAAGTCAGTTTTTTAGTTTTCGCTATAAAAATTTAAAAATTAAAACGACGAAACTATTTTTATACGGTTATAAAAGCATTAAAAATAAAAATAATGCTTAAAAAAAGTACGACCGCTTTCGTTCTATTCGACAATAAAGCCGAAATCAATTGCATAAACCAGAAAACAGCCGAAGCCAATAATATTCCGATTATTATTAATAAACGAATAATTTATACGATCGTTAATAAAAATATTATTAAATTTAATAAAATTGTACGAAATATTAAAATCGATATTAAAAGTATTATTATTTATAAAGACTTTTTAATAATAAAAAAATGCTTTTATTTTATTATTTTTAAAATGCTTTGAATTTTAAAAAGTTTCGTCAGTTTTAAATACATCGAAAACGGCCAAATAAAAGTTTTTTTCTGAAATTAAAACCGATTTTTTTAAAATTAAATTACCGTCGCCGACGATAAGATTTTTTTAGTCGACGTTTTATCGAGAAACGAATAGCCGGCTTTGGCCTTAGAATAAACGCTGAGCTATAATAAAACCTGGAAAATATTCGGCTAAAAGCATTTACGTCGTTAATCGAAATGGCACCGCGAATGAAATTAGCTAATATTAATATTTTTGGCTATTAATTCGGAAATAAAAGCTTCGAAAATTTCGTTTTCGTATTAAACAAACCCGATTTATATATTTTATTTTTTTATATTAATATCAGCACTTTTTACAAGCGTAAAGCTGATAAAGTACGACTTATGAATTTTGGCGAATCCGGTAGAAATATTTCCGAAGAAATAAACGATTAATTTGAAAAAAATAAAGCAATAAGACTATTTCAACCAATTACCGGCGAATTCGAAGAATTTATTACCGGCCGATTTTTCAGTTTATTATTTGGCAGCCGATTTATAAAAAAACGATTTAATAATTTAGCAATCGGAATTTAATTTCTGCCAAAAAAAAAAAAAGTTTTATACGAAGTTTTACGCAATCGAAAAAAGGCTATGGTTTTCGACTTTACCGAAATAGGCCAATTTAACTTTAACGTTACGCTTTATATCGATATTAAAATCGTATTTTACGAAGCTTGGTAAAAAAAAACTTTTTTAGTTTTTAAAGCTTTCTAGAATAAAATAATCGAAATATTAAAAAAACGAATTAAGCAAAGGATTTTCGAATTCTGCCACGGCCTATACAAAAACAAATGGTTTATCGTTGCGAAAAAAAAAAAAGCATTTATAAATTTATTATCGCAATCGTCGAAATAAATAAAATAACGATACGAAACGCTAACGTGCTATTTAACGTCGATTAATTTTCGAACGAAGTCGCAAAACTAACGATCGCTTTTTTTTTCGACCTGTTTTCCGGCTACGATTATTTAATATTTGATTTACGATCTCGAAATATAATAGCAATTCAAATTTTAATCGGTTTGCTGCGTATAACCAAAGTATTTATAAAAGTTATTAATTTAATCGTTTAATTCGTAAAAGTCGTATATAAGATTTTTATAATTTGCATTTCCGATATTACTTTGCTTTACGTTGACGACGTCGAAGTAAAAAACTTCAAATTATATTATAATAATAAAAAGATTTTTCTTAAAGTTCGACGTTATATAATAAAACATATTTAAAATATCGATAAAATTATAGTTTGCTTCGAAAAAGCCAAAGCTATTATTAGCCTTCGATTAAAATTCTGTATATCCGAAATAAATATCGTTAATTATATAACTAATAGCGTTGGCCGTTATTTTTAACGGAAGAAAATTAAAAAGATTTGCGAATAAAAAAAATATAAAAATATTATCGAAGCCAAAACTTTTATTGGCGTTGTAATTTATTATCGCAATTAAATTAAAAACTTTTTTTAAAAAGCTATATTTATTTACGTTACGATAAAAAAAAAAATTAATTTCGTTTAGAAAAAAAAGCAGAATAAAGCTATAAAAATTCTTAAAAACGATTTTTTATCGGCTTTATCGTTTATACGGATCGATTACAGCTTAAACGCAGGAAAAATTATTTTAACTGTCGACGCTAGCATTTTCGGTTAGGAAACTATATTATAATAAATCGACGAAAACAAAAAACGGCATTTTTCACGATTCGAAAGCGGCTTATGATTTTCCGCGAAAACACGTTACGATATTATTAAACGAAAATATCGAAGCGCTTTTAAAATAATAAAAAAAATAAAAAGCGAATTATACGGCGTATATTTTATTTTAGAAACAAACGCAAAAGTTTTTGTCGACTAACTAAATGGAAAAGCTAGTAATTTGCCAAAAGCATTTATTACTAATTGAATAATTTAAATGCGATTTATAAACTTCGAAATCAAATATATTAAAAAAATAATTAATACAGCGATAAACGGCTTTTTAAAAAAAAACGCTTTTATCCGTCTGATTTCGTTAAATAAAACGAATAAAATATCGACGAATAAATCGCTAACGAAATCGGCTGCTTCGCTATTTGCGCTCTAAGTTTTATAAAATCAAAATTATTCGCGTTGCTATTTCGGCTGGCACCGCGAATAAAAAATACTAATTTTCGGGCCGAAAAAACATTCGCGTTATTATTTCGGTTAGCATCGCGAATAAATTTAATCGAAAACGATCGGAATAAGCCGATTAACGACGAAAATAAACTTTTGATCGATAATTACGAAACCGAAGATTTTTATTTAATCGCATATTATTTAACTATTTTATTTAAACCATTTGACGTATTAAATTATTAATTTAAATTATTTAAAAACTAAGTTTTCGATTATATTTTAACCGACAGAAAATTATATAAAATAAAAAATAATATATATTAAAAACGCTTAGTAATAAATAATAAAACCGATAAATTTCAAATTATAAAAAAGTTTACGAAAAAGTGTTTTATAAAAAAGTTGAAATTATTTATTACCGAATCAAAAACGATTTTTAATAGAAAAAATGCTTCGAAAATTACAAAGCTTTTGTTAAAAGTTGTATTTTTTATTAAAAACGAAAACTTGGCCGAAAAAAAAATCTATTATATTCGATATAATTTTTTAGAATTTAAGAAAAAGTTAATTTCGACGTTATACGCGTATTAACTACCGATCGCGGTTATATATGTTTTGTATTTGCTATTAACGACTTATTTAAATAATTTAAAAAAAGACTTTTCCGAAACGCTATTTCCGAAGTTATAGCGACTTTTTTTTGGGAAAACGTTATATATCGACACGGTTTATTTAAAAAATTAAACGTCGATAATAAATTCGAAAACAAAAGCGTTATCGAGACTTTTACAAAAAAATACGGTATTCAGCGCATTTAAATTTCAGCTTATAATTCGAAAAGCAACGGGTCCGTTAAACGAAGCTATAAGAATATTTTTGTCACAGCTAGCTTAAGGATGATCGGAATGATATGGACCAAAAGGTACGCATGTAAATTGAAAGAAAAACACCGAGCTAAAATGCTCGGGATCGCGAATTTTATGTATAATGGATTGCGCTTGTGGGTCACGTGACTTAGCGCGAGGCCTAATGGCCGAGGTGGTCCGTGCCCAAACCTTAATCCAACACCACCAGCATTTATACCACTGGCAACCATACCACTGGCAGCCATACCACTGGCAGCCATACCACTGGCAACTACCACTAGCCAGGCCAGGGTCGTAATATTACCCCCCTTTTCCGAAAAACTGCGTCCTCGCAGTTGCAATTATAAATTTATCGTTTTTCAATTCAGTGTAATCCTTTCTACTTTCGTTGTAAGCTTGCAACCATGCGAAAAATGTTCGTAAAAAACTTTTAGCGATGAAATGCGATCGGTAAAATATCTGAAAAATATAAAAAGCCGTTATAACGTTAAAACAAAAGTATTATTCGAAATCTTTATCAGCGCTTTTTTAATTAACCTGATATTGCAATATTCTTTTATATAATCTCGAACTTATTATTTTTCGATTTCCCATTCCGTTTGTTCAGAAAATAATTAAATAAAAACTGGTTCGGAGCGGCGTTGGCCAAGTAAAAAATTGCTAATATGCTTTCGAAGCGAATATAAATGAAAAATTAAATAAATTAACTAATCTGCGGAAAAGTCAAGCTTTTAACTTTTTTCTATTTTATCGACGATTTTAATTAGGCCGTATTATTTATTTAAAAGCTTCCGGAAAAATCGGTCGAGCTTTCAATTTTTAATACTTACTAATACTTCGTCGCCTATATTTTAATTTATTAATCGTTTGTATAAATTAGCGAAACGCTTCATTTTAATTTATTATTACGCAATAAACGATTGCGCGTATTTTATAACCTTTTTAGCTCGGAAAGCCAAATGCAAAGCCTCGTCGCGATTAAGCTTTTCGATAGCCGAGCGAAAAGAACGGGAATTATTTATATTTCAAAATATGCGAATTTCGTATTTATTCAAAACTTAAAAAAAAAAAACGTTGCCGAAAAACTCGTGCGGCAAAATCAATTATATAATATCCATTAAAAATAAAAAGCGTTCTTAATTGTTTTGGTAATAAAAGCAAAAAAAGCGGAAGCGTTGCTTAATATACTAATTTATCACTTCGGTTTGTTTATCGATATTAAAATTATACGCAGTAATTAATTTAATTTTAATTTCTAATATGCGGCAGAGTTTTTACTAAAAAACCGAAACAAACTAAGTTTTTCGATTCGAAATAATTAAATCCGGCATGCCGAAATAACGTATTTAATAAACCAAAAACAAAGCTGCCAGCCTTTTCGCTATAATAATCTTATAGCAAAGAATTAACAAAAGCTTTTTAAATAAACGATCTATTATTACGAAAGCGAAATCGTAACCATTTTCGTTTAATAAAAGCTTCGTAAAATCCATCGTTAAATATTAATAAAATCTGCTGAATATAAGCAAAAGCTTTAAAAAACCCGAGATTTTATCGCGCCTAGCTTTTATTCGTATGCAACAACAATTCGAAACGTACTGCTATATATCTGCTCCTATAGCTTTTTAATAATATTTGCGACCGACCAAAAGCTTTATTTTTCTTATCCCAGCGTATGCTACGCAAAGCTGTTCGTAAATATATCGAATCAAAAAGATTCGCAATTCGGAAAATTCCAAAAGCATTATTAATCTGCCTTAAAAAAACAATTTGTCTTGTCGCAATTAATAATCAAAGCTATAATTGCGGGCTTACGTTCGTTGCGCTTCGAAAAAAGGAAAATTCTTATTAGCTTGCAACAAATCGTTTATAATTATATAATTATATATATCGTACGCGATTACGAAAATTAGATCTGCGAGTTTTTTTATAAGCATTTTATTCTTTTCGTTTTTACTATTTTTTTTGTTTTCGGAAAAAATGCTGTCGTTATCGCGCTTATCGGACGCTATTTTCACAAACGCCAGCGTGGCTATGCTTTTAGCAGCCATTTTCTTTAAAATCTAAAAATCCAATTTATCGTTTAAAAGCATTTGTTGTTTTCGAGCTGTTCGCTATCGCGCTTTTAATAAAAAAATATTCTGGTTTCTGCGAAAAAAAGTATCAGCGAGCGTATTAATAATTTCCGACCGATATATAATTATAAAATAAAAATCGGCGAAAAACTCGGCCTATCGAGTTTATCGGATCGAAAAGTTTTTAATTATTATAAAATATTTCAAAGCGCGGTAATCGGTATATATATATACGTTTTTTTAAACGCTTAACAGCTCCGGCTTATAATTTTTAAAAAAGCGAAAAATAGCGAAAAGCTTTTTATCGTAAATCGGATAATTAAATTCGGCGTCGATTATAATTTTAAAAAAAAAACCGATCGAATAATAAAAATTATTTTTTTACAATTACGATAATACGCCAGCTACTATCTTATTAAAAAAGTCGGTTTCCAGGCGCGTTTGCTTATAAAAATCGTAATAACACAAAATAAAAGCATTTAGCAAAACCTTGCGCAATACTTTCCATACGTTTTTCTGCTTTTTTTCGAATATAAAAAAAACGTTTTTGCTTATGAAAGCAATAAGAAGACGGCAAATACGGCTATAGCCGGCTATAAAACGTTTGTAAAAATTGCAAAAGCCTAAAAAGCTTTGCACGCTTCGCATATTCGCTGTATATTACTAATTTTTAATAATAGCGATTTTTTCCGGATTTATTTTAATGCTTTAAATATTAATAACGAAATCTAAAAATTTAATTTTCGTAATATTAAACTCGCATTTTTTAATATCAGTTTCCAAGCCGTGTTTTTTTAAAATCGACAAAATTTTTTTAACGTAAATTTTATATTTTAAATTATTCGCGAAATAAATAAAAATATCGTTAAAATACGCCGAGCAAAAATTATTCAAATGTTTTATAAAAATATTATTAATAAAACGTTAAAATATAACGGGCCTATTAATAAAGCCGAACGAAAAAACTTTATACTTATATATGCCGTATCGAATGCGGAAACTAATCAGTTTTTTAAATTTTTCGAATATCCGGACTCGATTAAATGCTTATTAAATATTAATTTTCGTAAATATTTTAATTTTAATAATTCGCGCCAGCATTTCGTCGATCAAAAGCAAAAAATAAAAATCTTTTTTCGTAAAATCGTTAAATTTGCGATAATCGATATATAAGCGTATAAAACCGTCTGACTTTTTAATAAATAAAATCGGAGCGGCGAAAAAAATATTAAAAAGTTTAATAAAGCTTTATGCAAATTGTCGAAAATATAGCTTTTGACTTTTGTAAATTGTTTATTCGTAAAGCGTTTAAATAATTTTATAAAAAGCGTATTTTTCGTAGTAAAGTGTATTTTGTAATTTATACCGGGGCGGCGGAAAGCGAGCTTATCGCTTTTTTGCTTATAAAACAGTTCCTCGAACTTCGAATACTAAACTGAAAAAAGCTTTTTTATAAAAACCACGTTATCGTTATATTTGGCTTACAAAGCATCGGGAACGAAAATGCTTTTTATTACCGCGAACTATATAACTGTTTCAAATTCGACGACTTTCGCACGGCGGAAACGTTTTCTGTTTATATCGTACACAAAAGCAACAAACGTACAATCGCTGAATAATAGTAATCCTTTTTTTTTTGCGGCCCGCACTCGCTTTTCGTAGCGTATTTGTAAAGCGCTGAATGCAAAGGCGAAAATACAGCTAATATTACAATTGAAAATAAAAAAAGTAATTAACACGGTTAGAAAAACCGGTTTAATCGGTTCAAAGCTGCCAATAAAAAACTTTTCTATTTTATACAAATTGCTTTTAAAATCTCGCATAAACGTAAAGGATTTACTAACTTCAAAACCTAAATAAGCTTTTTTAATCGTCGTAAAAGTGTTAGCAAAAATATATAAAGCTTTTATTACGTTATTTCGTTTGTTTGCATTTTTTTAATATATGCGATTTAACACTTTGGGCTTTGTTCGCTAATTAAAATCGACGAACAACTGCTCGTTAAAATAAAAAATAATAAGCATATCGAATAGCCATTTTATTTTGTTTTTTTCTTGGCTATACGCTTGCTTTAAATCGTAATGCTGTAAAAATTTGCGATTAATAAAAACGTCGGTAAAACCCAGGTTTATAACCAAAAAAGAAAAATTTACACGACGTCGGTTAATCGTAAAAAAAAAAAAAAATAACAGAAAAAATAAGCTTTTTCGGCTCGCCATTATAGCCGGTAAATATAATAAACTTATACAGCCGAATAAAACTTACTTCGAAACGTTAAAAAAGTTAATACGCCAAAAAAGTTTTAATCGTATCGAAAATATTAGCTCCGCCATCGATATATGCAAATATTTTAATATATAATCTATTACGTATTAATTTTATAAAAACTAAAAACTATCGCCTTTTTATTAAAAAGCGCTGATCAAACTTTAAATTTTTTTACAAATCGAATCTTTTGCTATAATAAAAGTTTTTGCTACGGCTTAAAAATTTTTTGACAAATCGTTTTGCTTTTCGTCGATAGCTATTTCGGCGATTTTGCGACTAAGCTTAGCGTCGAAGCAAACGTCTGCGAAATGGCCGGGCTTGCCGCAATTATAACAAGCGCCAAAAAAACGCGCAACCAAGCGGAAAAAACCGGAAGTGGCAAAAATAGCAATTATACGCTCGTAAAAATTTTTATTAAAAAAAGGAAAAGCCGTGCGAACAAAAAAGACTGGAAAAATAAAACGCTATAAAGTTTTAAAAATACCGAAAATACGTTTAGAATTTTAATTAGCAAAAGCTATAACAAAAAAAAAATAGCTTATACGACGGACAAAAGCTATTTTTTCAATTCGAATATTACGTGATTTTTTATCCGCAACGGCCAAGAATTCGTTCAAAGCAGTATAATTACTATTTATTTTATACTTTTCCATTCGGAAATCGTATTTGAAAATAAAATAATTTTTTCGCATATATTTTTAAATCAACGGTTTTTAGCAACTTTGCTAATAATTGCGTAACGAATAAATAAAAAACGAAAATTGATATAAATCTGACCGTTATTTATATAAAGCTTATTATATTACAATTTAGCAAATTAAACGCGGTTATAATTAAAAAAGCGCTGATTAAAAATGCGAAAAACGTTTCGAGCCGATTAGGCTTAATTATAAAACTCGAGATTTAAATGCTTTAAAATAATAATTTTTGCCTTTCTGTGAGGGGATGAAACGTCAGTTCGTTGATCACGTGGTCCGAAGGTCACGTTGTTGTCACGTGACATCGAAGCCCGCATATACTGTATCTTAGACTTCGCGACACCTCTAACTTAGAACCTCGTAGTCAATGCAAATTATCTACGAACCTTCTGCTCGTTCGCCCTTTTATATATTAATTACCAAACACTTCTGACATTTTTATTTCAGCCCTCGAGCTGAAAAAGCTTGCCAATTCTGTTCTGCCTTTGCGCATACAAAAAATCAATTTTATCGCGACATAACCTTACGACTTTTACGACCTTTTATACGAAACTACGAAACGACAACTTTTTTTAATACAAAACTTATATTTAAAAAATTCTGTTTTATTTCTGCTTATATCCCGGAACAAAATATATTTTACGCTTTTTTTTTAACGGATATTAATACCGAAATATCGGAACTTTCCAAATTGTCGGAACCTCCCAATTGCTTTATTTTAGAGCATCTTAAATACTCCGATCAAGTCGTCGCCGCCCTAATCGCTAATACGAAAGCTTGTTTTTAAAAAATCCTCGATATTTTCGCTTACGCGGTAAAGCAAAACGATATAATAATATTATTTAAAGCCAAATTGAATAATTTCGCTTAAAAGCTAAATGTTTAAACGGTATAATACTGGGAAAAAAAAGTTTTTTAAAAAAAAATAATTTAAAACCGCGAAGCCGATTTTGCCAACTTCCGAAAACAAGCTTCTACCAGTTAAAATACACCGAACATTTTAAACGCAGAAAAAAAAACATTTGCCTTTTCCGACTTCGATAAATTTACAGATTCGGATAGCATCGGCAACGTTACGAAGCATTTTACCATCTTTTTTCAAAATATAATTTTAAAGCTTCGTTTTAATCAGGACTGGTATGCGACCGAACAGAATCGTATAAATTACTTTTTTTCCCGCTTTTCCGATACAGCCAAAAGCGCTTTACAAAAAGATTTACGTACGAACGGCACTTTCTTTTATTTGATTATTACAAAAATAATTTAAATCTTTTAATAATCGTTCGGTGTTTTTAACTAATAAGCAGATGCATTTAAAAAAATTTTATTTTTTAAGCAAAGCAATCAACTCCTATTTATTTTTTTTCCCATCTGATTGAAAATTAAAAATCATATTAAGTTTAATAACAAAGCCGCTATCGCTATTCTGCGCGAAGCTTTTTATTTTAATATAATCACCCGTTTGTTTTACATTAACCTTTTCGATCTGAAAACCGATTTTATTAGTTTTTGCGCCCAAGTACGCGAAACCGATATCGTTTTTCGATAATTAAATTCCAATTATTATAAAACCGGAAGCCGCAATACGAGAATTATTTTTTCTGCTTTCATATTTAAAACTGCTACTACGACTATTATTTAGAGCGACCTTATGAATTTCAGCGTTATTCAAACCAAAGCAATTATATAAACCGCAGCCGATATAGCCAAAAACAAACGCCTAATAGGTAATGCCGAGAAATTAGCGCGCCGAATCTACCTTTTTGCTAATAACTTTTGCTTATAGTATGCCAGCGATAAACACCGCGCTGCTGATTGCCCCGATTTCCTTTGGGTTAAAAAAGCTAAAGCCGAAGCAAAAAAGTCGGGAAATTAATTATTTTTAATAATTATTATTATTAAAAACTTTTAAAAAATAAATTGAAATTATCTGCTTTAAACGGCGTTCCGGAATTATATTTAATATTACTTTGTATTATAATTACTAATAGTATATATATCAAAACCTACTTTTTAAACGATTCCGGAGCTACCGATAATTTTATTAACTATTTTTTCGTGCAATATTACGAATTAACTTTTGTTTTACTTACTAATCCACGTAAACTTACCGTGGTTGACGAACGCTCCTTCATCTACGGCGATGTTACTTATCAAATTTCTTTTTAAATTAATACCGCCGGCCATACCGAACTAATTACAGCTTTTATTATAATATTAGAAAAATACGATCTTATTTTAGAAAAGCCCTGGCTTCGGATATATAATCCTTATATTAATTGAATTACGAACACTTTTTGTTTTAATTCAGACTTTTGCCGTACGAATTGCTTATCTTAACGTATTTATTAATTGGCCGTTTTAAGCCTAGTCCAGAAACGCTACTTTTATAAAACTGTCGTTTTACCAGCTTTATTTCGTCGTACAAAAGCAGCTGTATTTACTATTTTGGCCTTTTAATCAAAAGTCGAGGTATTTTCTGTCTTTTTGTACGAAATCAATTAACAATTATACAAATTAAGCGCTTTAACCGACGAATCTTCTTTTATTATATTATTTAAAATCGATTAATTGCAAAAGGATAAGCTTTCTTAAATTATACGATAATAACTTTCAGCCGAACTTTACTTCGTTGAAGCTTTATTAAAAAATATCCGTTTGGCCTTCCAAACCAAACCGCTAATCGATTTTCGAATAAAACTTTTTTTTTATTATTATCATTATTTAGCCGCTTTTAATTTTATTAAAACTAATAAATTTACATTTTATAAAAAAAGCGTTGATTATACGATAGAATTTCGACCTGGAACAGTATTTCTATACGGTTTTTTGTATAATATATCAGTCGACGAATTTTAAGTCTTACGCAAATTTTTTAAAAAAAACTTCGAAAAAGGCTGAATCCGAGCGAGCTTTTTTTCCGCAGCCTTTCCAGTTTTATTCGCGAAAAAACCAAAAGAAAAACTACGATTTTGCGTCGATTACAAAGCTTTTAACGCTATTATAATTAAAAACCGATATCCTTTATTATTGGTTCAAAAAACGCTTTTACGACTAAGCAAAGCCAAATATTATATTAAACTCGACGTTTTCGCTATTTTTAATAAAATTCGAATAAAAAAAAGCTATAAATAGCTTATTGTATTTAATACGAAATATAATCTGTTCGAGTTTTTAATTATACTTTTCGGATTATGCAACGCTTTCGCCACGTTTTAATTCCGTATAAACGATATTCTACGACTTTATTTAAATATCTTTTGCATAACTTATATAAACGATATTTTAGTTTATTTAAACGACTTTTAAAAACACAGAAAACACGTTAATTTTGTTTTTTAAGCTTTTTTTAACGCAGGCTTGCAATTAAATATAAAAAAATACGAGTTCGAAATTCAAAAAGTCGTTTATCTTAAGATAATTATTTCTATTATTAAAATCAAAATAAACTTTAAAAAGTTCGAAGCGATTACAGGCTGAAATTTCTTTTTTAACGTTAAAAACGTATAAGCGTTTTTAGGTTTTGCGAATTTTTATCGACGATTTATCAAAGGTTTTTTTAAAATCGTTATACCTTTAATAAATTTAACGAAAAAAAATACTAAATAAAATTTTAACAACGATTATATAAAAGCTTTCGAGTTTTTTAAATCGATTTTTACGATTGCATTTACGTTGTCCTATTTTAATTTTAACAAAGAAATATTCGTTAAAACTGACGCTTTTGACTACGTTTCTTCGGGGATTCTTTTTTAAAAAAACGATGCAAAAGTATTTTATTCAATCGCTTTTATATCGAAAAAGTTCGATTCTGTCGAATGCAATTACGAGATTTATAACAAAAAACTTTTCGCTATTATACGTTGCTTCGAAGATTAGCGAGCCGAATTACAAAAAGCTGCCTATTCAATTCGAATACTTACAGACCACCGAAACTTGAAATATTTCATAACGATTAAGCAATTTAATAGGCGTTAAATACGCTGGAGCGAGTTTTTAGCTGGTTTTGATTTTGTAGTTATATTTAAATTTAAAAAACAAAATAGCAAATCTGATTTTTTAACCCGACGCTTTTAAAATCTTTTTTAAAATTTTTCAAACGAAAAAATTCAGTTCCAAAACCAAACCTTTTTTAAAAAATATCACCTGACCGAAGTTTTGATCGCTTTTCCGGCTTCGCTAAAACAATCCGAAGCAAACGACGAAAAGCTTTTACGACTTTTAAATAAATATTATTTTATTAATAAACTGTAGATCGCTATTAAAAAAAAAATGCTTAAATCAAAAAGTATTCCGAAATCTAAAACGTTACAACTTTTTAAATACGTTATACGCAATAACAAATTGTATTTCCGAAACCGATTTTACGTTTCCGATACACCGAATTTAAATGTTTTTATCCGTACCTGACTTTTACAAATGGCTTATAATTTAGTAAAAACAGGCTATCCTAGCAAAAATAAGCTTTACGAAATTATTAGTAAGAATTATTATTAGCTATTAGTTTCCGAGGATTGCAAAAGATTTGTTCGCAATTGCAACGGCTGCTTTTGTAATACAGGCATTAATCAACGCTATTAAAAACTTTTCAAACCCTTACCTATTTTTTTACGCGTTGGAGCTATATATCGGTCGATTTTATAAGCCCTTTTCCAATAAAAAAACATAAAAATCGAAACAATTTAATTATAATAGTAATTTGTCGCTTTACCAAAAAACGATATTATACAGCCTGTTATACAGCTATAAAAGCAACAGATTTAATCAAATTGTTTTGCAAAAATATTTAGCGTTTATATAATCTTTCCGATTTTATAATTTCAGACCGAGGTTTTTTATTTGTTTTACAATTCTGAAAAGTTATTAATTATCGTTTCGGAACCAATATTACGCTATCCACCAGCTTTTATTCCGAAACAAACGGCCAAACCGAAAACGCGAACGCTTACCTACTTTTTTATTTAAAACAATTCGTCGAATACGCTTAAAAAGATTGGAAAGACTAGCTTTCTTTAGCTGAATTCGCAGCGAATAACGCTGTAAACGCTTTCACCGGAATTTCCCTTTTTTACGCCAACAAAGATTTCTATTTCCGAATAAGTTTTTTTTTACTTAAGCTTATTCTAGGTTTTATTTCACGCATTTTGCGAATAGCAGATACGGAAAAAAACGATTTCGCCGACAAAATGAAAAAATTAAAATTATTTTTACGTACAAATCTGACTTCAGCGTTGGCCGATCAGAAATATTATTTTAATTAACAACGCTAATCAGCTCCTGCTTACAAAGTAAAAAATAACGTGTTTTTTAACAAACGCAATATAATTTTTATCAGATTAGTTAAAAAACTAAACAATAAATTTTACGGTTTTTATAAAATCGCCGAAATTTTAAGCTTTTATAATTACAGACTGAAATTACTTTTCGAGCAAAAACTATTACATTTTGTTTTTTATATCAATTTGCTCAAACCTGTCTACAACGACCCTTTCCCAGAGCAGAAAAACCTTCCCTTCCTATTTGTTTTTATCGACGCAGACGGAAGCTTGCTATAAGCTATAAACGCTATTTTCGATTTTAAACGAAACTTCAATTTTTTTTATTTAATATAATAGCGTGGTTACAACGCCGAAAACCAGTTTTGAAAACCATTAAAAAACGTTATTAACATATACAATTTTATAACTAAATTCGTTATACGTTTTTTTTAGAAACTTTACCCAATCAAAGCAGAATTAATTAAAGCCAGAATTGCTAACAGAAAACGTGCCAAGTCGATAAATAACGAAAACGAGCTTTTATTACTAAAAAAAGCTTTTACAACCGTTATCAAATACAAAAAAACTGCTACCAATTCCTTTCCTATTATAAAAAAATCAATTGTTCTGCTTCCGAAACTAAAAAAGCCTGCTTTTATTATTATTTCTTTTATTATTTCAGCTGAATCCCGCATTCGTTTACAAAAACGCTTCGCGAACGAAATTCGATTTATAAAAATAAATTTCGACGACGAAGAAATTAAGTAAAAAATGGAAAGAAGGATTATATATAAAAGGATAAAACGTCAGTTCGTTGGTTACGTGGTCCGAAAGTCACGTTGTTGTCACGTGACATCGGAGCCCGCACATATTGTATCTTAGACTTCGCGACACCTCTAACTTAGAACCTCGTAGTTAATGCAAATCATTTACGAACCTTCTGCTCGTTCGCCCCCTTACACTTTCCAATAATGCATTTAAAATATATTTTGGCTTAGTTTATGCTTTATATAAAATTTCTTAAATACTTTTTAATAAACAATTTTATATCTATTTTTTATACGTTATATTTAATTTTTTTTTAATAATCGCTAAAAGCGTAGCGAAAATATTTGATTTTGAATAGTTCGATTCGAAAAATAGCTAGGTCGAAAACGGAAAAATAATACTCGGGAATTAATTAAAAGTTTGCGGTGAAAACGCGCGAAGCTCGGAATAAAAAAAAAGCGTCGCAAGCGATATTAACGGAAAAGGCTGAAAGGCGAGCGGCGGCAATAGCTTAAGCGATTATTTAAGCGATTTAAAATTGCTGGGCCGCAGTAAATCTTTTAACGTTAGTAAATATGCTGAATAATCGGTTTGGGAGCATTCGTCGGTTTAAAAGTACTAGAATATCAGCGTCGTACAACTCGATTTTAGATTCGATAGTAGAGCGAAAGGATCCAGCAGCAGATAATTATAATTCGATAGAAAAATCGTGGAATAAAAATTCGCTGCCAGAATCGTCGAAAAAGCTTGGAACGAATAGAAATTCGAAAGCGCCAAAGGCAAAAGCAAAAAATGGAAATGCTGACTCGAAGCCGAATCGTACGAATTGCGTTTGTTTTCGGATGCCGCGTCGACTTATAAAAAAAGCATAGGATATGTTAAAAAAAAGCGATTCGAATTGCAAAAGCAAATCGAATTAATAAAAAAAAAAGATTCCAGCTTTTTTTGAAAACAAAATCAGTAAAAAAAGTTCTGATTAAAGCATCGATAAATAAACGTCGGTACGGACGGCCTGAAAAAAGTTCGAATTGCAAAGGCAAATCGAATTTTTAACCGTGGATATAAAGCTTTCTAGCGAAGGTTGTTTGGTCTTTTTTTATATCACAGCTAGCTTAAAAATAATCGGAATAATATAGACCAAAAAGTACGCATATAAATTGAAAAAAAAACACCGAGCTAAAATGCTCGGGGTCGCGAACTTTATATACAATGGATTACGCTTATAGGTCACGTGACTTAGCGCGAGGCCTAGTGGCCGAGGTGGTCCGTGCCCAAACCTTAATCCAACACCACCAGCATTCATACCACTGGCAACCATACCACTGGCAGCCATACCACTGGCAGCCATACCACTGGCAACTACCACTAGCCAGGCCAGGGTCGTAACAATTTTTAACGGCTTTTCAAAAGCTATTCGAAAAATATATAAGCGTTGATCGCGGAAATTTTCGGAAATGCTTTTTGCTATGCGTATATATATATATGCTTTTACTAAAATGATTTTATTTTTTATTGTAAAAGTAGATACGAAAACCAGACTGATACGGCCACATGTCGGTGGGTAAAATAGTCTAGGGAATCCCTAGAAAAGACTAAAGAAAGAAAAAAAAAAATAAGTAAAAGTATAAATTGGACTGCGTGCCTATAGTATTATTTAAAAGGGTGCTTTGCTTTTATATCTGTTGAAAATAGTTAATAGCAGAGGGTTTCGGAAGGGTTTATGCCTCGATTATAACTAAAACTATCAACTTTTATTAATACAAAATATTACCGTTTTATATTCTGTCCTAAATAATATACGTAATCGTTTTTGATTACAACCAAAGAAAAACATAATTTTAATAAATGCAATTTAGTCTATTTTATATAATTTAAAAACCAATTAATTAAAAACCGAACTTTTTAATTTTATATTTTTTCGGCTTTTTAATTCGTTTTTGGCTTTTTTACTATTGGTTTCTGCGGAAAAGTAGCGTTTCGCTTATCGTTTAAATCATTTTATTTATTTTGCTTTTTTGAAAAATAGCTCGATAAAATGTTAATCGAAATGTCGTTTAAACTTACGAACGTTTTAATAACTTTTTCGTCGATAATATTATTAAGCGTCGCCGCGACGGGTGCTTTTTACGACTTTTTTTCGTAAATAGTAAATTCCAGCTTTTAAACGTGGTTTTACGCTTTGCAAAAAGCGTTAAAAAGTTTTGTATTAAAATCGTGGAAATAATCGACTAGTTCGTCGTAATTAAAT
The DNA here is from genome assembly GCA_009599575.1 of Blumeriella jaapii. Classification (NCBI taxonomy): domain Eukaryota; kingdom Fungi; phylum Ascomycota; class Leotiomycetes; order Helotiales; family Drepanopezizaceae; genus Blumeriella; species Blumeriella jaapii. Next base: position 259,509 of record VWND01000025.1, on the reverse strand, counting down.
CCGATTAACGCTTTTGCTTTTTGTAAAACTGATAGGTCGGATTACGGTTATTTACCGACGAATGCTTTTAAAAAAGCTCCGAAGCTTGTAAAAAATAATTATTTTACGAAATAATTCGGAAATAATCGTTTGCAGTCGAAATCACCGAAAATATTATAATTGCTTTCGCCGCAATACAAATAATATCAGATTGCTTATCGGATTGTCGTTTTCGAAATAGTTTTTGTATTTTTGCGCCGTATAATTATTCGAATAAACTAATATTACGCCGTTGGTTTTTTGGATTCTGAATTTAACGAAAATCTTTTGCTTAGTCGAAAAGCTGATAAAAGTTATTTTATTTTTTATTTCGTAGCTTTCGATTTCGTAATCCGATAAAATAGCCGAGGCTATTATTTTAAACGCGCTGAAATATAAAAAAGCTGGGCTTTTCTGAATAATTTTAATTAGCTTTGCGTCGTAATATAATTGCAAATAAGCTTCGATTATTCTCGAATTATATGCGAAAGCAGGCAGAACGTAATAGTTAAAAATAGCGTCGATAAAATCTTCGATCTTTTTCTTTTTTTGAAAATCGGCGATATCGAATTTTGTAATTGTAATACGATCGGAATTAACGAAGCTTAAAACGATCGGAACGTTAAAATAAGCTACGAAACGGCAGTTTTCGGAGTTTCGAATAATTAAAACAGCGAAATAAAAGCCGGAGTGTATTTTAAAAATTTATTAAATAAGATTGTAAAATATATTAGCGAAAAAAGCTGTAGATGCTTTTTGGGTTTTAACTAGTCGAAAATAATACTTATATATAGCTATTTTTTTTTTTATAAAATACAGCAGTGGCTTGTTTTCTCGTTATGAAATTTTATATAATTAACGAATTCGTAGCTTAATTCAAATAAACTTTAAAATACATTTTCGGTCGAAAGGTCAGAAAAATCGGCTTTTAGGAATATTCGTTGCTTTTATTTTTTTACGTTTTAATCGAGTTTTATAATCGCGCTAAATATTTTAAAATCTATTTTAAAATTTGCGTATTTTAAATAAGCTTTAGCACGTGCTTAAATAATTCTCGCAGTTTTTCGTCGGAATATAAACTAGTTATTAAAATTAATTTCGAATACGTCGTAATCCGAATCTTTGATAATAGCGAATTAATTAACGAAGCCGACAACGTTAATTTTTTTTATAATTAAATCGTAGTACGCCGCGTAACAGCGTATGTAAAAATGGCAGAACTTGCCGTTTTTTCTGATATTAACGTTATTTGTAAAAACGAAATTAAAAAATCGGAGTTTTTCAGCGAAAAAAAGCTCGAGTAAAAACGGATCACCGTTTTTAAATTTTTTTTTTATTTATTTCGGCGTATTATATTTGCAATTTTTCGAAAAAAGCTTGATTTAGTTTTCGTTCGAAGCAAAAAAAAAAAAGCTGACGGATTTATTTGATTTTTATATAAAAATATCGAAATAAAATTTCTGAATCGTTTCGTCGTCGAAAACGAAAATTTTAAATAAAATAATTTAATTTTATGCTTTTTATATAATTTTTTCCGCGATAACTTCGATATTTTCTTTTAGGTTTTTTCGGTCGAATCGTATAATAATCGAGATTTTAAATGCTTTTATTAAAATTTAAAGTATTAGCGGTAATAGTACGACGTTTTTAAACGCAGCAAGCGTTTTTGGTATTTGCGTATTTAATTTCGAAAAATTAAATTTAAAATCGTTTGGATTCTTTTTTTTCGGAATACCGGTGTTTTCTAAATTTGATTTCGTAAAATCGTCGTTTTCTGTTAATTAGCTTAAAGCCTATAATTCGGCGTCGATTTCCGGCCGTTTTTATTCGCGGTGCTTTTTTTGCTAGCGACGTAAATGATTTTTTTCTTCGAACAAAAAGTGTTTCGGAAATATCGGCGCGCTTTTTTACGTTTTTTGTTTTTATTTTTTCCGAAATCGTTTTTATCGATATAATAAGTTTTTTATATTCGAATAAGCGATTATTTATTATTATATTTTTAATTTTGTTTTCGAATTCGTTTTCGATAATTAAAAATAAAAGTCGTCGAATTATTTTAGCTGCTTTAGAAATATTAATTGCTACCGCGTATGTTTTTTCGAATTAAACGAAAATAATATTAGCTTTTTCGTTTTTTTCGTCGTCGTAAATTTAAAATATCGGAATAGCGTTGTTTTTTTTTTTCGATATAAAAATGCCGTATTTGACGACGCTTAGTTTTTTACTTTGAAAAAAAATCAAACTTAGGATTTCGCAATCGATTAAAACTTTTTTCGGCGATTGCATAACGTCGTCGACCAATTTGCAAACAGCTGTAAAAAAGCTTATAAACCTGCGGGTTTTTAAGTTATTAATTCTTAGGATTTGCGTTTTAAAAATATAAACGTTTAATATTCAAACTTTTTTTTTCGTAAAAGTAATAGTTTCGAAAAAACGAGCGAAATAGCGAAATAAAATAATACCGGTGATTTTGTTAAAAACGTATTTTTAAATATTTTTTTTTCGTTAATTTAGCAAAAAACGCAAAATTCGGTCTATTACTTTTTTTTTATTATTTCGTGCTTTTTTTGCTTCGGCGAAAGCTTTTAAAACGTTGTCGTAATTTAACAAGAATTTATCGTAATCAAAGCTTTTGCGAACAAATTCAGCTTTAACGAAGCTTTCGTAATCGAATAAAAATTTGTTAACGTTTTCAGTTATTATATCGAATTGCTTTATAAACGTTTTTACAAAAGCTACTTATTAATCTGAAATAGCGGTATTATATATTTGCTTGAATTCGGAAAAGTTACGTATAATAGTTTCGTTCCAAAATAAATTAAAAATAAGCTTGCTAGATTTGGCAACGCTTTGCTTAGGGAACGATATAATATCGATAGGTATATTAATTAAAAAGATATATTATATTTATTGAAAAGTAATTGGGAAAAAATACGAAAATTATAAAATATTTGTATTTAAAAATTACGGAAATCCGCATGTTGTTTTTTCAATAAATTATAGCTGTTTAAACAGGCATTCGTTCAAAATAACGAAAAAAGTAAATAATACAGAAAATAGCAAATAATAAAATGCATAAAAGATAATTTTCGTAAAATATACGAGCAATATAAATATATCAGATATGCGGTTTAAATATATACAAAGCTTTTGTTTTGGTAAACAAAACGTATAATCAAACAAAGAAAAGTACAGTAGATGTTTCAAATAATATAAAAAAAGATCTTAAAAATAAACAGTATATATTAAAACAAAAATAATAAAACAGCATATAATAAAAAAAAAAACAATAAATAATAAAAACAATAAAACAGTTAATAAACAATTTTGTATATACTTTTTTCTTTTTCGGTTATAAATGGAATCACGACTTAAATTGTGCTTTTAGCAGCGGGATCGTCGTTCGGCTGTTTCTAAACCTTTTCAGAAGGTTTTTTTTTTTTAGAAATATAATCGCTTTGGTCGGAATCGTCGTCGGAATCGCTGGAATCGGAATCGCTTTTTAATTTAAAATCCAAGGAATAAATTTGCTGGTTTTTTTTGTAAAATCGCTTTAATCGGTTGGCGGCAAACGTTTTTTTCAGTTTTGTTTTATTAAATTTCGTAAGTTTATAATAGTTTTTATTTAATTCGGCTTTGCATACTTCGTAAAGTCCGAGCTATTTATAATTAAATTTAATATCGGCCGATTTATCGATAGCGCGCTAAACGTCGTAAATTAAAATTAGATTTTCTTTTTTAATTAGCGTTTTTTTTAAAACTTTGGTTTTATCTTAAACTTTTTTAGCTGCTTTTTTATACTTTTTTTTTTTTAAAATTATTTTTTTTATATTTATATCGCGGTAATCGAATTATTTAAACTTTATTATTAATAAATCTGCTTTCGTTTTTATTTTAACCACGTTATAAAGCTTTTATATAAACTATTTTGTTTTCAAAAGCAGTCGAGCGTTTTTATCGTATTAAATAAAAAATAGAATTATTTTAATAAAAGCGTATATATATATACGTATAGCAAAAAGCATTTTCGAGAATTTCCGCGATCAACGCTTATAATTTTTTCGAATAGCTTTTAAAAAACCGTTAAAAATATTTTTATAACTTCGTTTAACGAATCCGTTGCTTTTCGAATTATAAGCTGAAATTTAAATGCGCTGAATGCCGTATTTTTTTATAAAGGTTTCGATAACGCTTTTGTTTTCGAATTTATTATCGACGTTTAATTTGCTAAATAAATCGTGTCGATATACCACGTTTTTTTAAAAAAAAGTCGTTATAATTTCGGAAATAGCGTTTCGGAAAAATCGCTTTTCAGGCTATTTAAATAAATCGTTAATAACGAATACGAAATATATATAATCGCGGTCGATAATCGGTACGCGTATAACGTCGAAATTAATTTTTTCTTAAATTCCAAAAAACTACGTCGAATATAATAAATTTTTTTTTCGGCCAGGCTTTTGTTTTTAGCAAAAAATACAGCTTTTGACGAAAGCTTTGCAGTTTTCGAAACATTCTTTTTATTAAAAATCGTTTTTAATTCGGTAATAAATAGTTTTAGCTTTTTTATAAAACATTTTTTCGTAAGCTTTTTTTATAATTTAAAATTTATCGGCTTTATTATTTATTATTAAGCGTTTTTAATATATATTGTTTTTTATTTTATATAATTTTCTGTCGGCTAAAATATAATCGAAAGCCTGGTTTTTAAATAATTTAAATTAATAATTTAATACGTTAAATAATTTAAATAAAATAATTAAATAATATACGATCGAATAAAAGTTTTCGGTTTCGTAATTATCGATTAAAAGTTTATTTTCGTCGTTAATCGGCTTATTCCGATCGTTTTCGGTTAAATTTATTCGCGGTGCCAATCGAAATAATAACGCGAATGCTTTTTCGGCCCGAAAATTAATATTTTTTATGTGCCAGCCGAAATAGCAACGCGAATAATTTCGGCTTTATAAAATCCAAAACGCAAATAACGAAGCAGCCGATTTCGTTAGCGATTTATTCGTCGATATTTTGTTCGCTTTATTTAGCGAAATCAAATAAATAAAAGCGTTTTCGTTTCGAAAGGCCGTTTGCCGCTATATTAATTATTTTTTTAATATGCTTAATTTTAAAATTTATAAATCGCATTTAAATTATTTAATTAATAACGAATGCTTTTGACAAATTATTAGCTTTTTTATTCAGTTGGTCGATAAAAACTTTTGCGTCCGTTTTCAAAATAAAATATACGTCGTACAATTCGCTTTTTATCTTTTTTATTACTTTAAAAGCGCTTCGATATTTTCGTTTAATAATATCGTAGCGTGCTTCCGCGAAAAATTATAGGCCGCTTTCGAATCGTAAAAAATATCGTTTTTTGTTTTTATCGATTTATTACAATACAGCTTTTCAACCGAAAATATTAACGTTTATAATTAAAATGATTTTTTTTGCGTTTGGGCTGTAATCGATCCGTATAAATAATAAGGCCGATAAAAAGTCGTTTTTAAAAACTTTTATAACTTTACTCTATTTTTTTTCTTAAACGAAATCGATACTTTTTTTTATCGTAGCGTAAATAGATACAGCTTTTTAAAAAAAGTTTTTAATTTAATTGCGATAATAAATCACAACTTTAATAAAAGCTTTGGCTTCGGTGATATTTTTACACTTTTTTTATTCGCAGATTTTTTTAATTTTTTTTCGTTAAAAATAGCGTTTAGCGCTATCAGTTATATAACCAACGATATTTATTTCGGGCATGCAAAATTTTAATCGAAGGCCAATAATAGCTTTGGTTTTTTCGAAGCAAATTATAATTTTATCGATATTTTAAATATATTTTATTATATAATATCGAATTTTAAAAAAGATTTTTTTATTATTATAATATAATTTAGGGCTTTTTATTCCGACGTCGTTAACGTAAAAAAAGGCAATATTAGAAATGCAAATTATAAAAACCTTATATACGACTTTTACGAATTAAACGATTATATTAATAGTTTTTATAAGTATTTTCGTTATATATAATAAACCGATTAAAATTTAAATTGCCGTTATGTTTCGAAATCGTAAATTAAATACTAAATAATCGTAGCCGGAAAACAGATCGAAAAAAAAAGCGATTGTTAGTTTTGCGAATTCGTTTGAAAATTAATCGACGTTGAATAATACGTTAGCGTTTCGTATCGTTATTTTGTTTATTTCGACGATTACGATAATAAATTTGTAAATGCTTTTTTTTTTTTTCGCAACGATAAATTATTTGTTTTTATATAGGCCGTGGCAGAATTTAAAAATCCTTTGCTTAATTCGTTTTTTTAGCATTTCGATTATTTTATTCTGAAAGGTTTTAGAAATTAAAAAGGTTTTTTTTTGCCAAGCTTCGTAAAATACGGTTTTGATATCGATATAAAACGTAACGTTAAAACTAAATTGGCTTATTTCGATAAAATCGAAAATTATAATTTTTTTTCGATTGCGTAAAATTTCGTATAAAATCTTTTTTTTTTTTAGCAAAAATTAGGTTCCGATTGCTAGGTTATTAAATCGTTTTTTTATAAATCGGCTGCCAGATAATAGATTGGAAAATCGGCCGGTGATAAGTTTTTCGAATTCGCTAATAACTAATTAAAATGGTTTTGTTATTTCGTTTTTTTCGAATCAATCGTTTATTTCGGAAATATTTCTACCGGATTCGCTAAAATTTACGGATCGTATTTTATTAGCTTTGCGCTTGTAAAAAATACTGATATTAATATAAAAAGGTAAGATATATGAATCGGATTTGTCTAATATAAAAACGAAATTTTCGGAATTTTTATTTCCGAATTAATAGCCAAAAATGTTGATATTAGTTAATTTTATTCGCGGTGCTATTTCGATTAGCGACGTGAATGCTTTTTAAGTATTTTCCAGGTTTTGTTATAGCCTAGCGTTTGTTCTGGGACCAAAGCCGGCTATTCGTTTTCCGATAAAACGTCGACTAGAAAAACTTTGTCGCCGGCGACGGTGATTTGGCTTTAAAAGGATCGGTTTCAGTTTTAAAAAAAGGTTTTTATCTGGCCGTTTTCGATATATTTAAAACTGACGAGATTTTTTAAAATCCAGAGCATTTTAAAAATAATAGAATAAAAGTATTTTTTTATTATTAAAAAGTCTTTATAAATAATAATACTTTTAACGTCGATTTTTATATTTCGTACAATTTTATTAAATTTAATAATATTTTTATTAATAATAATATAAATTATTCGCTTATCGGTAATAATCGAAATATTATTAGTTTCGGCTGTTTTCTGGTTTATACAATTAATTTCGGCTTTATTATCGAATAAGGCGAAGGCGGTCGTACTTTTCTTAAGCATCGTTTTTATTTTCGGCGCTTTTATAGCCGTGTAAAAGCAGTTTCGTCGTTTTGACTTTTGAGTTTTTATAACGAAAATCAAAAAATTAACTTTTTCCGAAGATTTTTTTTTATCGGCTAAATTAATTACGATATTATAAATTTCTTTTTGATTTTTTTTTAATTCAAAATCGTTTTTTTTTCGAATAATTTTAACTTTTTCGTTTTTTTTTAATATAAGAATTTGTTTATCAATAATTTTGTCGAATCTTTTTTTTATATTAAATAAATCGTTAAATTTCAATTTAATTTTTTATTTTATAATTTTTTTAATAATTTCGTCGACGGCTTCGGAATTAATATATTTGTCGATTTATTTTTCGCTTCGTATTAATAATAGACGCTTAAAAGCTGGTACTTTTTAAATAATTTGAATCGGAATATCGGTGTCGATATTTTTTATATCGTCGTTAATTTTTTTTATTATAAGCGTTTTTTTAATAATTTTATCGGATCTTTTTCGAATTTCAAAATCTTTTTTTTTTTCGATTTTAACGTTTTTTTTTATTTTAATTGATTTGGCGAATAAAACAGAAGCATTTTGCTTTTTTATAATTCGTTGGTTTAATTATATAATTATAATATTTGCAAATGCGATACTTGCATTAGTAATATATATATTTGTTTTTTATTTATACATTTGGATTTTATTTACGCTTAGGATAAAAATTTTTTTTTAATTAATACGCTTTTTGAAATATTTTTTTTTTTATTAGTAAAAATCGTTTTTGCATTTTTTTTGTTTTTTAAGCAATTGTTTTATTTCGTATTTTTCATTTTTAAGCGAATAGTATTTAATCAGCTTTGGTTTTTAGCTTTGTTAAAAAAATCTATTTCCGTTTCCGTCGGTCCGAGGTAAATCGCTTTATATTTATTAATATAATAAATATTATTGTTTATATAAAAATTGAATGCTTTGCATTTAAAACGAATATAAAGCTTTTCGCAATAAATTTTTTTATTATTATAAAATTCACATTTGAGATTACGAGATTTATTTTAATAATTATTTTTATTATTTTAATAGCCGCGATTTTGGTTTCCGCGTTAGTTTCTTTTTTTTTTTTAATAATCGTTATTATAATTAATATTTCGTTAATTCTGATCGCTAACACGGGAAGGTTGCTATTGGGCAGCTATTATTTTTACGATAGCTTGGCGAGGCTAATCGCTTCGCGCATTTTAAAAAAAATAGTTATTATAAAAGCTATTTTAATCGTTTTTATTATTCGAATTAACGTAAAAAAGTTTTTTTTGCTGCTGCATAAGATCTTCGATTTTGCTTTAAAGTTTTTGAATTTTAATATCGGTAAATTTTAATACAAAAGTTTCGATATTCTTGTTAAGTTTTTTTAAGCCAGTAGATTTTGCAAAGCGATTAAATAATATAATAATTGATTGTTTTTTGGCGATATCGGTAATTTTTAATAATTGGGCATGTTTTTGCATTAAAGCTTTCACGTCTTTTTTATAAATAAAAAAAGAAGATTTCTTTTGATTTATAGTTTCGATAATACGTTCGTTTTGGTTTTGTTTAAAAACGAATTTTATAAATTTGAAATATTAATTAAAGATTTCAGAGTTTTGTTTATTAATCTTAAAATGCTTAATGGTTTTATTGCGAATGCTGATTGGAAAGCTAAATAAAAATAATTTTTTTTGCTTAATTTCGCTTAAAACTTTTTTATTAACGAAAACGTTAGAAACTTTCGTATAAATACAATAATAAGCTTTGAGTTTTTTAGCTTAGCGAGTTATTATAACAAATTGTTTAAAAAAAACGATAGTATCGCGGATTTGCTAGCAATTATGGTTTCGAAATTCCGATTTTAAGATTTTAATTAGCTTACGCTAGTTACGAGCCTTAATAGCTTTTTATTTATTTATCGATTTAATAATATTCTTGGTGGTTGAGTTATAATAACGAGAAAGTTTATCGAATATTTCAATCTTAGAAACTTCGAAATTTTTATAGGTTTTTTTATATTTTTCGATAAAATCGGTAATATTGGCGCTATTAAATAAAAGTGCACCAGAGGAGCCAGGGAGGGATATGCGGCTTCGCATAAAAAAACGAAAAGCGTCGTTGTTTATAATATTAATAAAAGTGTTGGTGGGGTTTGAATTAAATAAATAAGTGTTTTCTGGAGTTGCAGATTGAAAGTTTTTAATATAAAAGAAATCGTTTTTAATAAAAAAACTATTAAAAAGGTTTTTGTGTTTTTTAAAGAAATTAAATAAAATAAGATTGCGTTTAGATATTTGGGTAGCGTATTAAAAAACTTGTTTTTTGGTAGATTAATTAAATTAATATAATATTATTATATAATCTACGGTTTCGATATTCCGTGGCTTAAGCTAATGCACGTATAGCTATTTTTTTATTATTTTTAATAAAAAGCCGCAAATTGTAATTGCTATAATTACAAAGCGTAAAATCAGAAGGTTGAATTTTCGCTAGGCGTTTGATTAAAAAAAATTTAATTCGGAAAGGCCGAGCGCAGCGGTCGAAACGTATAAATTAATATTCGATTTGTTATTTTTAAACAAAGGCGATTTTCGAGTTTTGAATTTCGCACGGTTTAAGATTGCCTGACCGTAATTTTAAACGTTTCTGAAATATGTTGCATTTTTGTAATTCAATAACTATACGCAAAATAAAAAAAGCCATTAAAAGTTTTTCATATAATACAGCTGCGAATAATATTATATAAAAGGTTTTTTAAATCGTAATAGCGAAATATCGAAGTCGATTTTGATTATGAATTTGAAAAATGCATCGGCGAGTATATAAAAACGAAACACCGAAGTTTAAATCTTTGCGTAAATTATCAAATATAAAAATAGATACGAAAACCAAATTGATACGGCCATATATCGGTGGGTAAAATAATTTAAGGAATCTTTAGAAAAGACTGAAAAAAGAAAAAAAAAAATAAATAAAGGTATAAATTAAACTGCGTGCTTATGGTACTATTTAAAAAAGTGTTTTGCTTTTATATCTGTTGAAAATAGTCAGTGGCAGGGGGTCTCGGAGGGGTCTATGCCTCGACCATAGCTAAAACTACCAACTCCTATTAATACAAGGTATCACCGTTTTACATTATTTAATACGGTAAAAACGCTCGATTGCTTTTGGAAATAAAATAGCTTATATAAAAGTTTTATAACGTGATTAAAATAAAAACGAAAGCAGATTTGCTGATAATAAGATTTAAATAGCTAGATTACCGCGATATAAATATAAAAAAAATAATTTTTAAAAAAAAAAAATATAAAAAAATAGCTAAGAAAGTTTGGAATAAAACTAAAGTTTTAAAAAAAACGCTAATTAAAAAAAGAAATTTGATTTTAATTTACGACGTTTAGCGCGTTATTAATAAATCGGCCGATATTAAATTTAATTATAAATGGTTCGGATTTTACGAAATATGCGAGGCCGAATTAAATAAAAGCTATTATAAGTTTACGGAATTCGATGGAACAAAACTGAAAGAAACGTTCGCCGCTAACCGATTAAAGCGATTTTACAGGAAAAACTAGCAAATTTATTTTTTAAACTTTAAATTAAAAAGCGATTTCGATTTTAGCGAATCCGACGACGATTTCGATTAAAGCGATTATACTTTTAAAAAAGAGAAATCTTTTGAAAAAGTTTGAAAACAACCGAACGATAATCCCGCTGCTGAAAATACAATTTAAATCGTGATTTTATTTATAACCGAAAAAAAGAAAAATGCATATAAAATTGTTTATTAATTGTTTTATTATTTTTATTATTTATTATTTTCTTTTTTATTATATATTATTTTATTATTTTTGTTTTATTTTGCTTATATACAATTTAATCGTTTTGTTTTATATATACTATTTATTTTTAAGATCTTTTTTTATATTATTTGGAACATTTATTATACTTTTTTTTATTTAATTATACTTTTGTTTATTAAAACAAAAGTTTTATATATGTTTGAGCCGTATATTTAATATATTTATATTACTCGTATATTTTACGAAAACTATTTTTTATATATTTTATTATTTGCTACTTTTTATATTATTTACTCTTTTCGTTGTTTTGAACGGATGCTTATTTAAACAATTATAATTTATTAAAAAAATAGCATACGAATTCCCGTGGCTTTTAAATACAAATATTTTACAGTCTTCGTACTTTTTTTTAATTATTTTTTAATAAATATAATATATTTTTCTAATTAATAAACTTATCGATATTATATCGTTTTTTAAGCAAAACGTTGCTAAACCTGGCAAATTTATTTTTAATTTATTTTAAAACGAAATTATTATACGCAACTTTTTCGAATTTAAGCAAATATATAATGCCGCTATTTTAAATTAATAAGCAGCTTTCGTAAAAATATTTATAAAACAATTCGATATAATAATTAAAAACGTCAACGAATTTTTATTCGATTACGAAAACTTCGTTAAAACTAAATTCGTTCGCAAAAGATTTGATTACGATAAGTTTTTACTAAATTACGACAACGTTTTAAAAACTTTCGCCGAAGCAAAAAAAGCTCGAGATAATAAAAAAAAAATAATAAACCGAATATTGCGCTTTCTGCTAAATTAACGAAAAAAAATATTTAAAAAAACGTTTTTAATAAAATTACCGATATTATTTTATTTCGGCATTTCGCTTGCTTTTTCGAAATTATTATTTTTATTAAAAAAAGAGTTTGGATACTAAACGCTTATATTTTTAAAGCGCAAGCTTTAAAAGCTAATAATTTAAAAACCCGCAGATTTACAAGCTTTTTTACAATTGTTTACAAACTGATTAACGACGCTATGCAATCGCTAGAAAAAATTTTAATCGGCTGCGAAATTTTAAATTTGATTTTTTTTTAAAATAAAAAACTGAACGTCGTTAAATACGGCATTTTTATATCGAAAAAAAAAAAAACGACGCTATTTCGATATTTTAAACTTACGACGACGAAAAGAACGAAAAAACTAATATTATTTTCGTTCAGTTCGAAAAAACATACGCGGTAATAACTAATACTTTTAAAACAGCTAAAACAATTCGACGATTTTTACTTTCGATTATCGAAAACGAATCCGAAAACGAAATTAAAAACGTTATAATAAACAATCGCTTATTCGAATACAAAAAATTTATTATATTTATAAAAACGATTTCGGAAAAAACAAAAACAAAAAACGTAAAAAAGCGCGCCGATATTTCCGAAACCTTTTTTATTCGAAGAAAAAAATTATTCGCGTCGCTAATAAAAAAGGCATCGCGAATAAAAACAGCCGGAAATCGACGCCGAATTATAGCTTTTAAACTAATTAATAAAAAACGCGACGATTTTACGGAATCAAATTTAAAAAACGCCGGCATTCCGAAAAAAAAAGATTTAAACGATTTTAAATTTGATTTTTCGAAATTAAATACGCAAATACTAAAAACGCTTGCTGCGTTTAAAAACGTTGTATTACCGCCGCTAATATTTCAGATTTTAATAAAAACATTTAAAATTTCGATTATTTTACGATTCGACCGAAAAAGTTTAAAAAAAAATATCGAAATTATCGCGGAAAAAATTATATAAAAAGTATAAAACCAAATTATTTTATTTAAAACTTTCGCTTTCGACGACGAAACGATTTAAAAATTTTACTTCGATATTTTTATATAAAAATTAAATAAATCTGTCAGCTTTTTTTTTTTTGTTTCGAACAAAAATTAAACCAAGCTTTTTTCGGAAAATTGCAAATATAACACGCCAAAGCAAATAAAAAAAACTTTTGAAAACGGTAATTCGTTTTTACTCGAGCTTTTTTTCGTTAAAAAACTCCGATTTTTTAAATTTATATTTACGAATAACGTTAACGCCAAAAAAAACGGCAAATTCTGTTATTTCTACGTATGTTATTACGCGGCGTATTGCGATTTAATTATAAAAAAAATCGACGTTATCGGCTTCGTTAATCGATTCGCTGCTATCAGAAATTCGAATTACGATATATTCGAAATTGATTTTAATAATTAATTTATATTTCGACGAAAAATTGCGAAAATTATCTAAGCGCGTATTAAAATTTACTTAGGCTACGCAAATTTTAAAACAGATTCTAAAGCTTTTAGCGCGATTATAAAATTCGATTAAAACGTAAAAAAATAAAAGCAACGAGTATTTTTAAAAGCCGATTTTTTTGGTTTTTCGACCGAAAATATATTTTAAAATTTATTTGAATTAAATTGCGAATTCGTTAATTACGTAAAGTTTCACAACGAAAAAAACAAGCTATTATTGCATTTTATAAAAAAAAAAATAGCTATATATAAATATTATTTCCGACTAATTAAAACCTAAAAAGCGCTTACAGCTTTCTTCGCTAATATGTTTTATAATTTTATTTAATAAGTTTTTAAAATGCATTCCGGCTTTTATTTCGCTGTTTTAATTATTCGGAATTTTAAAAACTGCCGCTTCGTAGCATATTTTAACGTTCCGATCGCTTTAGATTTCGCTGATTCCGACCGCATTACGATTATAAAATTCGATATCGCCGATTTTTAAAAAAAGAAAAAAATCGAAAACTTTACCGACGTTATTTTCGATTATTATATTCTGCTTGCATTCGCATACAATTCGAAAATAATCGAAGCTTATTTGCAATTATACTACGACGCTAAACTAATTAAAACTATTTAGAAAAGCTTAGCTTTTTTGTATTTTAGCGCGTTTAAAATAATAATCTCGGCTATTTTATCGAATTACGAAATCGAAAATTACGAAATGAAAAATAAAATAATTTCTGTCAGCTTTTCGACTAAGCAAAAAGTTTTCGTTAAATTCAGGATTTAAAAAACCGACGGCGCGATACTAATTTATTCGAACAATTACACGGCCCAAAAATATAAAAACTATTTCGAAAACGACGCTTCGATAAGCTATTTGATATTATTTGTATTGCGGCGAAAGCAATCATAGCATTTTCGGTGATTTCGACTGCAAACGACTATTTTCGAATTATTTCGTAAAATAGTTTTTTTTAATAAGCTTCGGAGCTTTTTCAAAAGCATTCGTCGGTAAATAACCGTGGTTCGACTTATCGGTTTTACGCGAAGCAAAAGCGTTAATCGGTTTTAATTACAACGAATTAATCGATTATTTTTACGATTTTAATATAAAACTTTTTAACGCTTTTTGCAAAGCGTAAAACCACGTTTAAAAACTAGAATTTATTATTTACGCAGAAAAATCGTGGAAAACATTCGTCGCGGCGATATTTAATAATATTATCGACGAAAAAACTATTAAAACGTTCGTAAGTTTAAACGATATTTCGACTGATATTTTATTAAGCTATTTTTCAAAAAAGCAGGATAAACAAAATAATTTAAACGATAAGCGAAACGCTATTTTTCCGCAGAAGCTAATAGCAAAAAAGCCAAAAACGGGTTAAAAAACCGAAGAAATATAAGTTAAAAATTAGGTTTTTAATTAATTGGTTTTTAGATTATATAAAATAAATTAAATTGCATTTATTAAAATTATGTTTTTCTTTGGTCGTAGTTAAAAACGATTATATATATTATTTAAAACAAAATATAAAACGGTAATACTTTGTATTAATGGAAATTAATAATTTTAACTATAATCGAAGCATAAACTTTTTAAAAACCTTCTGTTATTAATTATTTTCAACAGGTATAAAAGCAAAGCATTTTTTTAGATAGTACTATAAGTACGCAGTCCAATTTATACCTTTATTTATTTTTCTTTTCCTTTTTTCAGTCTTTTCTAGGGATTTCCTAGACTATCTTACCCACCGATATGTGGCCGTATCAGTTTGGTTTTCCTACCTACTTTTACAATAATTATTATTTATTTTGTATTTTTTTATTCGAAAATCGTATTTAAAAATAAAAATAACTTTTTCGCATATATTTTTAAACCAACGGTTTTTAACAATTTTGCTAATAATTGCGTAACGAATAAATAAAAAACGAAAATTATTATAAATCTAACCGTTATTTATATAAAGTTTATTATATTGCAATTTAATAAACTAAACGCGGTTAAAATTAAGAAAGCGCTAATTAAAAATGCGAAACGTTTCGGACCGATTAGGCTTAATTATAAAACTCGAAATTCAAATGTTTTAAAATAATAATTTTTGCTTTTTTAATAATATATTTAAAATATGCTTTAGCTTGGTTTATATTTTATATGAAATTTTTTAAATACTTTTTAATAAACAGCTTTATATTTATCTTTTATACGTTATATTTAATTTCTTTTTAATAATCGCTAAAAGCGTAGCAAAAGTATTTAATTTTAAATAATTCGATTCGGAAAATAGCTGGGTCGAAAACGGAAAAATAATACTCGGAAATTAATTAAAGATTTACGGTAAAAGCGCGCGAAGCTCGAAATAAAAAAAAAGCGTCGCGGACGATATTAGCGGAAAAAGCTAAAAGGCGAGCGGCGGCAATAGTTTAAGCGATTATCTGAGCGATCTAAAGCTGTTGAGCCGCAGTAAATCCTTTAGCGTTAACAAATATGCTAAACAGTCGGAAAAGCATTCGTCGGTTTGAAAATACTAAAATATCAGCGTTGTATAATTCGATTTTAAATTCGATCGTAAAGCGAAGAAATTTAGCAAATAAATCGGCTGCAAATAATTATAATTCGATGAAAAAGTCGTAAAATAAAAATTCGCTATTAAAATCGTCGAAAAAACCTAAAACGAATGGAAATTCGAAAGCGCCAAAAGCAAAAGCAAAAAATGGAAATGCTAATTCGAAGCCGAATCGTACGAATTGCGTTCGTTTTCGAATGCCGCGTCGATTTATAAAAAAAGCATAAAATATTATAATATTAAAAAAAAGCGATTCGAATTATAAAAGCAAATCGAATTAATAAAAAAAAAAGATTCCAGCTTTTTTTGAAAACAAAATTAATAAAAAAAAGTTTTAATTAAAATATCGATAAATAAACGTCGGTACGAACGGCTTGAAAAAAGTTCGAATTGCAAAAGCAAATCGAATTCTTAACCGTGGATATAAAGCTTCCCAGCGAAAATTGTTTAGTTTTTTTTTATATTATAGCTAATTTAAAAATGATCAGAAAAATAATATGGACCAAAAAATACGCATATAAATTAAAAAAAAAACACCGAGCTAAAATGCTCGGGATCGCGAATTTTATATATAATGGATTGCGTTTATAAGTCACGTAACTTAGCGCGAGGCCTAGTAGCCGAGGTGGTCCGTGCCCAAACCTTAATCCAACACCACCAGCATTCATACCACTGGCAACCATACCACTGGTAGCCATACCACTGGTAGCTACCACTAGCCAGGATCGTAACATCAGCGTCGTATAATTCGATTTTAAATTCGATAATAAAACGAAAGGATCTAGCAAATAATCATAATTCGGTAGAAAAGTCGTGAAATAAAAACTCGCTTTTAAAATCGTCGAAAAAGCTTAAAACGAATGGAAATTCGGAAGCGCTAAAAACAAAAGCAGAAAATGGAAATGCTAATTCGAAGCCGAATCGTACGAATTGCGTTCGTTTTCGAATGCCGCGTCGATTTATAAAAAAAGCATAAAATATATTGTAATATTAAAAAAAAGCGATTCGAATTGCAAAAGCAAATCGAATTAATAAAAAAAAAATTCCAGCTTTTTTTAAAAACAAAATTAATAAAAAAAAGTTTTGATTAAAACACCGATAAATAAACGTCGGTACGAACGGCCTGAAAAAAGTTCGAGTTGTAAAAGCAAATCGAGTTTTTAACCGTAGATATAAAGCTTTTCAGCGAAAATTATTTAGTTTTTTTTTATATTACAGCTAGCTTAAAAATGATTAAAAAAGTAATATAAACCAAAAGGTACGTATATAAATTAAAAAAAAAACACCGAGCTAAAATGCTCGGAATCGCGAATTTTATATATAATAGGTTGCGCTTGTAAGTCACGTGACTTAGCGCGAGGCTTAGTAGCCGAAATGGTCCGTGCCCAAACCTTATTCCAACACCACCGGCAATCATACCACTGGCACTTATACCACCGGCAGGATCGTAACAAAATCTTGGCCGTTAAAAAAAATTTAAAAATAATTCGCGAAAAGCGTAGAAATTAATTTGCAACGTTTGTTAATTAAAATAAAACGTTGCGAAAAAAAAAAGCAGCAGATTCGCGATTAGCAAAAGTACGTTCGATAAATTCTATTAAACGCTTTAATTAAAAAGTCTGTCGCAATCGTATAATTTTCAAAAGTTATCGTTTACGCTTTTGCGTTTTTTTTAGCTGATTTTGCAAAAGTTTCAGCTAAATGCTTTCAGCGCTAAGCTGCAAAAAAAATGGCAAGCGAAATAATTGGCGCTCTGCTTTTTTTTTGTTTTTTTTTTTCTCGGAAAAAGAATTGTTTTTCAAAAAAAAGCTTCGGAAAAAGGCTGCTTTTTCGCTGATTGAAAAAAAATTAAAATATAATAGCAAAAGCTGAAAAGCTTTGCTAAAAAGGAAATCGTTAAACAAAAGCTATTTTTCGCAAAATGCGGAAATAAGCCTTTTTACGACCGATCGATCACTTTGGTATAACTCGTAAAAAATTCGAAAAAAAAATAGTTTACGCCGTTGCTAGCGTAGAAAAAAAGTTATTAATAATATAACGATTTAATCAGTCGAAAGGCTAAAAGATTAATTAACTGGTCGCCGAGTTTATATAATATAAAAAAGACCTTTTAGTTTTGTAACAAAAATATTCATTTAGAATTAACAATTGCAAAAAGCAGAAATTATTAAAAAAAGAAAGTTTTATATATATAAATAATTTCCACAATTGATAGGAGATCCATCAGAAGACCAGGGAGCTTGCAGCTACACGCAGTTGCTGGGGTGACACGAGAAGTGGCAAAAGAGTGAATCGTTACAAATATTTTTGTTACAAAACCAAATGTGAGGGGATGAGACGTCAGTTCGTTGGTCACGTGGTCCGAAGGTCACGTTGTTGTCACGTGATATCGGAGCCCGCACATATTGTATTTTAGACTTCGCGATATTTCTAATTTAGAACCTCGTAGTTAATGCAAATTACTTACGAACTTTTTGCTCGTTCGCCTTTTTACATATTGATTACCAAACTTTTTTGATATTTTTATTTCAGCTTTCGAACTGAAAAGGCCTGCCAACTCTGTTCTGCCTTTGCGTATATAAAAAATCAATTTTATTTACGACAATAATTTTACGACTTTTACGATTTTTTACACGAAACTACGAAACGATAACCCTTTTTTACGACCTTTTACACGAAACTACGAAACGATAATCCTTTTTGATACAAAACTTATATTTAAAAAATCTTGTTCTGCTTTTGCTTATATTCCGGAATAAAATATATTTTACGCTTTTTTTTAACGGGCATTAATATCGAAAATGTCGGAATTTTTCAAATTGTCGGAACCCTTTAATTGTTTTATTTTAGGGCATTTTAAATACTCCGATCAAATCGTCGCCGCCCTGATCGCTAATACGAAAGCTTGTTTTTAAGAAATCTTCGATATTTTCGTTTACGCGATAAAGCAGAACGATATAATAATATTATTTAAAGCTAAATTGGATAATTTCGCTTAAAAGCTGAATGTTTAAACGGTATAATATTGGAAAGAAAAGGCTTTTTAAAAAAAAATGATTTAAAACCGCGAAGCCGAACTTGTTAACTTCCGAAAACAAGCTTTTATTAGTTAAAATACACCGAATATTTTAAATACAAAAAAAAAAACATTTGTTTTTCCCGACTTCGATAAGTTTATAAATTCGGATAGCATCGGCAACGTTACGAAGCATTTTACCACGTTTTTTTAAAATATAATTTTAAAGCTTCGTTTTAATTAAAATTGGTATACGACCGAACAAGATCGTATAAGTTATTTTTTCTTTCGCTTTTCCGATACAGCCAAAAGCGTTTTACAAAAAGGTTTACGTACGGACGGCATTTTTTTTTATCTGATTATTGCAAAAATAATTTAAATCTTTTAATAATCGTTCGGTATTTTTAACTAATAGGCAGACGTATTTAAAAAAATTTTATTTTTTAAATAAAACAATTAACTTTTATTTATTTTTTTTTTATTTGATTGGAAATTAAAAGTTATATTAAATTTAATAATAAAGCCGCTATCGTTATTTTACGCGAAGCTTTTTATTTTGATATAATCATCCGCTTGTTTTATATTAATCCTTTCGATTTGAAAACCGATCTTATTAGTTTTTGCGTTTAAATACGCGAAATCGATATCGTTTTTCGATAATTAATTTTAATTATTACAAAACCGAAGACCGTAATACGAAAATTACTTTTTTTATTTTTATATTTAAAATTGTTATTACGACTATTATTTAAAGCGATTTTATAGATTTTAGCGCTATTTAAACCAAAGCAATTATATAAATCGCAGCCGATATAGCCAAAAACAAACGCTTAATAAATAATGCCGAAAAGTTAGCGCGCCGAATTTATTTTTTTGTTAATAATTTTTGCTTATAATATGTCAGCGATAAATACCGCGCTGCTGATTGCTCCGACTTTTTTTGAATTAAAAAAGCTAAAGCCGAGGTAAAAAAATCGGGAAACTAACTGTTTTTGATAATTATTATTATTAAAAACTTTTAAAAAATAAATTGGAATTATTTGCTTTGGACGGCGTTCCGGAATTATATTTGATATTGTTTTATATTATAATTATTAATGGTACATATATTAAAACCTATTTTTTAAACGATTTCGAAGCTACCGATAATTTTATTAATTATTTTTTCGTGCAATACTACGAATTAACTTTTGTTTTATTTATTAATCCACGTAAATTTACCGTGGTTAACGAACGCTTTTTTATTTACAACGACGTTATTTACTAAGTTTCTTTTCAAATTAATATCGCCGGCCATACCGAATTCGTTATAGCTTTTATTATAATACTAGGAAAATACGATTTTATTTTAAAAAAGCCGTGGCTTCGGATATATAATTTTTATATTAATTGGATTAAAAACACTTTTTGTTTTAATTTAGATTTTTGCCGTACGAATTGCTTATTTTAACGCATTTATTAATTGGCCGTTTCAGGTTTAGTTCAGAAACGCTATTTTTATAAAACCGTCGTTTTACTAGTTATATTTTGTCGTATAAAAGCAGCTGTATTTATATTTTGGCCTTTTAATCAAGAGTCGAGGTATTTTCAGCCTTTTTGTACGAAATTGATTAATAATTATATAAATTAGGCGTTTTAACCGACGAATTTTTTTTTATTATATTATTTAAAATCGATTAATTGCAAAAGAATAAGCTTTTTCAGACTGTACGATAACAACTTTCAGCCGAATTTTACTTCGCTGAAGCTTTATTAAAAGATATTCGTTTGGCTTTTTAAATTAAACCGCTAATCGACTTTCGAATAAAACTTTTTTTTTATTATTATTATTATTATTTAGCCGCTTTTAATTTTATCGAAGCTGATAAATTTGCATTTTATAAAAAAAGCGTTAATTATACGATAGAATTTCGATTTGGAATAGTACTTTTATACGGCCTTTTGTATAATATATTAGTCGACGAATTTTAAGTTTTACGCAAATTTTTTAAAGAAAACCTCGAAAAAGGCTGGATTCGAGCGAGTTTTTCTTTTGCAGCTTTTCCAGTTTTATTCGCGAAAAAACCAAAAAAAAAACTACGATTTTGCGTCGATTATAAAGCTTTTAACGCTATTATAATTAAAAACCGATATTTTTTATTATTAGTTTAAAAAACGCTTTTACGATTTAGCAAAACCAAATTTTATATTAAATTCGACGTTTTCGCTGCTTTTAATAAAATTCGAATAAAAAAAGACTATGAATGGCTTATTGTATTTAATACGAAATATGGCCTGTTCGAGTTTTTGATTATGCTTTTCGGATTATGCAACGCTTTCGCCACGTTTTAATTTCGCATAAACGATATTTTACGATTTTATTTAAATATTTTTTACATAGCTTATATAAACGATATTTTAATTTATTTAAACGATTTTTAAAAACATAAAAAATACGTTAATTTTATTTTTTAAGCTTTTTTTGACGCGGAGCTGCAATTAAATATAAAAAAATGCGAATTCGAAATTCAAAAAGTCGTTTATTTTAAAATAATTATTTTTATTACTGAAATTAAAATAAACTTTAAAAAGCTCGAAGCGATTACGGGCTGGAATTTTTTTTTTAACGTCAGAAACGTATAAGCGTTTTTAGGTTTTGCGAATTTTTATTTACGATTTATTAAGGGTTTTTTTTAAAATCGTTATTTTTTTAGTGAATTTAACGAAGAAAAATACTAAATGAAATTTTAACGACGATTGTATAAAAGCTTTCGAGTTTTTTAAATCAGCTTTTACGATTGTATTTACGCTGTTTTATTTTAATTTTAACAAAAAAAAATATTCGTTGAAACTGACGCTTTTGACTACGTTTTTTCAGGGATTTTTTTTTAAAAAAACGATGCAGAAGTATTTTATCCAATCGCTTTTATATCGAAAAAATTCGATTTTGCCGAATGCAATTACGAGATTTATAATAAAAAACTTTTTGCTATTATACGTTGCTTCGAAAGTTGGCGAGCCGAATTATAAAAAGCTGCTTATTTAATTCGAGTATTTATAAATTACCGAAACTTGAAATATTTTATAACGATTAAGCAATTTAATAAGCGTTAAATACGTTAAAGCGAGTTTTTAACTGGTTTTGATTTTATAGTTATATTTAAATTTAAAAAACAAAATAGCAAATCTGATTTTTTAACCCGACGCTTTTAAAACTTTTTTCAGGATTTTTCAGACGAAAGAATTCAGTTTTAAAACCAAGCCTTTTTTAAAAAATACTATTTGACCGAAGTTTTAATCGTTTTTCCGGCTTCGCTAAAACAATCCGAAGCAGACGACGAGAAGCTTTTACGATTTTTAAATAAATATTATTTTATTAATAAATTGTAAATCGTTATTAAAAAAGAAATGCTTAAATCAGAAGGTATTTCGAAATTCAAAACGTTACAATTTTTTAAATGCGTTATACGCAATAATAAGCTGTATTTCCGAAACCGATTTTACGTTTTCGATATATCGAATTTAAACGTTTTTATTCGTATTTGGCTTTTATAAATGGCTTATGATTTAATAAAAACAGGCCATTTTGATAAAAAAACAAATTTTACGAGATTATTAATAGAAATTATTATTAGCTATTAGTTTCCGAGGATTGCAAAAGATTTATTCGCAATTGCAACGGCTGCTTTTGCAATACAGGCATTAATCAACGCTATTAAGAATTTTTCAAACTTTTATTTATTTTTTTACGCCGTTGAAGTTATATATCGGTCGATTTTATAAACCTTTTTCCAGTAAAAAAGCATAAGAGTCGAAACAACTTGATTATAGTAATAATTTATCGCTTTATTAAAAAACGATATTATACAGCTTGTTATACAATTATAAAAACGATAGATTTAGCCAAGTTGTTTTGCAGGAATATTTGGCGTTTATATAATTTCTTCGATTTTATAATTTCAGACCGAAATTCTTTGTTTGTTTTACAGTTTTGGAAAGCTATTAATTACCGTTTCGGAATTAATATTACGCTATCCACCAGCTTTCATTTCGAAACAAACGGCCAAACCGAAAATACGAACGCTTATTTATTTTTTTATTTAAAACAATTCGTCGAATACGCTTAAGGAGATTGGGAAGACTGGCTTTTTCTAGCTGAATTCGCAGCGAATAACGCTGTAAACGCTTTTACCGGAGTTTCCTTTTTTTACGTTAATAAAAACTTTTATTTCCGAATAAGCTTTTTTTTATTTAAGCCTATTCTAGGTTTTATTTCACGTATTTTGCGAATGGCAGATACGAAAGAAAACGATTTCGCCGATAAAATAAAAGAAT
Organism: Blumeriella jaapii; assembly: GCA_009599575.1. NCBI lineage: Eukaryota > Fungi > Ascomycota > Leotiomycetes > Helotiales > Drepanopezizaceae > Blumeriella > Blumeriella jaapii. The sequence goes on along the minus strand of VWND01000025.1, from coordinate 236,128 downwards.
TAAAACTACTTTTACGTACAAATCTGATTTCAGCGTTGGCCGATTAAAAACATTATTTTAATTAACAACGCCAATTAGCTTTTGCTTACAAAATAGGAAATAACGTGTTTTTTAATAAACGCAATATAATTTCTATTAAATCAGTTAAAAAACTAAATAACAAATTCTACGGTTTTTATAAAATCGCCGAAATTTTAAACTTTTATAATTACAGGCTGAAATTACTTTTTGAGCAAAAACTATTACATTTTGTTTTTTATATTAATTTGCTTAAATTTGCCTATAACGATTCTTTTCCAGGGCAGAAAAACCCTTTTTTTTCATTGTAAAACGGTGATACCTTGTATTAATAGAAGTTGATAGTTTTAGCTATGGTCGAGGCATGGACCCCTCCGAAACCCCCTGCCACTGACTACTTTTAACAAATATAAAAGCAAAGCATCCCCTTAGATAATACCATAAGCACGCAATCCAATTTATATTTTTATTTATTTTTTTTTTCTTTTTTTAATTTCTTTTAAGGATTCCCTAGACTATTTTACTCACCGATATATGGCCGTATCAGTTTGGTTTTTCTATTTACTTTTATATTTGATAATTTACGCAGAAATTTAAACTTCGGTGTTTCGTTTTTATATATTCGCCGATGCATTTTTTAAATTCATAATCAAAATCGACTTCGATATTTCGCTATTACGGCTTGAAAAACCTCTTATATAGTATTATTCGCAGCTGCATTATATAAAAAACCCTTAATAGTTTTTCCTATTTTGCGCACAATTATTAAATTACAAAAGTGCAATATATTTCAAAAACGTTTGAAATTACGATTAGACAATTTTAAACCATGCGAAGTTTAAAGCTCGAAAGTCGTTTTTTTAATCTAAAAATAACAAATCGAATATTGGTTTATACGCTTCGACCGCTGCGCTCGGCCTTTCTGAACTAGATTTCTTTTGATCAAACGCCTGGCGAAAATTTAATCTTTTGATTTTACGTTTTATAATTATGGCAATTACAATTTGCGGCTTTTTATTAAAAATAATAAAAAGATGGCTATACGTGCATTAGTCTAAGCTACGAAATATCGAAATCGTAGATTATACAGCAATATTATATCAATTTAATTAATTTATTAAAAAACAAGTTTTTTAATATATTACTCAAATATCTGGACGCAACTTTATTTTATTTAATTCTTTTAAAAAATACAAAAACTTTTTTAATAGCTCCTTTATTGAAAACGATTTCTTTTATATTAAAAATTCTTAACCTGCAATTTCAGAAAATATTTATTCGTTTAATTTAAATTTTACTAACATTTTCGCTAATATTATAAACAACGACGCTTTTCGTTTTTTTATGCGAAGCCGCATACTTTTTTTTAGTTCCTCTGGTGCACTCTTATTTAATGGCGCCAATGCTACCGATTTTATCGAGAAATATAAAAAAACCTGTAAGGATTTCGGAGTTTTTGAAATTGAAATATTCGATAAACTCTTTCGCTATTATAATCTAATTATTAAAAATATTATTAAGTCGATAAATAAATAGAAAGCTATTAAGGCTCGAAACTAGCGTAAGCTAGTTAAAGCTTTGAAATCGGAATTCCGAAACCACGATCGCTAGCAAATTCGCGATATTATCGCTTTTTTTAAATAATTTGTTATAATATTTCGCTAAATCAAAAAACTCAAAATTTATTATCGTATTTATACCAAAGTTTTTAACGTTTTCGTTAATAAAAAAGTCTTAAGCGAAATTAAACAAAAAAGATTGTTTTTATTTAGCTTTTTAATTAGCATTCGTAACAAAACTATTAAGCACTTTAAGGTTAATAAACAAGACTTTGAAACTTTCGATTAATATTTCAAATTTGTAAAATTCGTTTTTAAACAAAACTAAAGCGAACGTATTATTAAAATTATAAACCAAAAGAAATCGCTTTTTTCCATTTACAAAAAAGACGTAAAAACTTTAATACAGAAATATGCCCAGCTATTAAAAGTTACCGAAATCGCCAAAAAACAACCAGTTATTATACTATTCAATCGTTTTGCAAAACTTATAAGCTTGGAAAAGCTTAACAAAAATATCGAAACTTTCGTATTAAAATTTACCGATATTAAAATTCAAAGATTTTAAAACAAAATCGAAGATCTTATACAATAGTAAAAAAACTCTTTTATATTAACTCGGATAATAAAAACGATTAAAATAATTTTTATAACAATTATTTTCTTTAAAATGCGCGAAGCGATCAGCTTCGCCAAGCCACCGTAGAAATAATAGCTGCTTAATAGCAATTTTCTCGTGCTAGCGATTAAAATTAACGAAACACTAACTATAATAACGATTATCAAAAAAAAGAAAACCAACGCGGAAATCAGAATCGCGGCTACCAAAATGATAAAAGTAATTATTAAAACAAATCCCGTGGCCCTAAGTGTAAATTCTATAATAACAAAGAAATTTATTGCGAAAAATCTTATATTCGTTTAAAATGCAAAGCTTTTAATTTTTGTATAAATAATAATATTTGCTATATTAATAAATACGAAGCGATTTGCTTCGGACCGACGGAAACAGAAATAAGCCTTTTTAATAAAGCTGAAAATCAGAGCTGATTAAATACCATTCGCTTAAAGATGAAAAATACGAAATAGAACGACTGCTTAAAAAACAGAAAAAATACGAAAACGATTTTTATTAGTAAAAGAGAAAATATTCCAAAAGGCGTATTAATCAAAAAAAAAATTTTTATCCTAAATATAAATAAAGTCCAAGTGTATAAATAAAAGATAAATACATATATTGCTAATGCAAATATCGCATTTGCAAATATTATAGCTGCATAATCAAGCCAGCGAATTACAAAAAAGCAAAATGCTTCTGTTTTATTCGCTAAACCAACTAGTATAAAAAAAAACGTTAGAATCGAAAAAAAGAAAGATTTTGAATTTCGAAAAAAAACCGATAAAACCATTAAAAAATCGCTTATAATAGAAAAAATTAACGATAATATAAAAAATATCGATACCGATACCCCGGTTCAAATCATTCAGAAAATATTAGCTTCTAAACGCCTATTACTAATGCGAAGCGAGAAATAAATCGATAAATATATTAGCTTCGAAGCCGTCGACGAAACTATTAAAAAAATCATAAAACAAAAAATTAAATTGAAATTCAGCGATTTATTTAACACAAAAAAAAAATTCGACAAAGTTATTAATAAACAAATCCTTGCATTAAAAAAAAACGAAAAAATTAAAATTATTCGAAAAAAAAACGATTTTAAATTAAAAAAAAACCAGAAAAAAATTTATAATATCGTAATTAATTTAGCCGATAAAAAAAAATCCTCGGAAAAAATTAACCTTTTGGCCCTCGCTATAAAAACCCAAAAATCAAAACGACGAAACTGCTTTTATACGGCTATAAAAGCATCAAAAATAAAAATAATGCTTAAGAAAAATACGACCGCCCTCGTTTTATTCGATAATAAAGCCGAAGTTAATTGCATAAATCAGAAAATAGCCGAAGCCAATAGTATTCCGATTATCACCGATAAACGAATAATTTATACGACCGTTAATAAAAACACTATTAAATTTAATAAAATTATACGAAATATAAAAATCGATATTAAAAGTATTATTATTTATAAAAACTTTTTAGTAATAAAAAATGCTTTTACCCTATTATTTTTAAAATGCCTTAAATTCTGGAAAGTCTCGTCAGTTTCAAATACACCGAAAACGGCCAGATAAAAGCTTTTTTTTAAAACTGAAACCGATTTTTAAAATCAAATCACCGTCGCCGGCGATAAAATTTTTTTAATCGACGTTTTATCGGAAAACGAATAGCCGGCTTTGATTTTAAAACAAACGCTAAATTATAACAAAACCTGGAAAATACTCAGCTAAAAGCATTCGCGTTATTAATCGAAATAGCACCGCGAATAAAATTAGCTAATATTAATATTTTTAATTATTAATTCGGAAATAAAAATTTCGAAAATTTCGTTTTTGTATTAAACAAATCCGATTTATATATTCTACTTTTTTGTATTAATATCAGCACTTTTTATAAGCGCAAAACTGATAAAATACGACTCGTTAATTTTAGCGAATCCGGTGAAAATATTTCCGGAAAAATAAACGATTGATTCGAAAAAAATAAAGCAACAAAACTATTTTAATTAATTATTAGCGAATTCGAAAAACTTATTACCGGCCGATTTTCCAGTTTATTATTTGGCAGCCGATTTACAAAAAAACGATTTGATAATTTAATAATCGAAATTCAATTTTTACTAAAAAAAAAAAAGGTTTTGTATAAAATCCTACGCAACCGAGAAAAAGCTATAGCTTTCGATTTTACGAAAATAAGCCAATTCAGCTTTAACGTTACGTTTTATATCGATATCAAAACCGTATTTTACGAAGCTTAGCAAAAAAAAACTTTTTTAATTCCTAAAACTTTTTAAAATAAAATAATCGAAATGCTAAAAAAACGAATTAAGCAAAGGATTTTCGAATTTTGCTACGGCTTATATAAAAACAAATGGTTTATCGTTGCGAAAAAAAAAAAAAGCATTTATAAACTTATTATCGCAATCGTCGAAATAAACAAAATAACGATACGAAACGCTAACGTACCATTTAATATCGACCAATTTTCAAACGAATTCGCAAAATTAACGATCGCTTTCCTTTTCGATTTGTTTTCCGACTACGATTACTTAATACTTAATTTACGATTTCGAAATATAACGGCAATTTAGATTCCGATCGGTTTATTGCGTATAACCAGAATATTTATGAAAGCTATTAATTCGATCGTTTAATTCGTAAGAATCGTATATAAAATTTTTATAATTTGCATTTCCGACATTGCTTTGTTTTACGTTAACGACGTCGGAATAAAAAGCCTCAGATTATATTATAATAATAAAAAGATTTTTTTTAAAATTCGACGCTATATAATAAAATATATTTAAAATATCGACAAAATTATAATTTGCTTCGAAAAAGCTAAAGCTATTATTAATTTTCGATTAAAATTTTGTATATCCGAAATAAATATCGTCGGTTATATAATTAATAGCGCTGGCCGCTATTTTTAACGAAAAAAAATTAAAAAGATCTGCGAATAAAAAAAATGTAAAAATATCACCGAAGCCAAAGTTTTTATTAGCGTTATGATTTACTATCGCAATTAAATCAAAAACTTTTTTTAAAAAGCTGCATTTATTTACGTTATAATAAAAAAAAAAATCGATTTCGTTTGGAAAAAAAAGCAAAGCAAAACTATGGAAATTTTTAAAAACGATTTTTTATCGGCCTTATCGCTTATGCGGATCGATTACAATTTAAACGCAAAAAAAATTATTCTGACTGTCGACGCTAATATTTTCGATTGGGAAATTGTATTATAATAAATCGACGAAAACAAAAAACGGCACTTTTTACGATTCGAAAGCGGCTTATAGTTTTTCGCGAAAGTACGCTACGATATTATTAAGCGAAAATGCCGAAAGGTTTTTAAAATAATAAAAAAAATAAAAAGCGAATTGTACGGCGTATATTTTATTTTGAAAACAAACGTGTCGTGCATAGCCGAATAGTCGGGAGGAACCCTCACCGGAGGCTGGGACGGATGAATTGTATGCAGTAAGATGTTATTTGTATTGTTCTAAGTCTGACTGGCGAGCTTTCCGCAGAAAACGGAAGGTTCGGGCTCGCTTAGTCAGTCGCTCGGAAAAACTAGTCTTCGAAAAGGTTCGTTATTACGTGACTACGAGCCTTTCCGAGCTCTAGGAATATTTAATTATTGAAAGCGTACAGGAAAAATAAATTTGGAACAAAAAAAATGAAAAATAATAAAAAAATGTAAATATAGCGCAATACATTTTTTAGCTGATTGCTAATCCGGTGATCAGCTACTTTCAAAGCGCGGGAAGGTTCTTTTGTCGTCCGAATGCGGCCGTAACGCGATATTATAACATTTATATGATTTATTTATATTTTTTATTATTGCGGAGCGTAAATAAAGCCAATTTAATTTAAATAAAAGTTTCGTCGCTTATAAAAACCTTAACTTTTTTATCTTTTTATTAGTTTTTAATGAATTCAGACTCTATTATTTTAATCAAAAATATCGACATAGCCTTTTTCATATCCAAAAAAGGTCGTCCGCGTGGCTTTACGCGATCAGTTGGCCCAGCTTTTCGGACTTTTAGTCTTCGGCGCTTGCGTAATCGAAGTTTTGCGAAGTTTATTTTGCGCAATCAGTCGGCTTTTTCGGCCAATTCGTTTCTTTTTGACCCTTTCGAAAAAAGCGACCTTTTCGATATTTCGTTTTTGGACGGTTTTTTCGAAAATTTATATTTGCCTGGCCTCGAGAATGCCGATATGGCGCCTAAAAGTAGGAAAAACGCTGCTGGCGGTAAAAAAGCTACTGGCGATGGTTTCGGTCCTGGTGGCACTTCCGGAGAGAAAGGGCAAAACATTGGCGCTTCTGGAAAAGGAGCGCCCGAAAGTTATCAGAGCGAAAGGACTGGAGGTGGAAATAACGACGATGGTCGTCTTTTAAAACGCGTTCGCATTAGAGCCAGAAAGCTTATTATTTCTGAGCCTCTCAATCCTATTTTTTATATAATCTGTATTATTCGCGAAGCAACTGGAAACCTAAATTACGATTGCTTATCGAATTTAACTAAAACTCGTTGCTATCGGTGCTACGCAATCAGCACGTCGTATATTCCGGCCGACGCGAACGTTTTGGCTGCGTGGTTTTTCGTTTTTAAAGCTCGGATTAACAAAATTACTAAAGCGGTCAGTTTTATCGAAAAACTTTATCGTCCCTGCTGATCGATTCCTAGAATATAACGGTTATTTTCTATCCTACGGTTAAGGCGGTTTTGAAAATGCAAAAAAATAAGCTTTCAAATCGATTATAATTCAAAAACAAAGCTAATAAACACAAAGCGTATTACTGACGCGAAGCTCGCCGCGGCTCGTAGAATTCTTCAGATTTTTGCTTCTGCTCTTCGAATAGAAACTTTTACTTCTGCTTTACGTGCTAGCGGAATGGAGCCTGGCCACGATCTACCAAAAAATACTTTCGTTTTTGAAAATCCAGAAAAAAATCTCGCGGCGACCCTTTTGTCAAATGTTTCTGATTCTCAGCCTAATAAAATTCCGCAAAAAAAAAAAAATGTTCCGGCTGCACAGCCGGCGGCAGCTGTTTTTAAAAGAGCTATCGGAGGATTTATTCCAAATCTGATTATCGCGGAGCGTCGGGCGCGGATTATTATTTTGGCGAATTATATTTTTAATTTTTTGCAAAGCTAAACGGTTTGGTTTTAAGTTTCTGGGTTTGCGAAAAGTTCGGATTTCCTTTGTTTAAAAAATGGTTTTTGCTATATTTTAAGTTTTAATAAAAATCTATTTAAATAAGTATACGCCTGCAAAATGCAAGCTTTTCAATTCGATTGGTCGAGCTTTTCGACAAAGCTCCGAAAATCCCGTAAATTAAAGAGTTTAACGAAACTTTCGTGCTTTTATCGGGTCAGATTTTTAATAAAACCGTTTGCGTATATTTTATTTATTAAAAAATATATAATTTTAAACTTTTCATTTTAATATTTTTAACGAATCCATATATTACTTATATCGACGTAGCGAAGCTTCGTAAAGATTTTCTTTTTATCTTTTACGATTAATCTGATCGTTTGCTGATTATCGCAATATACGTTCCATTTAGAAACAACGTCGAATCGAAGCTTTTTAAAAAAACGTTGAAATGCCATTATTTCTTTTACGGTCGCTATATAAGCAAATAGCTCCGCTTTAATAAAAAAAATAGTAATTATATTTTATCGTACAGCCTTTTACAAAATGGCATTTTCGAAAAGAAAAAAGATATACCTTTAAAAGAATTTCCGAATTTTTAAATCGTCGGCGAAAAAAGCGTCGATGGAAATTATTAATTGGTTTTTCCGCTCCTTCCGACTGTAAACGATTTTTAGGAATCTCGTTTTATAAAAATATCGAAGCGTTCAATTGGCTGCTTCGAAATATTAAAAACTTAGATTGGTAAAAAAGTAAAAAAGCTGAAAGGCTGCGAAGATCACGTCGGATCGAAGCATAATAGCCGTATATAAAATTAAACCGACCTTTTTTTAATACTTTTTGATTTGCGGAAGCGTGGCTACGCCTAGGTTTTTAACAAATTCGCAAATTAGGAAAAGCGTATTTGAAAAGCGCTTTTTGCATATATTAAACTTCGTAGCGATTTTTTCGATATACGAGTCGTGGAGCAGAAAGACTTTTTTTTTGTCTGTTTCGTAAAATACGGATTCCGAGAAAATAGTTCAGATTTCCTATATTTATAAGCTCGTAGACCTTTTTCAGATCGAAAATAATTTCGTCGGCTTTTGACGAATAAAAGGCGTGGTATAAAATTTAAATATCGTCGACGTAAAACGCCACGTATATATTTCGCATTTCGTTAGCGAATATATAAAACTTTTTGCTTATTAATTCGAGCTTCAGCTTTTTTAAAATATTGGCAAATTCGCCGTATTATAAAGCTGGAAAGTCTTTTAACTTATACAAAGCTCGGTCTAGCTGTACCACCATATCTGGTTGTTTGAATCCATCAGGCAAATAACACGTAACTGGCTTATTTCTGGAGTTTCGTTTTGCATTAACGAAAGCATTAATTATATCGAATTGCTTAACTTCCAGATCGAAATAGGCCGCCAGCGTTATAACCGTTCGGAAAAAACGGGCTGCAAATATAATTACGTATATAAAAAAAATTGAAACTTCGTTTTGGAAATCTTTTTTTACGACTAGTTTCGATTTGCACCGCTGCAATTCGCCTAAGCTATTCGTTTTGTATATAAAAACCTATTTAAATGGAATAAGCTTTATAATTTTATTCCTTTTGACAATTTTCCAGCATTTTCTGGTTTTTAAATTCTTGATTTCGGTTTTTGCTCCTTTTTTAAATTGCTTTTTTATTTGATAGTTTTTTAATTCGTTTCAGTTTCTTAAAGCTTTCGGAAGGTTGTCCCGATATTGTTTTTGGTCGAAAAATTAAATGTTTTTTACCGACTTTTTTTCTATCGAAGCCGCCATTACTGCGTAAACAGCTTAGAAATCTTTTCCATTTATTTAAATCGGCTCGTTTGTTCAAAACGTATAAACGAATTCGTCGATCTGTTATTTAATAAATAAAACCATTAATTAAAAGATTTCGCATACCGTGGCGTACACTTTCGGTTTATCCGGCCAGTATAAAATAAAATTTATACGATTTCGTTTAGCAGTTTTTAAAATCAGCTGTTTTTCATCGCTTATCGGAAACTTCGATTTGTTCTTTTTACTTCTTTTAAATAATGCCTCCTTTTTAATAGTCAGCCTTGAAAAAGCTTCCAAAAGCAATCGTTCAAATGGCTGCTTTATTTTAAATCGATCTGGCGTCTGATTTGCCGGACGATAGCTTTTAATTATAATTTAAAAGGTTGAATTGCGCGCTTTCTCGTATAAAACCATTTTTATGCCCGCGCCGAAAAACCTTTTAAAGCTTTGCTCTGTTTTATCCTGTTTTGCAATAATAAGCTTTGCTAATTTATTACTTTTTCTTAGATTTTTATAACCTTTTAACGCTTTTATCGCGTCGGTCAAAATATTTCGGATATGCTTTGTATACTTCCGATTAATAATTAATCTTGAAAATTAAAACTGGTCGGTAATAGCTTTGTCGAAAAAGCTTTTATAAAGGATTATTACTCCCGAGCTTTAAACGTTTGAATCGACCGTAAAAAAAGGCTCGATCGCCTCGATTTCTATTAAATCTTTTACTTCCGAAGATTTAGCTTTTTTTAGAATATCTAAATTTATTAATATTAAAATGTTTTTCTTTTTTACCGTAAGCTTTAAAAATTCATCAAAAAGGCCTGAAATAAATCTTGGTCCTGATAGCGGCTCCGATGGAAAAAACTTCCATTCCTTTTTGTAAAATCTAAAAATTGCTTGTTTTATAATAGTGGCTTTTCTTTTGTATCATTCTCCTTTTAGCACACCGAGTTTTGCTGGTCTGCGCCGCTATTAAAACCGTCCGCTAATGTTTGATATTCAGCGTTTTGAGCTTTTTCGTCTTCCGCGTTTTTAATAAATTCTACGGTTTCTTAAAACTTTAGTTTAATTATGGAACTTAAACTTTCAGCCTCCGAAAAATAAAACTTGGATTCGTTAAACATTACGTTTCGGCTCGTAATCATACGTATTAGCTGAAGCATTCAAATTTTATAAATATTAAAAGCGCTATATTTAATTAAATATCCGATATGTTTTTTCGGAAAGATTTTAAATTCTTTTTTGTATCTTATAGCCTTCCGATTTTTTATTATTAAATACGCACGAGCTTCGTACGCATAAACTTTGCTCCAATTTGGTTTAAAATCGGCCGTACGCGCTTTCACAATAGCAGAATCGTAATACCGGAAATATTACTTAAATCAGCTATGCAAAATTTTATTTAAAAACTTAAATTATTTTTTCGCAAACGGCGATATATTATACAAATGCGCTGCTGCTTTTATCGTTTCGGGCCAAAAGAAAATTAAAAATTCCGCTTTAATTTTTATTTTTATCGAACGCTTAATTACTTTTTTTTCTGCTCGTTCGATCGAATTATTTGGCTGGTGTATATAGGATAAAATCAATTCCAAATCGATACTCTCGCGCTTCGCTTATTTCTGATACTTCGAAATAATGTTTTCTTGCCTTGGAATTACCGACGACTCGTTATTTTATCGAATTTTGCAAATAGAAAAATTGTATTAGCGTTTCATTTATACGTCGAACGTTTGGAAACGGTTCAAAACGATTTTCATACTTCTCGTCCTAATAACGGAGGCCCAAATCTTTTTACTATATTCGTCTTTTATTAAAAATATCTACGTCGAGCCGTTATAAGCTTTTCTACGACTTTTGAAATAATCGTAAAAATCCCAGCCGATGCGAAAGAAAAGCTTAAAAGATTTGTTTTCTGATATTGCTCTTAAAATCACTTGCTTTAAATACGTAATAGCATACTTTTCGTATTCCATTCTGATTAAATCTTTGATTTTTACTTTACGAGTGTTTTCGATCAGCTTTTCGAGCGCGTTTTTATTTAAATAGCCCGAACGAAAATGCCATAAGCGCGCATCGTTATTTTTATCGTATATAAACACGCTGCTTTTTTTAAAAATTATGGCGCGTACGACGTTTCGGAATTGTATAAATTATTAGGCCGGGCGAATTACGTTTCAAAAAGTTTAAATTATTACGTAGGAAATACGAACAAAAAAAGCAGTTAATTTTAATATATTTAAACATATAAAAATCGGCGATCGTCTAACATTAACGTTTTAAAATAAAACTTTCAAAGCTCTCAAAACGAAAAATATTGTCCGACCTTTGAAACTAATAATCTTTTTTAATCAAAAAACTAGCGGAAATAATATTAGTAGTAAAATCTGAAACGAACGCCACGTTATTAAAAACCATATCCTAGAGCTTTTTATTTTTTTTGCGAAAGGCTTTTTTTATTAAACGATTTTTTTTTCCGACGATTAAAAAACTTTGTATGCTTGCATAAACGCTATTAATAAAGTTATCAACCTTTTTGTAAAATCTTTCGATAAAAAGGTTTTTATCGTTTATTAAATGGGTTTTAAAGCAATTATTAAAAAAAATACTTTTGTTTAAAAAGTAATACTAACCAGGCTTTAAAGCCAAAACGTTGATTCCGAAATGCTTTTTAATCGTATTAAAATAAAAAAAACAGAAAGTTGCGGTAAAAAACTTTTTCTGATCGTTTTTAAAAGTTGATTTTAGAGTTTGTTTTGGCTTGGTTATTAGAATTTTAAGGATTTTGTTAATTGCGACCATTTGAATACCCTTTTTATTCAAAGCTTTTAAAGCTTTTTTGTAATTAAAAAACAGCTTTTTTCGCATTTCAGCGATTTTTTGCCTGTTTAAAAGATTAGGAAAAATCTTTTTTTTACGACGACCATTTATCGCGTATAAAAGCTTTTTACAATCGGTTAAAGAATAAAAATAGCGCTTTTTGAAAATGTCGCATAAACAGTTATATCCTTTTTCTTTTTTCTTTTTGCCTTTTCCTTTTTTTTTTCCACGATCTTTCGAAATATCGTTGTTTTTAGAATCGAAAAGAAAAATGGCGAAAACTCCGATTTTTCGGCCTGAATTATCGAATCTTCGATTGTTTTTAAAAAAAAAAATTATAAAACTCAGTTCGATTAGAGTTTTTTTTATAAAAAAGCCGGTAAATTCGTTTTTTAAATATTCAGCTTTTTTGCCGTTCGCTTATTATAAATTAATATATGCGGCGATTGCGTCGAGAAAATCGGTGGCAGCGTGGCGGCTATTTATATTAGAAATCTTATATTCGACAGCTGTTTTGTAAGCGGTCTGCTATTCCTTCATTTACTCGGTCATATTCATTTTTCCGCTGTACTTTGCGAAAAGTGTTCCTGTAATTAAATCTGACGAAGCTAACTACGGAAAAGTATGCAGAGATAATATTTTTTTTCAGAATACGAACGAAAGCTTAAAACGACCTTTGCTTTTTTTCGTAATATAAATCTTTAATTTTACGCATATTCCCATTCATTAAAAAATCTTTCTGCAAATTAGTATAAAAAATGGCGTACGCTTTTTTATTATTAATAACGTTAATTTCCGATTAAACAATTGCAAAGTTTATTAAACTGATTTTTACAATTAAAAAAACCCAGTCGAGCAATTTCTGATAAGTAATAATATACTTCTGTTATTTTTTAAATTTTTTTAAATGGTTTTTGGAAAAATGATCGATTTTATTTTTCAAATCGTCGAAAGTCAAATTAGCTGGTCGAGGCCTGTCGAAAAAATTACCAATCGTAACGGCGGCCCTTTTTGCTTCGGTTATGCTATTATATTCGGCGCATTTTCGATCGTAATTTACCTGACGCTTTTTGTTCCTTTGATCGATAAACTAATATAGCGACTGTTTTTATGATCGTTTATTAATAAAAAAGCGAAATGGAAGGTCAGGATCGGTGTAATCGAAAAGAAAAATTCCTGATCGATAAAATTTATACGCTTTTAATTAAAAGATTCACGATTTTGAGTCGTGGAGAAAAACCTTTTTTTTCGTGGAGGCCGATATATTATTTTCGTTATAAAAGGTCGATTGATTTGGTTGAAAAAAGTAGAAAAATGAAAATAAAATTTATAAATTAAAAAGATCGAAAAATTAATGCTTTCCGCATTTTTAATAGCTTTTTATCGATTCGTAGCCTTTTGCCAAATGAAAAAAACTCTGCAAAATATAATCTTCCACGAATATCTTTTAACAATTCGAATGGATTGACCGGTAAAAGCTTTTAACGAGTCTTCTAGCGTATACATTGCAGAAAAAAACTTATTAATTAGCTCCGGAGCTCATAACTGTCGTATATAGCCGAATAATCGGAAGGAACCCTTACCGGAAGCTGGGACGAATGAATTATATACAGTAAAATGTTATTTGTATTATTCTAAGTCTGATTGGCGAGCTTTCCGCAAAAGACGAAAGATTCGGGCTCGCTTAATATGAGGGGATGAGACGTCAGTTCGTTGGTCACGTGGTCCGAAGGTCACGTTATTGTTACGTGACATCGGAGCCCGTACATATTGTATTTTAGACTTCGCGACATTTTTAACTTAGAACCTCGTAGTTAATGCAAATTATCTACGAACCTTCTGCTCGTTCGCCTTTTTATATATTAATTATCAAACACTTCTAACATTTTTATTTCAGCCCTCGAATTGAAAAAGCCTGCCAATTCTGTTCTGCTTTTGCGCATATAAAAAATCAATCTTATCGCGACACAATCTTACGATTTTTACGACCTTTTATACGAAACTACGAAACGATAACCTTTTTTGATACAAGACTTATATTTAAAAAACTTTGTTTTGCTTCTGCCTACATTCCGAAACAACACATTTTACGCTCTTTTTTTAACGGGCATTAATACCGAAATGTCGGAATTTTCCAAATTGTCGGAACTTTTTAATTGCTTTATTTTAGGGCATTTTAAATATCCCGACCAAGTCGTCGCCGCTTTAATCGCTAATACGGAAGCTTGCTTTTAAGAAATCCTTGATATTTTCGTTTACGCGGTAGAGCAGAACGATATAATAGTATTATTTAAGGCCAAACTGGATGATTTCGCTTAGAAGCTGGATGTTTAAACGGTATAATACTGGAAAAAGAAGGTTTTTTAAAAGAAAGTGATTTAAAATCGCGAAGCCGATCTTGCCAACTTCCGAAAATAAGCTTCTACTAGTTAAAATACACCGAACATTTTAAACGCAAAAAAAAGAATATCTGCTTTTCTCGACTTCGATAAATTCATAAGTTCGGATAACATCGGCAACGTTACGAAGCATTTTACTATTTTTTTTTAAAATATAATTTTAAAGCTCCGTTTTAATCAGAATTAATATGCGACCGAATAGGATCGCATAAGTTATTTTTTCTTCCGCTTTTCCGATACAGCCAAAGGCGCTTTACAAAAAGATTTACGTACGGACGGCATCTTTTTTTATCTAATTATTACAGAAATAATTTAAATTTTTTAATAATCGTTCGGTGTTTTTAATTAATAAGCAGATACATTTAAAAAAATTCTATTTTTTAAGCAAAGCAATTAATTTCTGTTTATTTTTCTTTTTATTTGGTTGGAAGTTAAAGGTTATATTAAATTTAATAACGAAGCCGCTATCGCTATTTTGCGCGAAGCTTTTTATTTTAATATAATTATCCGCTTGTTTTATATTAATTTTTCCGATTTAAAAACCGATTTTATTGGTTTTTGCGTTTAAATACGCGAAACCGATATCGTTTTTCGATAATTGAATTTTAATTATTACAAAACCGGAGGCCGTAATACGGGAATTACTTTTTTTGCTTTTATATTTAAAACTGCTACTACGATTATTATTCAAGGCGATTTTATAAACTTTAGCGCTATTTAAACCAAAGCAATTATATAAACCGCAGCCGATATAGCCAAAAACAGACGCTTAATAAATAATGCCGAAAAGTTAGCGCGCCGAATCTACCTTTTTGCTAATAACTTTTGCTTATGATGTGCCAGCGATAAACACCGCGCTGCTGATTGCTCCGATTCCCTTTGGGTTAAGAAAGCTAAAGCCGAGGCAAAAAAGTCGGGAAACTGACTGTTTTTAATAATTATTACTATTAGAAACTTTTAAAAGATGGATTGGAGTTATTTGCTTTGAACGGCGTTTCGGAATCATATTTGATATTGCTTTGTATTATAACTATTAATGGTATATATATTAAAATCTACTTTTTAAACGATTCCGAAGCTACCGATAATTTTATTAATTATTTTTTCGTGCAATACTACGAATTAACCTTTGTTTTACTTATTAATTTACGTAAACTTACCGTGGTTGACGGACGCTTTTCTATTTACGGCGATATTATTTACTAAGTCTTTTTTTAAGTTAATACCGCCGGCTATACCGAACTAGTTATAGCTTTTATTATAATACTAGGAAAATACGATTTTATTTTAGAAAAGCCCTGGTTTCGGATATATAATTCTTATATTAATTAGATTACGAACACCTTTTGTTTTAATTCAGATTTCTGCCGTACGAATTGCTTATTTTAACGCATTTATTAATTGGCCGTTTCAGGCCTAATTCAGAAACGTTATTTTTACAAAACTGTCGTTTTATTAGCTTTACTTCGTCGTACAAAAGCAGCTGTGTTTATTATTTTGGCTTTTTAATCAGAAGTCGAGGTATTTTCTGTTTTTTTATACGAAATTAATTAATAATTATATAAATTAAGCGCTTTAACCGACGAATTTCCTTTTATTATATTATTTGAAATCGATTAATTGCAAAAGAATAAGCTTTCTCAGATTGCACGATAACAACTTTCAGCCGAATTTTATTTCGCTGGAGCTTTATTAGAAGATATTCGTTTGGCTTTTTAAACCAAACCGCCAATCGACTTTCGAATAAAACTCTTTTTTTATTACTATTACTATTTAGCCGCTTTTGACCTTATCGAAGCTGATAAATTTGCATTTTATAAAAAAGGCGTTGATTATACGATAGAACTTCGATTTGGAACAGTACTTTTATACGGCCTTTTGTATAATATGTTAGTCGACGAACTTTAAGTTTTACGCAAATTTCTTAAAGAAAACCTCGAAAAAGATTGGATCCGAGCGAGCTTTTTTTCCGCAGCCTTTTCAATTTTATTCGCGAAAAAACCAAAAAAAGGATTACGATTTTGCGTCGATTACAGAGCTTTTAACGCTATTACAATTAAAAACCGATACCTTTTACTATTAGTTTAAAAAACGCTTTTACGACTAAGCAAAGCCAAATATTATATTAAACTCGACGTTTTCGCTGCTTTCAATAAGATTCGAATAAAAAAAGGCCATAAATGGCTTATTGCATTTAATACGAGATATGGCCTGTTCGAGTTTTTGATTATGCTTTTCGGATTATGCAACGCTTTCGCTACGTTTTAATTTCGCATAAACGATATTCTACGATTTTATTTAAATATCTTTTGCACAGTTTATATAAACGATATTTTAATTTATTTAAACGACTTTTAAAAATACAGAAAACACGTTAATTTTGTTTTTTAAGCTTTTTCTGACGCAGGCTTGCAATTAAATATAAAAAAGTGCGAATTCGAAATTTAAAAAGTCGTTTACTTTGGGATAATTATTTCTATTATTAAAATCAAAATGAATTCTAAAAAGCTCGAAGCGATTACGGGCTGGAATTTTTTTTCCAACGTTAAAAACGTATAAGCGTTTTTAGGTTTTGCGAATTTTTATCGACGATTTATCAAAGGTTTTTTTAGAATCGTTATACTTTTGGTGAATTTAACGAAAAAAGATATTAAATAAAATTTTAACGACGATTATATAAAAGCTTTCGAGTTTTTTAAATCGGTTTTTACGATTGTACTTACGTTGTTCCATTTCAATTTTGATAAGGAGATATTCGTTGAAATTAACGCTTTTGATTACGTTTTTTCGGGAATTCTTTTTCAGAAAAACGATGCAGGAATATTTTATTTAGTCGTTTTTATATCGAAAAAATTCGATTTTGCCAAATGTAATTACGAGATTTATAACAAAAAACTTTTCGCTATTATACATTGCTTCGAAGGTTGACGAGCCGAATTATAAAGAGCTGCTTATTTAATTCGAGTATTTACAAACCACCGAAACTTGAAATATTTCATAACGATTAAACAATTCAACAGGCGTTAAGTACGCTGGAGCGAGTTTTTAGCTGGTTTTGATTTTATAGTTATATTCAAACCTGGAAAACAAAATGGCAAACCTGACTTTTTAATCCGACGCTTTCAAAACCTTTCTTAAGACTTTTTAAACGAAAGAATTCAGTTCCAAAACCAAGCTTTTTTTAAAGAATATTATTTAACCGAAGTTTTGATCGCTTTTCCGGCTTCGCTAAAATAACCCGAAGCAAACGACGAAAAGCTTTTACGACTTTTGGATAAATACTATTTTATTAATAAGCTGTGGATCGCTATCAAAAAAGAAATGCTTAAACCAAAGGGTATTTCGAAATTTAAAACGTTACAACTTTTTAAATACGTTATACGTAATAATAAGTTGTATTTTCGAGACCGATTTTACGTTTCCGATATATCGAATTTAAACGTTTCTATTCGTACCTGGCTTTTACAAATGGCTTATGATTTAATAGAAACAGGCCATTCTGGCAAAAACAAGCTTTACGAGATTATTAGTAGGGATTATTATTAGCTATTAGTTTCCGAGGATTGTAAAAAATTTGTTCGCAATTGCAACGGCTGCTTTCGCAATACAAATACTAATTAACGCTATTAAGAATTTCTTAAATCCCTACCTATTTTTTTACGCCGTTGGAACCATATATCGGTCGATTTTATAAGCTTCTTTCCAGTGAAAAAGCATAAAAATCGAAACAATTTGATTATAGTAGTAGTTTGTCGCTTTACTAAAAAACGATATTATACAGCCTGTTATATAGCTATAAAAGCGACAGATTTAGCCAAATTGTTTTGCAGAAATATTTGGCGTTTATATGATTTTTCCGATTTTATAATTTCAAACCGAGGTTTTTTATTTGTTTTACAATTCTGAAAAGTTATTAATTACCGTTTCGGAACTAATATTACGCTATCCACTAGCTTTTATTTCGAAACAGACGGCCAAATCGAGAACGCGAACGCTTATTTACTTTTTTATTTGAGACAATTCGTCGAATACGCTTAAAAAGATTGGGAAGATTGGCTTTTTTTAGCTGAATTCGCAGCGAATAACGCTGTAAACGCTTTTACCGGAGTTTCTTTTTTTTACGCTAACAAAAGCTTTTATTCCCGAATAAGCTTTTTTTTACTTAAGCTTATTTTAGGTTCTATTTCACGTATTTTGCGAATGGTAAATACGGAAGAAAACGATTTCGCCGACAAAATAAAAAAGTTAGAACTACTTTTACGTACAAATCTGATTTCAGCGTTGGCCGACCAAAAATATTATTTTAATTAACAACGCTAATCAGCTTTTGCTTATAAAGTAGGAAATAACGTGTTTTTTAACAAACGTAATATAATTTCCATCAAATCAGTTAAAAAACTAAATAACAAATTCTACGGTTTTTACAAGATCGCCGAAGTTTTAAGCTTTTACAGTTACAGGCTGAAATTACCTTTCGAACAAAAACTATTATATTTTGTTTTTCATACCAATCTGTTCAAATTTGTTTACAACGACTTTTTCCCAGGGCAGAAAAACCCTCTTTTCCTATTTGTTTTTATCGACGCAAACGGAAGCTTGCTATAGGCTATAAACGCTATTTTCGATTTTAAACGAGACCTTAATTTTTTTTATTTAATACAATGGCGTGGTTATAACGCCGAAAACTAGTCTTGGGAATCATTAGAAAACGTTGTTAACGCATATAGTTTTATAGCTAAATTCGTTATACGTTTTTTTTAAAAACTTTATCCGACCAAGACAAAATTGGCTAAAGCTAGAATTGCTAACAGAAAACGTGTTAAGTCGATAAATAACGAAAACGAGCTTTTACTATTAAAAAAGGCTTTTACAACCGTTACCAAATATAAAAAAACTGCTATTAATTCCTTTTTTATTACAAGGGAATCAGTTGTTTTGCTTTCGAAACTAGGAAAGCCTGCTTTTATTACCATTTTTTCTATTATTTCAGCTGAACTCCGCATTCGTTTACAGAAACGCTTCGCGAACGAAGCTCGATTTATAAAAGTAGATTCCGACGACGAAGAAATTAAGTAAAAAAATGGGAAGGAGGACTATATGTGAGGGGATAAGACGTTAGTTCGTTGGTTACGTGGTCCGAAGGTCACGTTGTTGTCACGTGACATCGGAGCCCGCACATATTGTATTTTAGACTTCGCGACATTTCTAATTTAGAACCTCGTAGTTAATGTAAATCATTTACGAACCTTCTGCTCGTTCGCCCCCTTACACTTAATCAGTCGCTCGGAAAAACTAGTTTCCGAGAAGGCTCGTTATCACGTGACTACGAGCCTTTCCGAGCTCCAGGAATATTTAACTACTGAAAGCGTACAGAAAGAATAAATCTGGAACAAAAGAAATAAAAGATAATAAAGGAATGTAAATATAGCGCAACAAAACGCAAAAGTTTTTATCGATTAATTAAACGGAAAAGCTAATAATCTGCCAAAAGCTTTCGTTATTAATTAAATAGCTTAGATGCGATTTATAAACTTCGAAATCAAATATATTAAAAAAATAATTAATACAGCGGCAAACGGCTTTTTTAAACGAAAACGCTTTTATTTATTTGATTTCGCTAAACAAAGCGAACAAAATATCGACGAATAAATTGCTAACGAAATCGGCTGCTTTGCTATCTGCGCCTTAAGTTTTATAAAGCCAAAACTATTCGCGTTGTTATTTCGGCTAGCATCGCGAATAAAAAACATTAATTTTCGGGCCGAAAAGCATTCGCGTTATTATTTCGGCTGGCACCGCGAATAAATTTAACCGAAAACAATCGGAATAAGCCGATTAGCGACGAAAATAAACTTTTAATCGATAATTACGAAACCGAAAACTTTTATTTAATCGCATATTATTTAATTATTTTATTTAAATTATTTAGCGTGCTAAATTATTAATTTAAATTATTTAAAAATCAAGTTTTCGATTATATTTTAGCCGACAGAAAATTATATAAAATAAAAAATAATATATATTAAAAACGCTTAATAATAAATAATAAAGCTGATAAGTTTCAAATTATAAAAAAAACTTATAAAAAAGTATTTTATAAAAAAGCTAAAGCTATTTATCACCGAATCAAAAACGATTTTTAATAAAAAAAATGCTTCGAAGATTGCAAAGCTTTCGTTAAAAGCTGTATTTTTTACTAAAAACGAAAGTCTGGCCGAAAAAAAAACTTATTATATCCGACGTAGTTTTCTAAAGTTTGAAAAAAAGTCAACTTCGATATTATACGCGTATTAATTACCGATCGCGGTTATATATGCTTCGTATTCGCTATTAACGATTTATTCGAATAATTTAAAAAGCGATTTTTCCGAAACGCCATTTTCGAAGCTATAGCGACTTTTTTTTAAGAAAACGTTGTATATCGATACGATTTGTTTAGCAAATTAAACGTCGATAATAAATCCGAAAACAAAAGTGTTATCGAAACTTTTACAAAAAAATACGGCATTTAGCGTATTCAAATCTCAGCTTATAATTTAAAAAGCAACGGATCCGTTAAACGAAGTTATAAAAATATTTTCGACGGCTTTTTAAAAGCTATTCGAAAAAGCTATAAGCGTTGATCGCGGAAATTTTCGAAAATGCTTTTTGCTATACGCATATATATATACGCTTTTACTAAAATGATTTCATTTTTTATTTAATACGGCAAAAACGCTCGACTGCTTTTAAAAACAAAATGGCTTATATAAAAGTTTTATAACGTAATTAAAATAAAAACGAAAGCTAATTTATTAGCAATAAGATTTAAACAGCTCGATTACCGCGATATAAATATAAAAGAAATAATTCTAAGAAAAAAAAAGTATAAGAAAGTAATTAAAGAAATCTGAAATAAAACCAAAGTTTTAAAAAAAACGCTAATTAAAAAAAGAAATCTGATTTTAATTTACAACGTTTAGCGCGTTATCGATAAATCGGCCGATATTAAGCTTAATTATAAATGGCTCGGACCCTACGAAGTATGCGAAGCCGAATTAAATAAAAGCTATTACAAGCTTACGGAACTCGATGAAACAAAACTGAAAAAAACGTTCGCCGCCAACCGGTTAAAGCGATTTTATAAAAGAAACCAGCAAATCTACCTTTTGAATTCTGAATTAAACGGCGATTCCGACTTTAGCGATTCCGACGACGATTCCGATCAAAGCGACTATACTTTTAAAAAAAAAAAAGCTTAATCTTTTGGAAAGGTCTAAAAACAACCGAACGATATTTCTGCTGCTGAAAGCACAGTTTAAATCGTGATTCCACTTATGACCGAAAAAAAGAAAAATGCTTACAAAATTATTTACTAACTGTTTTATTGCTTTTGTTATTTATTGTTTTTCTTTTTATTATATGCTATTTTATTATTCTTGTTTTAATATATATTATTTATTTTTAAAACCTTTTTTTATATTATTTGAGACATTTATTATACTTTTTTTTATTTGACTGTACTTTTTGTTTACCAAAACAAAAGCTTTGTATATGTTTAAGCCGCATATTTAATACATTTATTTTGCTCGCATATTTTACGAAAACTATTTTTTATATATTTTATTATTTGCTACTTTCTGTATTATTTATTTTTTTCGTTGTTTTAAACGAATGCTTATCTAAACAATTATAATTTATTGAAAAAACAGCATGCGGATTTCCGTAGCTTTTAAATACAAATATTCTATAATCTTTGTATTTTTTCTTAATTATTTTTTAACAAATACAATATATTTTTTTAATTAATAAACCTATCGATATTATATCGTTTTTTAAGCAAAGCGTTGCTAAATTTAACAAATTTATTTTTAATTTATTTTGGAACGAAACTATTATACGCAATTTTTCCGAATTTAAGCAAATATATAATGCCGCTATTTTAAATTAATAAACAGCTTTCGTAAAAACATTTATAAAATAATTCGATATAATAACTAAAAACGTTAACGAATTTTTATTCGATTACGAAAGCTTTATTAAAGCTGAATTCGTTCGTAAAAGCTTTAATTACGATAAGTTTCTGCTAAATTACGATAACGCTTTAAAAGCTTTCGCCGAAGTAAAAAAAGCTCGAAATAATAAAAAAAAAATAATAGACCGAATATTACGCTTTTTGCTAAATCAACGAAAAAAAAATATTTAAAAATACGTTTTTAGCAAAATCACCGGTATTATTTTATTTCGGCATTTCGCTCGCTTTTTCGAAACTATTACTTTTATTAAAAAAGAAGTTTAAATATTAAACGCTTATATTTTTAAAGCGCAAACTCTGAAAATTAATAATCCAAAGGCCCGTAGATTTATAAATTTTTTTATAGCTATTTGCAAACTGGTCGACGACGCTATGCAATCGCCAAAAAGAATTTTAGTCGGCTGCGAAATCCCAAATCTGACCTTTTTTCAAAGCAAAAAATTAAGCGTTGCCAAATGCGGCATTTTTATACCGAACGAAAAAAACGACGCTATTCCGACGTTTTAAACTTACGATAACGAAAGAAACGAAAAAGCTAATATTATCCTCGTTTAATTCGAAAAAACATACGCAATAGCAATTAATATTTTTAAAGCAGCCAAAACAATTCGGCGACTTTTATTTTTAATTATCGAAAACGAATTCGAAAACGAAATCAAAAGCGTAATAATAAACAACCGCTTATTCGAATACAAAAAACTTATTGTATTTATAAAAACAATTTTAAAAAAAATAAAAACAAAAAACGTAAAAAAGCGCGCCGATATTTTCGAAATTTTTTTTATTCGGAAAAAAAAACTATTTACGTCGCTAGCAAAAAAGGCACCGCGAATAAAAACAGCCGGAAATCGACGCCGAGTTATAAGTTTTAAGTTAATTAATAAAAAACGCGACGACTTTACGAAATCAGATTTAAAAAACGCCGGCATTTCGAAAAAGAAAAATTTAAACGATTTTAAATTTAATTTTTCGAAATTAAATACGCAAATATTAAAAACGCCTGCTGCGTTTAAAAACGTCGAACCGCTAATATTTCAGATTTTAATAAAAGTATTTAAGATTTCGACTATTGCACGATTCGACCGAAAAAGTTTAAAAAAAAATATCGAAGTTATCGCGAAAGAAATTATATAAAAAACACAAAATTAAATTATTTTATTTAAAACTTTCGCTTTCGACGACGAAATAATTCAAAAGTTTTATTTCGATATTTTTATATAAAAACTAAGTAAATCCGTCAGCTTTTTTTTTTTTGCTTCGAACGAAAACTAAACTAAGCTTTTTTCGGAAAATTGCAAATATAATACGTTAAAACAAATAAAAAAGACTTTTGAAAACGGTAACCCGTTTTTATTCGAGCTTTTTTTCGTTAAGAAACTCCGATTTTTTAATTTCGTTTTTACAAATAACGTTAACGCCAGAAAAAACGGCAAATTCTGTTATTTTTACGTATATTATTACGCGGCGTATTACGATTTGATTATAAAAGAAATTAATGTTATCGGCTTTGTTAATCGATTCGCTGCTATTAAAAATTCGGATTACGACGTATTCGAAATTGATTTTAATAATTAATTTATATTCCGACGAAAAATTGCGAAAATTATTTAAGCGCGTGCGAAAGCTTATTTGGGCTACGCAAATTTCAAAGCAAATTTTAAAGCTTTTAGCGCAATTATAAAACTCGATTGAAACGTGAAAAAGTGAAAGCAACAAATATTTTCAAAAGCCGACTTTTCTAGCTTTTCGACCGAAAGTGTTTTTTAGAATTTATCCGAATTAAGCTGCGAATTCGTTAATTACGTAAGGTTTTACAACGGAAAAAACAAGCTTTTGCTGTATTTTATAAAAAAAAAATAGTTATATACAAATATTATTTCCGACTGGTTAAAACCTAAAAAGCGCTTACAGCTTTTTTCGCTAATATGCTTTATAGTTTTATTTAATAAGCTTTTAAAATGTATTCCGGCTTTTATTTCGCTGTTTTAATTATCCGAAACTTTAAAAACTGCCGCTTCGTAGCATATTTTAACGTTCCGATCGTCTTAGGTTTCGCTAGCTCCGATCGTATTATAATTATAAAATTCGATATCGCCGATTTTCAAAAAAAAAAAAAAATCGAAAACTTTACCGACGCTATTTTCGATTATTACGTTCTGCTTGCGCTCGCATATAATTCGGAAATAATCGAAGCTTATTTATAATTATACTACGACGCCAAGCTAATTAAAACCATTTAGAAAAGCTTAGCTTTTTCGTATTTTAACGCGTTTAAAATAGTAACCTCGGCTATTTTATCGGATTACGAAACCGAAAGCTACGAAATAAAAAATAAAATAATTTTTGTCAGCTTTTCGACTAAGCAAAAAGTTTTCGTTAAATTCAAAACTTAAAAAACCGACGGCGCGATGCTAATTTATTCGAACAATTATACGGCGCAGAAATATAAAAATTATTTCGAAAACGATAATCCGATAAGCAATTTAATATTATTTATATTACGGCGAAAGCAATTACAGCATTTTCGATAATTTCGATTGCAAACGATTATTTCCGAACTATTTCGTAAAATAGTTTTTTTTATAAGTTTCGGAGCTTTTTCAAAAGCATTCGTCGATAAACAACCGTAATCCGATTTATTAATTTTGCGCGAAGCAAAAGCGTTAATCGGTTTTAATTACGACGAATTAATCGATTATTTCTACGATTTTAATATAAGATTTTTCAGCGCTTTTTGCAAAGCGTAAAATCATGTTTAAAAGCTGAAATTTATTATTTACGAAAAAAAGTCGTAAAAAGCATTCGTCGCGGCGATATCTGATAATATTATCGACGAAAAAGCTATCAAAACGTTCGTAAGTCTAAACGATATTTCGATTGACATTTTATTAAGCTATTTTTTAAAAAAGCAAAATGAATAAAATGATTTAAACGATAAACGAAACGCTATTTTTTCGCAGAAGCCAATAGCAAAAAGGCCAAAAACGGGTTAAAAAACCGAAAAAGTATAAAGCTAAAAAGTTTGGTTTATAATTAATTAGTTTTTAAATTATATAAGATAAACTAAATTGTATTTATTAAAATTATATTTTTTTTTAGTCGTAATTAAAAACGATTACGTATATTATTTAAAACAAAATGTAAAACGGTAATATTTTGTATTAATAAAAGTTAGTAGTTTTAATTATGATCGAGGTATAAACTTTTTCGAAACCCTTTGCCACTGACTACTTTTAACAGATATAAAAACAAAGCATCTTTTTAAATAGTACCATAAGCACGCAGTCTAATTCATACCTTTACTTATTTTTTTTTTCCTTTTTTCAATCTTTTCTAGGGATTTCCTAGATTATTTTACCCACCGACATATGGCCGTATCAGTTTGGTTTTCCTACCTACTTTTATATCATTTGTTTTTATCGACGCAAACGAAAGCTTGCTATAGGTTATAAACGCTATTTTCGATTTTAAACGAGATTTTAACTTTTTTTATTTAATATAATAGCGTGGCTATAACGCCGAAAATTAGTTTTGGAAATTATTAAAAAACGTTATTAATATATACAGTTTTATAGCTGAATTCGCTATACGTTTTCAGAAACCTTATCCGATTAAAGCAGAATTAGCTAAAGCCAGAATTGCTAACAGGAAAC
Organism: Blumeriella jaapii; assembly: GCA_009599575.1. NCBI lineage: Eukaryota > Fungi > Ascomycota > Leotiomycetes > Helotiales > Drepanopezizaceae > Blumeriella > Blumeriella jaapii. The sequence continues at coordinate 210,087 of VWND01000025.1, read as the reverse complement.
GTGCTAAATCGATAAATAACGAAAACGAGCCTTTACCACCAAAAAAGGCTTTTACAACCGTCATCAAACATAAAAAGACTGCTATCAATTTTTTTTCTATTACAAAAGAACCAGTTGTTCTGCTTCCGAAACTAGAAAAGCCTGCCTTTTCTATCTTTTTTATTATTCCAGCTGAACCCCGCATTCGTTTACAGAAACGCCTCGCGAACGAAGCTCGAAACGAAGCTCGATTTATAAAAGTAGATTCCGACGACGAAGAAATTGAGTAAGAAAAAATGGGAAGAAGGACTATATATGAGGGGATAAGACGTCAGTTCGTTGGTCACGTGGTCCGAAGGTCACGTTGTTGTTACGTGACATCGGAGCCCGCACACATTGTATCTTAGACTTCGCGACATCTCTAATTTAGAACCTCGTAGTTAATGCAAATCACCTACGAACCTTCTGCTCGTTCGCCCCCTTACACCAAAGGCTTTTTTCTTATACCATATAAATACGGCGACCAGTTGACTGATTTTCCAGCCCTCCGACTAATTAAATCGTTACAAATGTTACGATCCTGGCCTGGCTAATGGTAGTTACTAGTGGTGGTTGCCAGTGGTATGGTTGCCAGTGGTATAATTGCTGATGGTGTTGGATTAAGGTTTGGGCACGGACCATCTCGGCCACTAGGCCTCGCGTTAAGTCACGTGACCCATAAGCGCAACCCATTGTATATAAAATTCGCGACCCCGAGCATTCTAGCTCGTGTGACGACTCACTCGTTTGCCCCTCGCGTCACCCCAGCAACTACGTATAGTTGCAAGCTCCCTGGTCTCCTGGTGGGTTTCCCATCAACTATGGAAACTATTATGTATATAAGGCTTTCTTTTTTTAGCAACCTCTGCCTTCTGCAATTGTTGATTCTAAGTGAATATTTTTGTTACAGAACCAAAGGCTCGTTTTATATTATATGAACACGGCGACCAATTGATTGATTTCTTAACTTTCCGATTGATTAAATCGTTATATTATTAATAACTCTTTTTTTACGCTGGCGACGGCGTAAATTATTTCTTTCTTCGAATTCCTTACGGATCACACCAAAGTGATCGACCGGTCGTAAAAAGGCTTATTTCCGTATTTTGCGAAGGATGGCACCTGTTTAACGATCTTTTTTTTAGCAGAGCTTTTCAGCTTCTGCTACTACACTTCAACCTCCCTCTTAATCAGCGAAAAAGCAGCCTTTCCCAAAAGCTTCTTCTTTTGAAGAACAGTCCTCCTCCCGAGGAAAAAAAAACAAAGAAAAAGGCAAAGCGTCAACCATTTCGCTTGCCATCTTTTTCTTGCAGCTTAGCGCTGAGAGCATTTAGTTGAGATTTTTGCAAAATCAATTGAAAAAAGCGCAAAAGCGTAAACGACAACTTTTGAAAATTATACGACTGCGACAAACCCCTTAATCAGAGCGTTTGATAGAATTTATCGAACGTGCTTTTGCTAGTCGCGAATTTGCTGCTTTTTTTCGCAACGTTTTATTTTAATTAATAAACGCTGCAAATTAATTTTTACGCTTTTCGCGAATTTTTTTTAAATCTTTTTATAACGGCCAAAACCTTAGCGCGCTTTTTGAACGCTATGGTTTTTATTTATCTGCTGACTTTCGATTAGCTCGCATAAAGCGCGTTTCGAATCTTAAGTTTAAGCTAAATAATAGTGAAGATTATAAAGCACGCCACTGGGAAATTAGAGTTTTCGATAATTTCGAACTTTACTACGATTATTTCGCTGGCGATCGATTTCGCAAAAATTATATATTCGATCAGACCGAAGGCGTGGCAAGAGAGTTTCTGACCCTTCGTATTTTGGACCGCTCCGATCTTATTTTTTCCGAAAAATTAGTCAAAAAGGTCGCCGATTTCCTGGCCGACTTTTCCGACGTTTAAAAGGCCGAAAACGAATTCAAAATGCTTGTAATAAATACGTACGACGACTTTTAGCGCTTTTATCTGCGATTTTTCATTTTCGCAGCGAACGTTCAAATACGGACTGACAAATAGCTTCGAAACGCTTTCCGCGATAAAATACCAAGGCGTTTACGGGAAAAGTTGCATTTGGAATAGACGCGTACAACGACTTTTAAAAATTGGCTTACCGCCGTTCGACAAAAAAAACAAGGTTAGTTGGCTGAACGAATTTTATACGCGAGTCGCTTTACTAAGTTTACCATCTATTAAGATGGTAGGTTTTTAACCAAAGCATACTACGAGTTAAATCGTACGTACGAAAGTCGTCCAAATGTTTCATAGGTTTTTTTTTTAGCCTTTTGTTTTTCCTTCTTTTCCACGCCAAAACGCCCCTTCTGGCGTTTTTCCTTTTCGATCGGATCAACGACAACGCTCGTTTTTTATTTCATATCAGAGAATTCAGAAAGGCTAATTTGCAAAACCTTTTACGGGCCGACCCTCGGTTTTATCCAAAAGCTTTTCCAGGCTAATAAATATAAACGAGATCGAACCGGCCGAAAATTCGCTTTCCGATAATAATAATAAAAACGAAAACCTTTTTTTAAACGATTTCTAAAATGCATATAAGAAAATTAAAAGCTCTTTCGTTAATCGAAGAAACGCTCAGGCTTAAGCAAAGCTTTTTTCTTAGGCGTATTACGCGATATACGTTATTTTAACGTTCGAAAGCTTTTTGATAGCGATTTATTAACAATTCTCGTTATATTTACTAAAAATAATCTTTCGTACAAAATGAAGGCGCTCGCCGACTTTAAAGCGAACGGTTATGCGTTGATCGATTCGGCGCTGATTAAATCTTTTTCTTTTTTTTTAAAACTTTTAATTTAATTTTTCCCGGCTTTTTTTTTTGTAAAAGGATATAATAAAGCTCGTGGCCATTTAATTATATATTTTACGCTTTTCAATCTTATTATTAACAATCGAATACAATCGTTTATTTTTTTTTTAATTATCAACTTCGGAAATTATAGTATGATTCTAAAAAAAGCTTGGTTGGCCGAACACTAAGTTTTATTAAACTGTAATAAACGCAAGCTTTATTAGCCGAAGTTTTACTTTCCTATAGTTTTTTACGCTCGTTATATTAAAATTTCTTATTTGCACCTCCGAAAAATTCAATTTCGCCATCAAAACGACGCTGTAAAACGTGACAAAAACCTTAATTAATTATGGCAGACCTACGACGCTATGCGAAACGCGAAAAAATCGAATTTCACTCGCGGTGCCAATTTCGATAGCGACGCCAATAAAATAATACAAGAAATTACATCACCTTTTCAGGCTGCCGATCCCTCTTTTATTATTTCTTTTTTTTTTCTTTTTTTTTCGTCAAAACAGCTTTTTCGTTCTACAAAAAACAATTATATTAAAAACCGAAAAAAGGTTTTCGCCGCGATGGCCTTTCAGCTTAATATAATCGATAATTCAAATAAGCCATTTTCTGAATTTTTTAAACGATCAGTTCGAAAACGAGTTTTTTAATTTACTGCTTATTTAATTTCCATCTGCTAAATTATTACATACGCTTTCAAGCTGATTTTTAGAAAAAAAGCAGTTGAAATGTTTTTAACCTTTCTGTACGAAATCGACAAAATACTAAACGATTTTACGTATAACATTTTTCTTAAAACTTAATTTCATAGTTTTTTCGAACGTTTCAGAACTAATAAAATATCGATTTCGATTTTTTTAATCAGCTTAGCGGAGCTAATTTCGAATAAACCTTTTTTCGAATTTTTTTTTCCGAAGTATAAAAACCTTAAACACGTGTTTTTTAAGGCCGCCAGTAACGAGCTAGTTTTTTACCGGCTCTACGACTATAAGATCGAGCTTATTATAAATGAAAAAAAGCTAAAATACACTTTTTTGTATAAAATATCGATTCCGGAATTCGAAATTATCAAAATTTATCTGCAAAATAACCTTAACAAAAGTTTTATCGAACTTTTCACCGCTTTTTTCGCTGCTTTAATATTTTTCGCTAAAAAACCCGACGGTTTATTGCGTTTTTGTATCGATTATCGAACTTTTAATAATATTACTCGTAAAAATCGCTACCCTCTTTTTTTTATCGATAAAACCTTTGCTCGTTTTTTGAAAGCGCGAATTTTTACGAAGCTCGATATTCGTTAAACTTTTTATAAAATTCGAATAGACCCCGCCAATAAAAAACTAACGACGTTTCGTACGCGTTACGGCGCTTATAAATGCAAAATGCTATTTTTAGCCTTACTAATAAACCCGTAACTTACCAACGTTATATAAACGACGTTTTCTTCGATTATTTAAACGATTTTTACATTGCATACTTAAATAACATTCTTATCTACTCGTCCGACCTTTTGAAACACGCTATACACGTTCGCAAAATACTTTAAAAGTTCGCTAACGCTGGATTACAGGCCGATATTCGGAAGTTTAAATTCAATATTACTCGGATCCGTTACTTAAGCTTTATTATCTCAATTAAAAACTTAGAAGTAAACCCAAAAAAAGTTTCCGTAATCGCCCATTAAAAGCCTTCTACTATTGTAAAAAGTGTACAAAGCTTTTTTAGTTTTTGTAACTTTTACCGACGTTTTATTAAAAATTACGATATAATTGCAAAGCTTCTAGTCTATTTGACCAAAGCTAACGTTTTTTACAATTTCACTTCTAAATATCAAAAGAATTTCGACCTTTTTATATTAGCCTTTATTACTGTATTAATTCTATAATATTACAGGCAAAACCTTCCTTGCATATTAGAAACTAACGCTTTCGACGGCGTAATAGCTTTTGTGCTTTCGCAATTTTATAGCGACGATTGGCTTCCAGTCGCCTATTTTAGCAAAACCATAATTCCCGCAAAGCTAAACTACGTCGTATACGATAAAAAAATGCTCGTAATCGTGAAATCTTTAGGCAATTTTCGTACTAAACTGATTAACTTAATTTATTAAATTAAAATAATTATTAATCATAAGACCTTAAAATATTTTATAACCTTTAAACTTTTAAATATTCGATAAGCACGCTGGGCCGAGCTTTTCGCCGATTACAACTTTCTTATTACGTACAGACCAAGTAAACACAATCTTTTGGCTAACGCATTAACACGTCGTACGAGCGAATTCGATCGCCAAAACTCTTTTAAACGCATTTAGCGCCTGCAAACCCTTTTCCGAGCCGATCAAATCGATCACCGCCTTTTAACTAAAAAACTTCGATCTTCCACGGCCTCCGAAACAGCTGTTTTTATCGTTGAAATAATTAATTTCTTTTCCGCATTTCGTATCGTTAACCAGCTTTTCCACGCTAATCGCACAGCTAGCAGCCTGATGGCCTTCCGAAAGAAAGCTGTACGAAACGCTACGAAAAAGAACGACGATAATAATATTCCGTTTTCGTATACATTTGAACGCGACCTGCTATTATATTACGGTCGCTTAATAATACCAGACGTCGATCACTTTCGTTTGGCCTTTATACGAAAAGTACACGACCAGATTTCTACCGCTTATTCCAGCGCTCGCAAAATTACGCAATTGCTTTCGGACCAATATTATTAGCGAGGTAACAGCTTTCGTAAAATAATACTATCGCAATTGCCACGTTTATCGAAGAAATTTTATTTTAAAAAATAAGCGCCCCGGCCTTTTTTAGCCTTTTTCTGTTTTTGACCATTTTTAGAAGCACGTTACAATAGACTTTTGCAGCTTTAATAAAAACAAACACGGTTACGATAACGTATTCGTAATAATAAATCGCTTTTCCAAGCAAACTATTTCGATTTTTTGCTATAAAAATATCGACGCTCGAAACCTTGCCAAATTGTATATATTCCATATATATAAATATTTTGGCCTTTCAAAAAGTATTATTAGCGATCGTGGCTTTTAATATTAGTTTATCTTTTGATTTGAATTAAACAAAATACTCGGTACGCAATTAAAGCTTTCGACAGCCGCTTATCCTGAAACCGACGGTTAGACCGAAATTTACAATTAATACCTGCAAAAACGCTTTCGACCTTTCGTAAATTTTTATTAAAACGATTAAAGCGAATTTCTTTTAATAATAAATTTCGCTCAAATAATCCTTTTTTACGAAAGTTTAAATAGCTTTTTACCTTTTGAAATTGTATACGATTACACTTTTTATACTAATTGAAACTGGAAGCTCGATACTTTCCTTTTTCTTAACCTTTTATACAAGCTAAACGCAAACGAAGCTCGTGCGTACGCTCGCCGCTACTACGACGCCTAAAACCTCGCCAAATCGCACTTTCAACAAACCTACGAAAAAATAAAAAAAAATGCGAATAAATCTCGCCGCGCGATCGATTTTAACGTTGGCGATTACGTATAGCTCGATATGCGTTTATTTCCGATCTTCCGGCCCTTTCGCAAGCTCGACAACCCTACAAACGGCCTTTTCAAAATTGTAGCCAAAATTTTCGATAACGCTTTTAAGCTAAACCTTTCTAATATTATAAACGTACATCCAGTTTTTTACGCTAATCGACTGCGTAAAACAGCTGACGACGCGCTTTCAGATCAGATTAATCCAGCCTTTAAATTTATTAATATAATTAATAAGCTTAAATACGAAATCGAAAAATTAATCGCCTGTCGAATACAGCGAAAAACCTTTTAATATAAAACTTTTTAAATAAATTTAAATAAAAATCTTACGTAATATTCCGCGTCTGACTTTATATACGCTCCTCTAAAAATGCGCGATTTTCATTTGGCGCATAAAAAGCTTTCCGGTCCTTCTGCAAAACTTATAAACTGGCTAAAGGCGTATTCCGAAAGTTTGAATTCGTACGATCACTTGGATAGCGACGTACCAATAAATAAAAGCTCGAAAGCGCGCTTTTTTCGGACGGGGGGGTAGTGTGACGACTCATTCGTTTGCTCTTCGCGTCATCCTAGCAACTACGTATAATTGCAAGCTCTCTGGTCTTTTGGTGGGTCTCCTATCAATTGTGGAGACTATTATATATATAAGACTCTTTTCTTTTAGCAATTTCTGCTTTTTGCAGTTGTTGATTCTAAATGAATATTTTTGTTACAGAACCAAAGGCTCGTTTTATACCATATGAACACGGCGACCAGTTGACTGATCTCCCAGCCCTCCGACTGATTAGATCGTCACAGCTCGGTGTTTTTTTTTTCAATTTACATACGTATTTTTTGGTTTATATTATTCCGATTATTTTTAAATTAATTATAATATAAAAAAAACCAAATAATTTTCGCTAGGAAGCTTTGTATCCACGGTTAAAAATTCGATCTGCTTTTGCAATTCGAACTTTTTTCAGGCCGCTCGTACCGACGTTTATTTATCGGTGCTTTAATCAGAACTTTTTTTTATTAATTTTGTTTTCAGAAAAAGCTGGAGTTTTTTTTTTTTATTAATTCGATCTGCTTTTGCAATTCGAATCGCTTTTTTTGAATATTATAACATTTTATGCTTTTTTTATAAATCGACGCGGCATCCGAAAACGAACGCAATTCGTACGATTCGGCTTCGAATCAACATTTTCACTTTTTGCTTTCGCTTTTAGCGCTTCCGAATTTCTATTCGTTCCAGGTTTTTCGACGATTTTGGCAGCGAGTTTTTATTTTACGACTTTTTTACCGAATTATAATTATTTGCAACCGATTTATTTGCTAAATTTTTTCGCTTTACGATCGAATTTAAAATCGAATTATACGACGCTAATATTTTAGTATTTTTAAACCGACGAATGCTTCTAAACCGACTGCCTAGTATATTTATTAATACTAAAAGATTTACTGCGGCCTAGCAGCTTTAAATCGTTTAAATAATCGCTTAAGCTATTGCCGCCGCTCGCTTTTCAATTTTTTCCGCTAATATTGCCCGCGACGCTTTTTTTTTATTTCGAGCTTCGCGCGCTTTTACGGCGAATTTCTAATTAATTTCCGAATATTACTTTTCCGTTCTCGATCTAGCTATTTTTCGAATCGAATTATTTAAAATCAAATATTTTCGCTACGCTTTTAACGATTATTAAAAAAAAATTAAATATAACGCATAAAAAATAAATATAAAACTGTTTATTAAAAAGTATTTAAAAAACTTTATACAAAACATAAATCAAGCCAAAGTAAATTTTAAATATATTATTAAAAAGGCAAAAACTATTATTTTAAAGCATTTCAATTTCGAATTTTATAATTAAGCCCAATCGGCCCGAAACGTTTTTCGTATTTTTAATTAGCGCTTTTTTGATTATAACCGCGTTTAATTTGCTAAATTATAATACAATAAGCTTTATATAAACAACGGTTAAATTTATAATAATTTTCGTTTTTTATTTATTCGTTACGCAATTATTAGCAAAATTACTAAAAACCGTTAATTTAAAAATATATACGAAAAAATTATTTTTATTTTTAAATACGATTTTCGAATAAAAAAATATAAAATAAATAATAATTATACTGTTTTAAACGAGTTTTTGGCCGTTGCGAATAAAAAATCACGTAATATCCGAGCTGAAAAAATAGCTTTTGCCCGTCGTATAAACTATTTTTCTTTTATTATAGTTTTTGTTAATTAAAATTCTAGGCGTATTTCCGATATTCTTAAGACTTTATAACGTTTTACTTTTTTAATTTTTTTTGCTCGCACGGCTTTTCTTTTTTTTAGCAAAAATTCTTACGAGCGTATAATTGCCACTTTTATTATTCCCGGTTTTTTTTCGTTTGGCTGCGCGTTTTTTTAACGCTTATTATAATTGCGGCAAGCCCGGCTATTTCGCAAACGTTTGCTTCGACGCCAAATTTAATCGTAAAATCGCCGAAATAATTATCGACGAAAAGCAAAACGATTTGTTAAAAAACTTTTAAATCGTAGCAAAGACTTTTATTATAATAAAAAATTCGATTTATAAAAGGATTTAAAATTTAATTAGCGCTTTTTAATAAAAGAGCGATAGTTTTTACTTTTTATAAAATTAATACGTAATAAATTATATATTAAAATATTTGCATATATCGATAGCGAAGCTAATATTTTCGGTGCGATTAAAATTCTTTTGGCGTATTAATTTTTTTAACGTTTCGGAATAAGTTTTATTCGGCTGTATAAATCTATTATATTTACCGGTTATAATAGCGAGCCGGAAAAGCTTATTTCTTTTGCTATTTTTTTTTTTTTTACGATTAATCGACGTCGTATAAATTTTCTTTTTTTAATTATAAATTTAAATTTTACCGACGTTTTTATTAATCGCAAATTTTTATAGCATTACGATTTAAAGCAAACGTATAATTAAAAAAAAAACAAAAAAAAATAGCCATCCGATATATTTATTATTTTTTATTTTAACGAATAATTGTTCGTCGATTTTAATTAGCGAAAAAAGTTTAAAATGCTTAGTCGCATATATTAAAAAAATGCAAACAAACGAAACAGCGCAATAAAAGCTTTATATATTTTTGCTAATATTTTTACGACGATTAAAAAGGCTTATTTAAGTTTTAAAGCTAATAAACTTTTCACGTTTATACGAAATTTTAAAAGCAATTTACACAAAATAAAAAAGTTTTTTATTAATAGCTTTGAACCGACCAAGCCGGTCCTTTTAACCGGGCCAATTGCTACCCCTTTTATTTTCAATTGCAATATCAGCTGTATTTCCGCTTTTGCATTCAGCGCTCTATAAATACGTTACGAAAAGCGAATGCGAATCGCAAAAAAAAAAAATTACTATTATTTAACGATTACACGTTTATTGCTTTTATATATAATATAAACAAAAAACGTTTCCGCCGTGCGAAAATCGCCGAATTTAAAAAAGTTATATAATTCGCGGCAATAAAAAGCATTTCCGTTTCCGACGTTTTGCAAGCCAAATATAACGACAACGTGGTTTTTATGAAAAAGCTTTTTCTAGTTTAATATTCGAAATTCGAAAAACTTTTTTATAAGCAAAAAAACGACAAGCTCGCTTTTCGCCGCTCCGGTATAAATTATAAAATACATTTAGCCACGGAAAATACGCTTTTTATAAAATTATTCAAACGCTTCACGAATAAGCAGCTTATAAAAATTAAAAGTTATATTTTCGATAATTTGCACAAAAGCTTTATTAAACTTTTTAATGCATTTTTCGCCGCTTCGATTTTATTTATTAAAAAATCAAACGGTTTTATACGCCTATATATCGATTATCGCAAGCTTAACGATTTTACGAAAAAAAATCTTTATTTTTTACTTTTGATTAACGAAATGCTAGCGCGAATTATTAAAGCTAAAATGTTTACGAAAATTAATATTTAATAAGTATTTAATCGAGTCCGGATATTCGAAAAATTTAAAAAATTGATTAGCTTTCGCATTCGATACGTGTCACGGTGCTCAGGGTGGACCAGGGAGCGAAGGCATTCATTTGGTTGATGTACTGAATCTTAGGGATCTAAAAGGATACAAAGGGTCCGTTTGGTTATATTTCATTCACCTGGGTCGTGCCTGCTCGGGCCGATGGCCGAAGGCAAGGTCTCGGCCAAGACCGAGAACTTGGACCGTGCCCTTTGACAATACGATATATATAAATATAAAATCCTTTCGTTCGGTTTTATTAATAAGTCCGTTATATTTCAACGTTTTATTAATAATATTTTTATAAAACATTTAAATAATTTCTGCTCGGCGTATTTTAACGATATTTTTATTTATTTCGCGAATAATTTAAAATATAAGATTTACGTTAAAAAAATCCTGTCGATTTTAAAAAAATACGGCTTGAAAACTGATATTAAAAAGTGCGAGTTTAATATTACGAAAACCAAATTTCTAAGCTTTATTATTAGCATTTAAAATATTAAAATAAACCCGGAAAAAATCGCTATTATTAAAAATTAATAATATGCAGCGAATATACGAGGCGTATAAAATTTTTTAGGTTTTTGCAATTTTTACAAACGTTTTATAGCCGGTTATAATCGTATTTGCCGTTTTTTTACTGCTTTTACAGGCAAAAACGTTTTTTTTCGTATTCGAAAAAAAACAGAAAAACGCATAGGAAATATTACGCAAAGCCCTGCTGAACGCTTTTATTTTATATTATTACGATTTTTATAAGCAAACGCGCCTGAAAACCGATTTTTTTAATAAAATAATAATAATTAGCGTATTATCGCAATTGCAAAAAAATAACTTTTATTATTCGGTCGGTTTTTTTTCCAAAATTATAATCGACGCCGAATTTAATTATCCGATTTACGATAAAAAGCTTTTCGCTATTTTTCGCTTTTTTAAAAATTACAAGCCGGAGCTGTTAAGCGCTTAAAAAAACGTATATATATATATCGATTACCGCGTTTTAAAATATTTTATAATAATTAAAAATCTTTCGGCCCGATAAGCCCGATAAGCCGAGTTTTTCGCCGATTTTTATTTTACGATTATATATCGGTCGGAAATTATTAATACGTTCGCTAATATTTTTTTTCGCAAAAACCAAAATATTTTTTTATTAAAAATACGATAGCGAGCAGCTCGAAAGCAGCAAATGCTTTCCGACGATAAATTAGATTTTTAGATTTTGAAAAAAATAGCTGTTAAAAGCATAATTACGCTGGCGCTTATAAAAATAGCTTCCGATAAGTACGATAATAACGGCACTTTTTGTAACGATTCACTCTTTTGCCATCTCTTTCGTCACCCCAGCAACTACGTGTAGCTGCAAGCTCCCTGGTCTCCTGGTAGGTTTCTTATTAACTACGAAGACTATTTATATATATAAAACACTTCCCTCTTAACATTTCTGCCTTCTGCAGTTGTTAATTCTAAGTGAATATTTTTGTTACAAAACCAAAAGCTCGTTTTTTATATTATATAAACACGGCGACCAATTGATTAATCTCCCAGCTTTTCGACTGATTATGTCACAGCTAGCTTGAGGGTGATCAGAAGGGTGATATGGACCAAAAGGTACGCATGTAAATTGAAAAAAAGACACCGAGCTAGAATGCTCGGGGTCGCGAATTTTATGTATAATGGGTTGCGTTTGTGGGTCACGTGATTTAGCGCGAAGTCTAGTGGCCGAGGTGGTCCGTGCCCAAATCTTATTCCAATATCACCGGCAATTATACTATTGGCAATTATATTATTGGCAATTATACCACTGGCCAAAGGAGGATCGTAACATTACCTTTTCCTTCCGAAAAACTGCGTCCGCGCAGTTGCGATTATAAGTTTATTGTTTTTCAATTTTGTATAATCTTTTTTGTTTTCGTTGTAAATTTGCAACTATGCGGAAAGCGCTCGTAAAAGATTTTTGACGGTAGAATGCGATCGGTGGAATGCTTAAAAAATATAAAAGGCCGTTATAACGTTAAAACAAAAGTATTATTCGAAATTTTTATTAGCGCTTTTTTAATTAATCTGGTATTGCAATACTTTTTTATACAATTTCGAATTTATTATTTTTTCGATTTTTTATTTCGTTTATTTAAAAATAATTAAATAAAAGCTGGTTCGAAGCGGCGTTGGCCAGATAAAAAATTGCTAATATGCTTTCGGAGCGAATATAAATGGAAAATTAAATAAATTAATTAATCTGCGGAAAGGTTAAGCTTTTAAATTTTTTTTTTTTTATCGACGATTTTGACTAGGCCGTATTATTTGTTTAAAAGCTTTCGGAAAAATCGATCGAGCTTTTAATTTTTAATATTTACTAATACTTCGTCGTTTATATTTTAATTTATTAATCGTTTATGCAAATTAGCGAAACGTTTTATTTTGGCTTATTATTACGTAATAAACGATTGCGCGTATTTTATAATTTTTTTAGCTCGGAAGGCCAAATGCAAAGCTTCGTCGCGGTTAAGCTTTTCGATAGCCGAGCGAAAAAAACGAAAATTATTTATATTTCAAAATATGCGAGCCTTGTATTTATTTAAAATTTAAAAAGGAAAAACGTTGCCGAAAAATTCGTACGACAAAATCAGCTGTATAATATTTATTAAAAATAATAAGCGTTTTCAATTGTTTTAATAATAAAAGCAAAAAAAGCGAAAGCGTTGCTTAATATATTAGTTTATTATTTCGATTTATTTATCGATATTAAAATTATACGTAATAATTAATTTAATTTTGATTTTTAATATACGGCAAAGCTTTTGCTAAAAAACCGAAATAAATTAAGCTTTTCGGTCCGAAATAATTAAATCCGGCATGCCGAAATAACGCATTTAATAAATCAAAAACAAAATTGTCAGTTTTTTCGCTATAATAGTTTTATAGCAAAAAACTGACAAAAGCTTTTTAAATAAACGATTTATTATTACGAAAACGAAGTCGTAATTATTTTCGTTTAATAAAAGCTTCGTAAAATCTATCATTAAATATTAATAAAACTTGCTGAGTATAAGCAAAAGCTTTAAAAAGCCCGGGGTTTTATCGCGTTTAGCTTTTATTCGTATATAATAATAATTCGAAACGTATTATTATATATTTATTTTTATAATTTTCTAATAGTATTTGCGACCGATTAAAAGCTTTATTTTTTTTATTTTAGCGTATATTACGCAAAGCTGTTCGTAAATATATCGAATTAAAAAAATTCGCAATTCGAAAAGTTTCAAAAGCATTATTAATTTGCTTTGAAAAAACAATTTGTTTTGTCGCAATTAATAATTAAAGCTGTAATTGCGGGCTTACGCTCGTTGCGCTTCGAAAAAAAAAAAAATTTTTATTGGCTTGCAGCAAATTATTTATAATTGTATAATTATGCATATCGTATGCGATTACGAAAATTAGGTTTGCAAATTTTTTTATAAGCATTTTATTCTTTTCGTTTTCGCTGTTTTTTTTGAAGAAAATGCTATCGTTATCGCGTTTATCGGATGCTATTTTTATAAACGCTAGCGTGGTTATGCTTTTAGCAGTTATTTTTTTCAAAATCTAAAAATTTAACTTATCGTTTAAAAGCATTTGCTGTTTTCGAGCTATTCGCTATCGTGCTTTTAATAAAAAAATATTTTGGTTTTTGCGAAAAAAAATATCAGCGAACGTATTAATAATTTCCGACCGATATATAATTGTAAAATAAAAGTCGGCGAAAAATTCGGCTTATCGGATTTATCGGGCCGAAAAGTTTTTGATTATTATAAAATATTTCAAAGCGCGATAATCGGTATATATATATATGTTTTTTTAAACGCTTAACAGCTTCGGCTTATAATTTTTAAAAAAGCGAAAAATAGCGAAAAGCTTTTTGTCGTAAATCGGATAATTAAATTCGGCGTCGATTATAATTTTAAAAAAAAAACCGACCGGATAATAAAAATTTTTTTTTTGCAATTACGATAATACGCCAATTATTATTTTATTAAAAAAATCGGTTTTTAGGCGCGTTTGCTTATAAAAATCGCAATAACATAAAATAAAAGCATTTAACAAAGCTTTGCGCAATGCTTTTTATACGTTTTTCTGTTTTTTTTTCGAATACGAAAAAAACGTTTTTGCTTGTAAAAATAATAAAAAAGCGGTAAATGCGGCTGTAGCCGGTTATAAAACGTTTATAAAAATTACAAAAGTTTAAAAAGTTTTGCACGCTTCGTATATTCGCTGTATATTGCTAATTTTTAATAATAGCGATTTTTTTCGGATTTATTTCGATATTTTAAATATTAATAACGAAATTTAAAAATTTGGTTTTCATAATATTAAACTCGCACTTTTTAATATTAGCTTTTAAGCCGTGTTTTTTTAGAATCGACAAAACTTTTTTAACGTAGATTTTATATTTTAAATTATTCGCGGAATAAATAAAAATATCGTTAAAATACGCCGAGCAAAAATTATTTAAATGCTTTATAAAAATATTATTAATAAAGCGTTGAAATATAACGGGCTTATTAATAAGGCCGAACGAAAAAATCTTATATTTATATATATCGTATCGAATGCGAAAATTAATTGATTTTTTTAAATTTTTCGAATATTCGGATTCGATTAAATATTTATTAAATATTAATTTTCGTAAATATTTTAATTTTAATAATTCGCGCTAGCATTTCGTCGATTAAAAACAAAAGATAAAAATCTTTTTTCGTAAAATCGTTAAGCTTGCGATAATCGATATATAAGCGTATAAAGCCGTTTGACTTTTTAATAAATAAAATCGGAGCGGTGAAAAAAATATTAAAAGGTTTAATAAAGCTTTTATATAAATTATCGAAAATATAGCTTTTGACTTTTGTAAGCTGTTTATTCGTAAAGCGTTTAAATAATTTTATAAAAAACGTATTTTCCGTAGCAAAATATATTTTATAATTTTATACCAAAGCGGCGAAAAGCGAATTTATCGCTTTTTTGTTTATAAAACACAGTTTTTCAAACTTCGAGTATTAAATTGGAAAAAAAAGCTTTTTTACAAAAAAACACGTTGTCGTTATATTTGGTTTACAAAGCGTCGGGAACGGGAATGCTTTTTATTACCGCGAATTATATAATTTTTTTAAATTCGGCGATTTTCGTACGGCGAAAAAACGTTTTTTTTTATATTATATACAAAAGCAATAAACGTATAATTGCTGGATAATAATAAATTTTTTTTTTTACGGCTCGCATTCGCTTTTCGTAACGTATTTGTAAAACGCTAAATATAAAAACGGAAATACAGCTGATGTTGCAATTGGAAATAAAAAGGGTAGCAATTGGCCCGGTTAGAAAAACCGGCTTGGTCGGTTCAGAGCTGCTAATAAAAAACTTTTTTATTTTATATAAATTGCTTTTGAAATTTCGTATAAACGTGGAAAGTTTATTAATTCTAAAGCTTAAATAGGCTTTTTTAATCGTCGTAAAAATATTAATAAAAGTATATAAGATTTTTATTGCGCTGTTTCGTTTGTTTGCATTTTTTTAATATATGCGATTAAGCATTTTAAGCTTTTTCCGTTAATTAAAATCGACGAATAATTGCTTATTAAAATAAAAAATAACGGGCATATCGAATAGCCATTTTATTTTGGTTTTTTTTTTGGTTATATGCTTGTTTTAAATCGTAATGCTATAAAAAATTGCGATTAATAAAAACGTCGGTAAAACTCAGGTTTATAATCAGAAAAAAAAGATTTATACGACGTCGGTTAATTATAAAAAAAAAAAAAATAGCAGAAAAAATAAGCTTTTCCGGCTCGCTATTATAGCCGGTGGATATAATAAGCTTATGCAGCCGAATAAAATTTATTTCGAAACGTTAAAAAAATTAATACGTTAAAAAAGTTTTAATCGTATCGAAAATATTAGCTTCGCTATCGATATATACAAATGTTTTAATATATAATTTATTACGTATTAGTTTTATAAAAATTAAAAACTGTCGCTTTTTTATTAAAAAGCGCTGGTTAAATTTCAAATCCTTTTATAAATCGAATTTTTTATTATAATAAAAGTTTTTGCTACGGCTTAAAAGTTTTTTAACAAATCGTTTTGCTTTTCGTCGATAGCTATTTCGGCGATTTTGCGATTAAATTTAGCGTCGAAGCAAACGTTTGCGAAATGGCCGAATTTACCGTAATTATAATAAACGTTGAAAAAACGCGCAGCTAAGCGAAAAAAACCGAGGATAGCAGAAATAATAGTTATACGCTTGTAAAAATTTTTGCTAAAAAAAAAAAAGTTATACGAACAAAAAAAGTTAAAAAAATAAAACGTTATAAAATTTTAAAAATACCGGAAATACGCTTAAAATCCTGATTAGCAAAAGCTATAGCAAAGGAAAAATAATTTATACGACAAGCAGAAATTATTTTTTTAACTCGGATATTGCGTGATTTTTTATTCCCAACGGCTAAAAACTCGTTTAAAATAATATAATTATTATTTATTTTATATTTTTTTATTCGGAAATCGTATTTAAAAATAAAAGTAATTTTTTCGCATATATTTTTAAATCAACGTGTGACGATTCACTCTGTTGCCACCTCTCGTGTCACCCCAGCAATTACGTATAGTTGCAAGCTCCTTGGTCTCCTGGTGGGTTTTTTATCAATTGTGGAGACTATTCATGTATATAAGGCTCTTTTCTTTTAGCAATCTCTGCTTTTTGCAGTTGTTGATTCTAAGTGAATATTTTTGTTACAGAATTAAAGGCTCGTTTTTTTATATTATATGAACAAAGCGATTAGTTGATTAATTTCTTAGCTTTTCGACTGATTAGATCGTTATATTATTAATAATTTTTTTTCTACGCTAGCGACGGCGTAAACTATTTTTTCTTTCGAATTCCTTACGGGTCATACTAAGGTGATCGACCGGTCGTGAAAAGGCTTATTTCCGCATTTTGCGAAGGATGGCTTCTGTTTAACGATCCCTTTTTTAGCAGAGCTTTTCAGCTTCTGCTACTACACCACAACCTCCCTCTCAATCAGCGAAAAAGCAGCCTCCCTCCGAGGAAAGAAGAACAAAGGAAAGGGCAGAGCGCCAACCATTTCGCCTGCCACCTTTTTTTTTGCAGCCTAGCGCTGAGAGCGTTCAGTTGAGATTTTTGTAAAATCAATTGAAAAAAGCGTAAAAGCGTGAACGATAATTTCTGAAGATTATACGATTGCGACAGATTTTTTAATCAGAGCGTTTGATAGAATTTATCGAACGTGCTTTTGCTAGTCGCGAATCTGCTGCTTTTTTTTTTTTTCGCAATATTTTATTTTAATTAACAAACGCTGCAGATTAACTTTTATGCTTTTCGCGAATTTTTTTTGGATTTTTCTATAACGGCCAAGATTTTAGCGCGCTTTTTAAACGCTACGGTTTTTATTTATTTGCTGATTTTCGATTAGCTCGTATAAAACGCGTTTCGAATTTTGAGTTTAAGCTAAATAATAGTAAAAATTACAAAGCACGCCATTAGGAAATTAAAATTTTCGATAATTTCGAATTTTACTACGATTATTTCGCTGGCGATCGATTTCGCAAAAATTATATATTCGATTAAACTAAAGGCGTAGCAAAAAAGTTTTTGATTTTGCGTATTTTGGACCGTTCCGATTTTATATTTTTCGAAAAATTAATTAAAAAGGTCGCCGATTTCTTGGCCGACTTTTTAAACGTTTAAAAGGCCGAAGACGAATTTAAAATGCTTGCAATAAATACGTACGACGATAGCGATTTTATTTGCGATTTTTTATTTTCGCAGCGAACGTTTAAATACGAATTAATAAACAGCTTCGAAACGTTTTTCGCGATAAAATACTAAAGCGTTTACGAAAAAAGCTGCATTTAGAATAAGCGCGTATAACGATTTTTAAAAATTAACTTACCGCCGTCCGTTAAAAAAAACAAAATCAATTGGCTAAACGAATTTTATACGCGAGTCGCTTTTTAATCAAATCCATTACCTATTAAAATGATAGGTTTTTAATCAAAACGTATTACGAGTCAAATCGTACGTACGAAAATCGTTTAAATGTTTTACAGGCTTTTTCTCAGCTTTTTGCTGTTTTTCCCTTTTTTTCACGCCAAAACGCCCCTTTTAGCGTTTTTCTTTTTCGATCGGACCAACGATAACGTTCGTTTTTTATTTCATATTAAAAAGTTCAGAAAGGCCAATCTGCACGATTTTTTACGGGCCGATTTTCGGTTCCATTTAAAAGCTTTTTTAGGCTGGTAAATGTGAACGAGGTCGAATCGGCCGAAAATTCGCCTTTTGATAATAGTAGTAAAAACGAAAATCTTTTTCCAAACGATTTTTAAAACGCATACGAGAAAGTCGAAGGCTTTTCCGCCAGTCGGGGAAACGCTTAGATTTAAGTAAAGCTTTTTTTTTAAGCGTGTTGCGCGATATGCGTTATTTTAATATTCGAAAGTTTTTTAATAGCGATTTATTAATAATTCCCGTTATTTTTATTAAAAATAGTTTTTCGTACAAAGTAAAGGCGCTCGCCGATTTTAAAACGAACGATTATACGTTGATCGATTCGGCGCTAATTAAATTTTTTTTTTTTTTTAAAACCTTTGATTTAACTTTTCCCGGTTTTTTTTTTTATAAAAAGTATAATAAAGCTCGTGGCTATTTAATTATATATTTTACGCTTTTCAATTTTATTATTAATAATCGAATACAATCGTTTACTTTTTTTTTAATTATTAATTTCGAAAATTATGGTATGATTTTAGAAAAAACTTAGCTGGCCGAACACCAAATTTTATTAAATTGTAATAAACGCAAGTTTTATTGGCCGAAGTTTTATTTTTTTACAGCCTTTTACGTTCGTTGTATTAAAATCTTTTATTTGCATTTTCGAAAAATTCAATTTCGCTATTAAAACGACGCTGTAAAACGTGATAAAAACCTTGACCAATTGTGGCAGATTTACGACGTTGTGCGAAGCGCGAAAAGGTCGAATTTTATTCGCGGTGCTAATTTCGATGGCGACGCCAATGGAATAATACAAAAAATCATACCACCATTTTCTCAAACTGACGATTTTTTTTTTATTTTTTTTTTTTTTTTTTTTTTTTTTCCTTCGTTAAAACAGCTTTTTCGTTCTACGAAAAATAGTTATATTAAAAACCGAAAAAAAGCTTTCGCCGCGATGGCCTTTCAGCTTAATATAATCGATAGTTTAAACAAATTATCTTTTGAATCTTTTAAACGATCAGTTCGAAAACGAGTCTTTTAATCCATTGCTTATTTAATTTCCATCTGCCAAATTATTGCATACGCTTTTAAGCTGATTTTCAGAAAAAAAGCAATTGAAATGTTTTTAATTTTTTTGTACGAAATCGACAAAATACTAAACGACTTTACGTATAATACTTTTTTTAAAACCCAATCTTACAATTTTTTCGAACGTTTCAGAACGAACGAAATATCGATTTCGACCTTTTTAACCAGCTTAGCAAAATTAATTTCGAATAAACTTTTTTTCGAATTTTTTTTCTCGGAGTATAAAAACTTCGAATACGTATTTTCTAAGACCGCCAGTAACGAGCTAGCTTTTTACCGGCCCTACGACTATAAGATCGAGCTTATTATAAATAAAAAAAAGCTGAAATACATTTTTTTATATAAAATATCGATTTTAAAGCTCGAAATTATTAAAACTTATTTGTAAAATAATTTTAATAAAAGCTTTATCGAATTTTTTATCGTTTTTTTCGCTGCTTTAATGCTTTTCGCTAAAAAACCCGACGGTTTATTACGCTTTTATATCGATTATCGAACTTTTAATAATATTATTCGTAAAAATCGCTATTTTTTTTCTTTTATCGATAAGACTTTTGTTCGTTTTTCGAAAGCGCGAATTTTTACGAAGCTCGATATTCGTTAAGTTTTTTACAGAATTCGAATAAATCCCGTTAGTAAAAAATTAACGACGTTTCGTACGCGTTACGGCGCTTATAAGTGCAAAATGCTATTTTTCGGCTTTATTAATAAATCCGCAATTTATCAACGTTATATAAACGACGTTTTTTTCGATTATTTAAACGATTTTTGTATTGCATATTTAAATAATATTTTTATTTATTCGTCCGACTTTTTAAAATACGTTATATACGTTCGCAAAATGTTTTAAAAGCTCGCTGACGCTGGATTACAGACCGATATTCGAAAGTTTGAATTTAACGTTATTCGGATCCGTTATTTAAGTTTTATTATCTCGATTAAAAGCTTAAAAATAAATCCAGAAAAAGTTTCCGTAGTCGTTTATTAAAAGCTTTTTATTATTATAAAAAATGTATAAAACTTTTTTGGTTTTTATAATTTTTACCGACGTTTTATTCGAAACTACGATATAATTGCAAAGCCTTTGGTTTATTTAACCAAAGCTAACGTTTTTTTTAATTTTATTTTTAAATATCAGAAGAATTTCGACTTTTTTATATTAGCTTTTATTATTGCATCAGTTTTATAATATTATAAGCAAGACTTTTTTTGCATATTAAAAACTAACGCTTCCGACGGCGTAATAACTTTTATGCTTTCGCAATTTTATAACGACGATTAGCTTCTAGTCGCCTATTTTAGCAAAACCATAGCTTTCGCAAAGCTAAACTACGTCGTATACGATAAAAAAATATTCGCAATCGTAAAATTTTTAAGCAACTTTTATATTAAATTAATTAATTTAATTTATTAAATTAAAATTATTATTAATTACAAGATTTTAAAATATTTTATGATTTTTAAACTTTTAAACGCTCGATAAGCACGCTGGGCCGAGCTTTTCGCCGACTACAACTTTTTTATTACGTACAAATCAAATAAATACAATCTTTTGGCTGACGTATTAATACGTCGTACGAACGAATTCGACCGTTAAAACTTTTTTAAACGCATTTAGCGTTTGCAAACTTTTTTTCGAGCCGATTAAATCGATTATCGCTTTTTAACTAAAAAACTTCGATTTTTTACGGCCTTCGAAACAGCTGTTTTTATCGTTAAATAACTGATTTTTTTTTCGCATTTCGTATCGTTAACCAGCTTTTTCACGCTAATCGCATAGCTAATAGCCTAATAGCCTTCCGAAAAAAAGCTATACGAAACGCTACGAAAAAAAACGACGCTAATAATATTTCGTATATATTTAAACGCGATTTGCTATTATATTACGATCGCTTAATAATATCAGACGTCGATTATTTTCGTTTGGCTTTTATACGAAAAATGCACGACCAAATTTCCACCGTTTATTTCAGCGTTCGCAAAACTACGCAATTGCTTTCGGACTAATATTATTAGCGAAATATAACAGCTTTCGTAAAATAATATTATCGCAATTGCTACGTTTATCGAAAGAGTTTTGCTTTAAAAAATAAACGCCCCGGCTTTTTTTAGTTTTTTTTTGTTTTTGACCACTTTTGAAAGCACGTTATAATAGATTTTTGCAGCTTTAACAAAAACAAATACGGTTACGATAATATATTCGTAATAATAGATCGTTTTTTTAAGCAAGCTATTTCGATTTTTTATTATAAAAATATCGACGCTCGAAATTTCGCTAAATTGTATATATTCCACGTATATAAGTATTTTGGCTTTTTAAAAAGTATTATTAGCGATCGTGGCTTTTAATATTAGTTTATTTTCTGGTCTGAATTAAACAAAATATTCGATACGCAATTAAAGCTTTCGATAGCCGCTTATTTTAAAACCGACGGTCAGACCGAAATTTACAATTAATATTTGTAAAAACGCTTTCGATCTTTCGTAAACTTTTATTAAAACGATTAAAACGAATTTTTTTTAATAATAGATTTCGCTTAAATGGTTTTTTTTTATAAAAGTCTAGGTGGCTTTTTATTTTTTAAAATTGTATACGGTTATACTTTTTATATTAATTGGAATTGGAAATTCGATATTTTTTTTTTTTTTAATTTTTTATAAGCTAAACGCAGATAAAGCTCGTGCGTACGTTCGCCGCTATTACGACGCTTGGAATTTCGTTAAATCGCATTTTTAATAAGCTTACGATAAAATAAATAAAAATGCAAATAAATTTCGCCGCGCGATCGATTTTAACGTTGGCGATTACGTATGGCTCGATATGCGTTTATTTTCGATTTTTCGGCTTTTTCGCAAGCTCGACAATTTTATAAACGGCTTTTTTAAAATTGTAGCCAAAATTTTCGATAACGCTTTTAAGCTAAATCTTTTTAGTATTATAAACGTATATTTAGTTTTTTACGCTAATCGATTGCGTAAAACAGCTAACGACGCGCTTTTAAATTAAATTAATTTAGCTTTTGAATTTATTAATATAACTGGTAAGCTTGAATACGAAATCGAAAAATTAATCGTTTGTCGAGTGCAGCGGAAGACTTTTTAATATAAAGCTTTTTGAATAAGTTTAAATTAAGATTTTACGTGGTATTTCGCGTCCGATTTTATATATGCTTTTTTAAAAGTGCGCGATTTTCATTTGGCGTATAAAAAGCTTCCCGGTTTTTTTGCAAAACTTATAAACTGGCTGAAGGCGTATTCCGAAGGTTTGGATTTGTACGATCATTTGGATAACGACGTATTAATAAATAAAAGCTCGAAAGCGCGTTTTTTTCGGACGGAGAGGTAGTGTGACGATTTATTCTGTTGCCACTTTTCGTATCATCCTAGCAATTACGTATAGTTGCAAGCTTTCTGGTTTTTTGGTGGGTCTCCTATTAACTGTGAAGATTATTTATATATATAAGACTTTTTTTTTTTAGCAATCTCTGCTTTTTGCAGTTGTTGATTTTAAGTGAATATTTTTGTTACAGAACCAAAGGCTCGTTTTCTTATATCATATGAACAAGGCGACCAGTTGACTGATCTCTCAGCCTTTCGACTGATTAGATCGTCACACAACGGTTTTTAGCAATTTTGCTAATAATTACGTAACGAATAAACAAAAAACGAAAATTATTATAAGTTTGACCGTTATTTATATAAAGCTTATTATATTGCAATTTGGCAGATTAAACGCGGTTGTAATTAAAAAAGCGTTGATTAAAAATACGAAAAACGTTTCGGGCCGATTGGGCTTAATTATAAAACTCGGGGTTTAAATGCTTTAAAATAATAGTTTTTGCTTTTCTAATAATATATTTAAAATATATTTTGGCTTAGTTTATATTTTATATAAAGTTTTTTAAGTATTTTTTAATAAACAGTTTTATATTTATTTTTTATATATTATATTTAATTTTTTTTAATAGTCGCTGAAAACGTAGCAAAGATATTTGATTTTGAATAATTCGATTCGGAAAATAGCTAGATCGAGGACGAAAAAATAATATTCGGAAATTAATTGGAAGTTTGCGGTAAAAGCGCGCGAAGCTCGAAATAGAAAAAAAGCGTCGCGGGCGATATTAGCGGAAGCTGGAAAACGAGCGGCGGCGATAGCTTAAGCGATTATTTAAGCGATTTGAAGCTGCTAAACCGCAGTGAATTTTTTAGCGTTAGCAGATATGCTAGGTAATCGGTTTGGGGGTATTCGTCGGTTTAAGGGTATTAAAGTGTTAGCGTCGTACAATTCGATTTTAGATTCGATAATAAAGCGAAAAAATCTAGCAGATAACTGTGGTTTAATAGAAAAGTCGTAAAATAAAAATTCGCTGTCAGAATCGTCGAAAAAGCCTGAAACGAATAGAAATTCGGAAGCGCCAAAAGCGGAAGCAGAAAATAAAAATGCTAACTCGAAGCCGAATCGTACGAATTGCGTTCGTTTTCGGATGCCGCGTCGATTTATAAAAAAAATATAAAATATATTAAAAAAAAGCGATTCGAATTGTAAAAGCAGATCGAATTAATAAAAAAAAAAAACTTCAGTTTTTTTTGGAAACAAAATTAATAAAAGAAAATTCTAATCAAAATATCGATAAATAAACGTCGGTACGGACGGCCTGAAAAAAGTTCGAATTGCAAAAGCAAATCGAGTTTTTAACCGTGGATACAAAGCTTTTCAACGAAAATTGTTTGGTTTTTTTTTATATTATAACTAGTTTAAAGATAATTAAAAAAGTGATATGAATCAAAAGGTACGCATATAAATTAAAAGAAAAACACCGAGCTAGAATGCTCGGGGTCGCGAACTTTATATACAGTGGGTTGCGCTTATAGGTCACGTGACTTAGCGCGAGGCCTAGTAGCCGAGGTGGTCCGTGCCCAAACCTTATTCCAACACCACCGGCAATCATACCACTGGCAACCATACCACTGGCAACCATACCACTGGCCAGGGGAGGATCGTAACAGATTAAATCGTTATATTATTAATAATTCTTTTTCTACGCTGGCGACGGCGTAAACTATCTTTTTTCTCGAATTCCTCACGAATCATACCAAAGTGATCGACCGGTCGTAAAAAAGCTTATTTCCGCATTTCGCGAAAAATAACTTTTATTCAACGATCCCCCTTTTAACAAAGCTTTTCAGCTCCTGCTACTACACCTTAACCTCCCTTCTTTTTTTAATCAGCAAAAAAGCAGCCTTTCCCAAAAACTTTTTTTTTTAAAAAACAGTCCTCCTCCCGAGGAAAAAAAAACAAAAAAAAAAAACAGAGCGCCAACCACTTCGCCTGCCACCTTTTTCTTGCAGCCTAGCGCTGAAAGCGTTTAATTAAGACTTTTGTAAAATCAACTAAAAAAAGCGCAAAAGCGTAAACGACAACTTTTGGAAACTATACGACTGCGACAGACCTTTTAATTAAAGCGTTTGGTAAAATCTATCGAACGTGCTTCTGCCAATCGCGAATCTGCTGCTTTTTTTCGCAATACAGTACGTAGACACATGAAGTTGCGCGTCGGCCCCCGACCGCGACTTTTCGCGTTTACAACAAAACACACCTTTTTTTCGCAATTATACTATTATGCCACGAACAGCCGAAACGTTTCGCCAGCCCTTTGAGCACTTTTTTTAAAAGGCTAGAAATCGTATTATTGGCGCTAGAAAGTATAAGATTTCTTATACCTGGCTTGCGGAGTCGGAAAAGTGCAGCTTATCCACCGCGCGTTATACGGTTAAAAACGCGTTTTTATAACCCGACGGTAAATCACAATCTCGAAAACGCCCGCTTTTTTTTATTACGAAACGCGATAAAAAAGCTATTTTCAAAGCAATTGCCCGTACGCCAAAGATTACAGCGGCCTAATTACGCTTTTTTACCGTTTCGTACGTTTCGAAGAAAACGATATATCGATTTTTAAAAAAATCCGGTATACAAAAATAACGCTGTCGAAAACGATTTGTTTTAATCGACGAACGCGCTGCCGCGCGATTGCAATAAGCATTTTTTTACGATAATAAACCATTTTTTTATTAGCGTCGCTAACGCTGATTTAACGAATATTTAATTAAACGTGGAAAAAAAAATCGTTAAAAATTTGTTTATCGAACGAAAAGTTAATATTTTTATCGATTTATATTTTTTAATATTAACGCAATTTAATAGCTAAAAGCTTATAATTTTAAGCAGTTTAAAAAAAGCCTATTAAAAGTCGATCGACTATGTTTTGAATTGCATTCGGCTAAGAAATTCGAACAAATTTGATCGTAATACGCGGAGATTCAAATGCGACTCGTAGAAAAAACGTTATAGCCGCTAAATATCTCGAAGTTTTCGAAAAATATTTTCCTACGATTTTTCACGATAATAGTATTTTTTATGCAAAATAACGCTTCGATTTATAAAGCGCGTTTTATTTAGAAATGGTTTTGTAATATAAATATTAAATTAGTAAATTGGCCGCTTTATTCGCCGAATTTTAATCCGATTAAAAATCTGTGAAAAATGCTAAAAGCTAAAATAATTAAGCTTAAATCTGAATTAATTGTTATAAAAGATAATAATATAATTTAGCGTTTATTAATCAGTACTGCATAAAAAGCGTGAAAGCTTTTGAAAAACCAGTTATTAAATAAACTGGCGGAAAGGATGCAAAAGCGGGTAAACGCTATTAGAGCTGCAAATGGATGGTATACTAAATACTAATTGAAATCGAATATTCTTTCGATTTTCAGCTTTCAATTAAGCTATTTGTATTTAAAATCGATTAATTATTGGTGGAGTTATAAAATTGTAAAGGTAGTAGAATTTTGTTAGGGTACGGACTATTTACTGACGCGCAACTTCATATGTCTACCCACTGTATTTCATTTCAACCAACAAACGCCGCAAATCAACTTCCACGCTTTTCGCGAATTTTTTTTGAATCTCCTCCTGACGGCCAAAACCCTAGCGCGCTTTTTAAACGCTATAATTCCCATTTATCTGCTAATTTTCGACTAATTCGTATAAAACGCGTTTCGAATTTTAAATTTAAATTAAATAATGATAAAAATTATAAAACACGCCACTGAAAAACTAAAATTCTCGACAATCTCGAATTCTACCACGACGATTTCGCTAACGATCGATTTCGCAAAAATTATATATTCGATCAAACCGAAAGCGTAGCAAAAGAATTTTTTATTCCGCGTATTTTAAACCGTTCCGACCTTATATCTTTCGAAAAATTAATAAAAAAAATCGCCGATTTTCTGGCCGATTTTTTAAACGTTTAAAAAGCCGAAAACGAATTTAAAATACTTGCAATAAATACGCATAACGATTTTTAACGCTTTTACCTGCGATTTTCCATTTTCGCAGTAAACGCTTAAATACAAACTAACAAACAGCTTCGAAACGCTTTTCGCGATAAAATACCAAAGCGTTTACAAAAAAAGCTGTATTTAAAATAAACGCGTACAACGATTTTTAAAAGTTAGCTTACCGCCGTCCGTTAAAAAAAACAAAATCAATTAGCCGAATAAATTTTATACGCGAATCGCTTTTTAACCAATCTATTATTTTTTAAAATAATAAATCTTTAATTAAAACGTATTACAAATCAAATCGTACGTACGAAAATCGTTTAAATATTTTACAAGCTTTTTAACCCTCTGCTATTTTTCCTTTTTTTCTACGCCAAAACGCCTTTTTTGGCGTTTTTCCTTTTCGATCGGATCAACGACAACGTTCGTTTTCTATTTTATATTAAAAAGTTCAAAAAAGCCAATCTGCACGATTTTTTACGGACCGACCTTCGGTTCTATTTAAAAGCTTTTTCAAGCTAATAAGCGTAAACGAAATCGAACCGGCCGAAAATTCGCTTTTTAATAATAATAATAAAAACGAAAACCCTTTTCCAAACGATTTTTAAAACGCATACGAAAAAATCGAAAGCTTTTCCGCCAATCGAAAAAACGCCCAAGCTTAAGCAAAACCTTTTTTTTAAGCGTATTGCGCGATATGCGTTATTTTAACGTTCGAAAGCTTTTTAATAGCGATTTATTAACAATTTTCGTTATATTTATTAAAAATAGCTTTTCGTATAAAATAAAAGCGTTCGCCGATTTTAAAACAAACGGTTATATATTAATCGATTCGGCGTTAATCAAATCCTTTTTTTTTTTTTTTAATTTTTAATTTAATTTTTCCCGGCTTTTTTTCCTGTAAAAAAATATAATAAAGTTCGTAGCTATTTAATTATATATTTTACGCTTTTTAATTTTATTATTAATAATCGAATACAATCGTTTATTTTTTTCTTAATTATCAATCTCGGAAATTATAATATAATTCTAAAAAAAACTTAATTAGTCGAACACCAAGTTTTTGTTACGATCCTGGCCGGTGGTAAATTGCCAGTGGTAATTGCTAGTAGTAATTTGCCAGTAGTAATTGCCAGTGGTAGGATTAAGGTTTGCGCACGGACCCTTATCAACCTGTATTTAATAGTTCAGAGCTCCCGTTTATCTTAGAGCTTTTCATCTTAGTATTCAACGTACACGCGTATCTTTCGGCCCATATCATTCACCATGATCACCCCTAAGCCAGCTGTCACATAATACTAAGGTCAAACACATTCCGCTGGGAAGCGTTGTATCTAGCTGGGAAGCTTTGTATCTAGGCTTACGCCACCCGTACCGACGATGTATTCGTCGGTGCCTCGATCAATATTCCCTTCCGTTGATCTTGTTTCCAGAAAAAGCTGGAGCCCGTCCCTCATTTCGACCTGCCTCTGCAATTCGAAACCCTTTTTCTTTCAACGATTCGACCCTTTTACTAAGCCTGTCGATCTATCAGAGCTTGCACCTGACTGCATACAACAGTTCGACCTTTTCGCTGAGCCTGTCGATCTATCAAAGCTTGCACCTAATTGCATACAATAGCTGGCAACTTACGCCTGCCTATGCGACAAAACGGCTGGCAACCTACCTCTGCCTATACGACGAAATGGCTGGCAACCTACCTCTGCCTATGCGATTAAAATAGCTGGCAACTTACGCCTGCTTTTACGACAAAACGGCTAGCAACCTACGTCTGCTTATGCGATAAAATGGCTGGCAACCTACGTCTGCCTGATGGGTTGAAAATATGGAAGGAAATACGGGTTGGGTTCTACGGCTTCAGATCTGGGGACCAGTTCTTCAAAAGGGGGGGGTAGTGTTACGATCCTACCAGTGGTATAGCTACCAGTGGTATAGCTGCCAGTGGTATAGCTGCCAGTAGTAATTGCTAGTGGTAATTGCCAGTAGTAATTGCCAGTGGTGGAATTAAGGTTTGCGCACGGACCCCTACCAACCTGTATTTAATAGTTCAGAGCTTCCGTACCTTAGAGCTTTTCACCTTAGTATTCAACGTACACGCGTATCTTTCGGCCCATATCATTCACCATGATCACCCTTAAGCCAGCTGTCACATAATACTAAGGTCACACACACTCCGCTGGGAAGCTTTGTATCTAGCTGGAAAGCTTTGTATTTACGGTTCAAAAATTCGATCTGCCTTTGCAACTCGTATTCCTTACGCCACCCGTACCGACGTGTTCGTCGGTGCCTCGATCAATATTCCCTTCCATTGATCTTGTTTCCAGAAAAAGCTGGAGCCCGTCCCTCATTTCGACCTGCCTCTGCAATTCGGAACCCTCTTTCTTTTAACGATTCGACCTTTTCGCTAAGCCTGTCGATCTACGAGCTCGCACCTTAACTGCTACCAGAGCTTGCACCTAACTGCATACTATTCAATACGATTCGACCTTTTCGCTAAGCCTGTCGATCTATAAGAGCTTGCATCTAACTGCAGGCTGGCAACCTACCTCTGCCTATACGATTAAAACGGCTGGCAACCTACGCCTGCTTTTGCGACAAAATGGCTGGCAACCTACGTCTGCCTGGTGGATTGAAATAGAAGGAAATACGGGTTGGGTTCTACGGCTTCAGATCTGGGGACCAGTTCTTCGAAAGGGGGGGGTAGTGTTACGATCCTGGCCGGTGGTAAATTGCCAGTGGTAATTGCTAGTAGTAATTTGCCAGTAGTAATTGCCAGTGGTAGGATTAAGGTTTGCGCACGGACCCTTATCAACCTGTATTTAATAGTTCAGAGCTCCCGTTTATCTTAGAGCTTTTCACCTTAGTATTCAACGTACACGCGTATCTTTCGGCCCATATCATTCACCATGATCACCCCTAAGCCAGCTGTCACAGTTTTATTAAACTATAATAAACGCAAGTTTTATTAGCCGAAATCTTACCCCCTCACAGCTTTTTACGCTCGTTGTATTAAAATTTTTTATTTACACTTCCGAAAAATTCAATCTCGCAATTAAAACGACGCTGTAAAACGTAATAAAAACCTTAAACAATTGTAACAAACCTACGACGCTATGCGAAGCGCGAAAAAATCGAATTTTATTCGCGGTGCCAATTTCGATAGCGACGCTAATAAAATAATACAAAAAATCATACCACCACTTTTTTAAGCTGCCGATCCTTTTTTTATTATTTTTTTTTTTTTTTTTTTTTTTTTTTTTCGTCAAAACAGCTTTTTCGTTCTACGAAAAACAATTATATCAAAAACCGAAAAAAAACCTTCGCCGCGATAACCTTTTAATTTAATATAATCGATAATTTAAATAAGCCATTTTCTGAACCTTCCAAACGACCAGTTCGAAAACGAGTCTCTTAACTTACTGCTTATCCAATTTTCATCTGCCAAATCACTATTTATATTTTCAAGCTAATTTTCAAAAAAAAAGCAATTAAAATATTTTTAATTTTTTTATATAAAATCGACAAAATACTAAACAATTTTACGTATAACACTTTTCTTAAAACTTAATTTCACAGTTTTTTCGAACGCTTTAAAACGAACGAAATATCGATTTCGACCCTTTTAACCAGCTTAATAAAACTAACTTCGAATAAACCTTTCCTCGAATCTTTTTTTCCGAAATACAAAAACCTCGAATACGTGTTTTTTAAAGCCGCCAATAATAAGCTAGCCTTTTACCGGCTTTACGACCATAAAATCGAACTTATTATAAATAAAAAAAAACTAAAATACATTTTTTTATACAAAATATCGATTCTAAAGCTCGAAATTATTAAAACTTATTTGTAAAATAACTTTAACAAAAGCTTTATCGAACCTTTTATCGCTTTTTTCGCTGTTTTAATGCTTTTCGCCAAAAAACCCGACGGTTTATTGCGTTTTTATATCGATTATCGAATTTTTAATAATATTACTCGTAAAAATCGCTACCTTTTTTTTTTTATCGATAAAACTTTTGCTCGTTTTTCGAAAGCGCGAATTTTTATAAAGCTCGATATTCGTTAAATTTTTTATAAAATTCGAATGAATTTTGCTAATAAAAAATTAACGACGTTTCGTACGCGTTACGACGCTTATAAATGCAAAATACTATTTTTTAGCTTTATTAATAAACCCGCAATTTATTAATATTATATAAACGACGTTTTTTTCGATTATTTAAACGATTTTTATATTATAAATTTAAATAATATTTTTATTTATTCGTTCGATTTTTTAAAACACGCTATATACGTTCGCAAAATGCTTTAAAAGCTCGTTAACGCTAAATTATAAGCCGATATTCGAAAGTCTAAATTCAACGTTATTCGAACCCGTTACCTAAGTTTTATTATTTCTATTAAAAGCCTAAAAATAAACCCAAAAAATTTTTTCGTAATCGCTTATTAAAAGCTTTCTATTATTATAAAAAATATATAAAGCTTTTTTGGTTTTTATAACTTTTACCGACGTTTTATTCGAAACTACGATATAATTGCAAAATTTCTAGTTTATTTAACCAAAGCTAACGTTTTTTATAATTTCATTTTTAAATATTAAAAAAGTTTCGACCTTTTTATACTAGCCTTTATTATTGCATCAATTCTATAATATTATAAGCAAAACCTTCCTTGCATATTAAAAACTAACGCTTCCGACGGCGTAATAGCTTTTATGCTTTCGCAATTCTATAACGACGATTAATTCTTAATCGTTTATTTTAGCAAAACCATAGTTTTCGCAAAACTAAACTACGTTGTATACGACAAAAAAATGCTCGCAATTATAAAATTTCTAAGCAATTTTCGTATTAAATTACTTAATTCAATTTATTAAATCAAAATTATTATTAATCACAAAGCTTTAAAATATTTTATAATTTTCAAATCTTTAAACGCTCGATAAGCACGCTAAGCCGAGCTTTTCGCCGACTACAATTTTCTTATTACGTACAAACCAAATAAATACAATCTTTTGACTAACGTATTAATACGTCGTACGACCGAATTCGACCGCTAAAACTTTTTTAAACGCATTTAGCGTCTGCAAACCTTTTTTCGAACCGATTAAATTAATCACCGCCTTTTAATTAAAAAACTTCGACTTTTCACGGCCTCCGAAACAGCTGTTTTTATCGTTAAAATAGCTAATTTTTTTTTCGCATTTCGTATCGTTAACCAGCTTTTTCACGCTAATCGCACAGCTAGCAGCCTGATAGCCCTCCGAAAAAAAGCTGTACGAAACGCTGCGAAAAAAAACAATAACAACATTTCGTATATATTTAAACGCGATCTGCTGTTATATCACGATCGCTTAATAATATTAAACGTCGATTACTTTCGTTTGGCCCTTATACGAAAAGTGCACGACCAAATCTTTACCGCTTATCCCAACGCTCGCAAAACTACGCAATTGCTTTCGAACTAATATTATTAGCGAAATATAACAGCTTTCGTAAAATAATATTATCGCAATTGCTACGCTTATCGAAAAAGTTTTATTTTAAAAAATAAACGCTCCGGCTTTTTTCAGTTTTTTTTTATTTTTGATTATTTTTAAAAGCACGTTATAATAAACTTTTGCAATTTTAACAAAACAAATACGATTATAATAACGTATTCGTAATAATAAATCGCTTTTCCAAGCAAATTATTTCGATTTTCTGTTATAAAAATATCGACGCTCGAAACTTCGCCAAATTATATATATTTCACGTATACAAATATTTTAACTTTTTAAAAAGTATTATTAGCGATCGTAACCTTTAATATTAATTTATTTTTTAATCTGAATTAAACAAAATATTCGATACGCAATTAAAACTTTCAACAGCCGCTCATTTTAAAACCGACGGTCAAACCGAAATTTACAACCAATATCTGCAAAAACGCTTTCGACCTTTCGTAAATTTCTACTAAAATAATATAAAAGTAGGTAGGAAAACCAGACTGATACGGCCACATATCGGTGGGTAAGATAGTTTAGGGAATCCCCAGAAAAGACTGAAAAAAAGAAAAGAAAAATGAATAAAAGTATAAATTGAATTGTATGCTTATAATACTATTTAAAAGGGTGCTTTGTTTTATACCTGTTGAAAGTAATCAGTGGCAAAGGGTCTCGAAAGGGTTTATGCCTCGATTATAACTAAAACTATTAATTTTTATTAATACAAAGTATTACCGTTTTATATTCTGTTTCAAATAATATACGTAATCGTTTTTGATTACGATTAAAAAAAAACATAATTCTAATAAATGTAATTTAATTTATTTTATATAATTTAAAAACCAATTAATTAAAAACCGAATTTCTTAGCTTTATATTCTTTCGGTTTCCTAACCCGTTTTTGGCCTTTTTGCTATTGGCTTTTGCGGAAAAATAGCGTTTCGCTTGTCGTTTAAATCATTTTGCTTATTCTGCTTTTTTAAAAAATAATTCGATAAAATATTAATCGAAATATCGTTTAAATTTACGAACGTTTTGATAGCTTTTTCGTCGATAATATTATTAAGCGTCGCCGCGACGGATGTTTTCTACGACTTTTTTGCGTAAATAATAAATTTTAGCTTTTGAACGTAGTTTTACGCTTTGCAAAAAGCGTTAAAAAGTCTTATATTGAAATTGTAAAAATAATCGATTAATTCGTCGTAATTAAAACCGATTAACGCTTTTGCTTCGCGTAAAATTAATAGGTCGAATTACGATTGTTTGCCGACGAGTGCTTTTGAAAAAGCTTCGAAGTTTGTAAAAAAAACTATTTTACGAAATAATTCGGAAATAATCGTTTGCAATCGAAATTACCGAAAATGTTGTAATTGCTTTCGCCGCAGTATAAATAATATTAGATAGCTTATCGAAACGTCGTTTTCGAAATGGTTTTTGTATTTTTGCGCCGTATAATTATTCGAATAAATTAGTATCGCGCCGTCGGTTTTTTAAATTCTGAATTTAACGAAAACTTTTTGCTTAATCGAAAAGCTAATAAAAGTTATTTTATTTTTTATTCCGTAGCTTTCGGTTTTGTAATTCGATGAAATAATTAAAGCCATTGTTTTAAACGCGCTAAAATACGAGAAAGCTGAGCTTTTCTGAGTGATTTTAGTCAGCTTGGCGTCGTAGTATAATTGCAAATAAGCTTCGATTATTTCCGAATTATATGCGAATGCAAGCAAAACGTAGTAATCGAAAATGGCGTTAATAAAGTTTTCGATTTTTTTCTTTTTTTGAAAATCGGCGATATCGAATTTTATAATTATAATACGGTCGGGATCAGCGAAACTTAAAGCGATCGGAACGTTAAAGTAAGCTACGAAACGGCAGTTTCCGAGGTTTCGAATAATTAAAACAGCGAAGTAAAAGCCGGGGTGTATTTTGAAAGCTTATTAAATAAAATTATAAAATATATTAGTAAAAAAGCTGTAAGCGTTTTTTGGGTTTTAACCAGTCGAAAATAATACTTGTATATAGCTACTTTTTTTTTTATAAAATATAATAATAATTTGTTTTCTTCGTTGTAAGATTTTACGTAATTAACGAATTCGCAATTTAATTTAAATAAACTTTAAAATATATTTTCGGTCGAAAAGCTAAAAAAGTCGGCTTTTAAAAATATTTGTTGTTTTTATTTTTTTACGTTTTAATCGAGCTTTATAATCGCGCTAAAAACCTTAAGGTTTATTTTAAAGTTTGCGTAGCCCAGGTAAATTTTAGCACGCGCTTAAATAATTTTCGCAGTTTTTCGTCGGAATATAAATTAATTATTAAAATCAATTTCGAATACGTCGTAATCCGAATTTTTAATAACAGCGAATCGATTAGCGAAGCCGATAATATTAATTTTTTTTATAATTAAATCGTAATACGCCGCGTAATAGCGTACGTAAAAATAACAAAATTTGCCGTTTTTTTTAGCGTTAACGTTATTTGTAAAAACGAAATTAAAAAATCGGAGTTTCTTAGCGAAAAAAAGCTCGAATAAAAATAAATTACCGTTTTCAAAAGTTTTTTTTATTTGCTTTAACGTATTATATTTGTAATTTTTCGAAAAAAGCTTGGTTTAATTTTCGTTCGAAGCAAAAAGAAAAAAGCTGACGAATTTATTTGATTTTTGTATAAACGTATCGAAATAAAACTTTTAGATCGTTTCGTCGTCGAAAGCGAGATTTTTAAATAAAATAATTTAATTTTGTGTTTTTTATATAATTTTTTTCGCGATAATTTCGATATTTTTTTTCAAATCTTTTCGGTCGAGCCGTATAATAATCGAGATTTTAAATACTTTTATTAAAATTTGAAGTATCGGCGGTACGACGTTTTTAAACGCAGCAAGCGTTTTTAATATTTGCGTATTTAATTTCGAAAAATCAAATTTAAAATCGTTTGGGTTTTTTTTTTCGAAATGCCGGCGTTTTTTAAATTTGATTTCGTAAAATCGTCGCGTTTTTTGTTAATTAGCTTAAAGCTTATAACTCGGCGTCGATTTCCGGCTGTTTTTATTCGCGGTGTTTTTTTTGCTAACGACGCGAATGATTTTTTTTTTCGAATAAAAAAAGTTTCGAAAATGTCGGCGCGTTTTTTTACGTTTTTTATTTTTATTTTTTTCGGAATTATTTTTATAAGTATAATAGGTTTTTTGTATTCGAATAAGCGGTTATTTACTGTTATACTTTTGGTTTCGTTTTCGGATTCGTTTTCGATAATTAAAAGTAAAAATCGCCGAATTGTTTTAATTGCTTTAAAAGTATTAATTGCTATCGCGTATATTTTTTCGAATTAAACGAAAATAATATTGGCTTTTTCGTTTTTTTCGTCGTCGTAAATTTGAAATATCGAAATAACGTCGTTTTTTTTTTTTAATATAAAAATGCCGTATTTAGCGACGCTTAATTTTTTGTTTTAAAAAAAAAATCAAATTTAAAATTTCGCAGCCGATTAAAACTTTTTTTGGCGATTGTATAACGTCGTCGACCAGTTTGCAGACAATTGTAAAAAAGCCTGTGAATTTGCGGACCTTTGGATTATTAGCTTTTAAAATTTGCGTTTTAAAAATATAAGCGTTTAATATCCAGACTTTTTTTTTAATAAAGGTAATAATTTCGAAAAAGCGAGCGAAGTGCCGAAATAAAATAACACCGGTGATTTTGTTAAAAACGTATTTTTAAATATTTTTTTTTCGTTGATTTGGCAAAAAGCGTAATATTCGGTTTGTTATTTTTTTTTTGTTATTTCGAGTTTTTTTTGCTTCGGCGAAGATTTTTAAAACGTTATTGTAATTTAGCAAAAACTTATCGTAATTAAAACTTTTGCGAATAAATTTAGTTTTAATAAAACTTTCGTAATCGAATAAAAATTTATTAACGTTTTTAATTATTATATCGAATTGTTTTATAAATATTTTTACGAAAGCTGCTTGTTAATTTAAAATGGCGGCATTGTATATTTGCTTAAATTCGAAAAAATTGCGTATAATAATTCCGTTTTAAAATAAATTAAAAATAAGTTTGCTAAGTTTAGCAACGCTTTAATTAAAAAACGATATAGTATCGATAAATTTGTTAATTAAAAAAATGTATTATATTTATTAAAAAGTAATTGGAAAAAAGTACGGGAATTATAAAATATTTGTATTTAAAAATTACGGAAATCCGTATATTATTTTTTTAATAAATTATAACTATTTAGGCAAGCATCCGTTCAAAACAGCGAAAAAAGTAAACAGTGCAGAAAATAGCAAATAATAAAATGTATAAAAAATAGTTTTCGTAAAATATCCGAGCATTATAAATATATCAAATATGCGGCTTAAATATATACAAAACCTTTGTTCTAATAAACAAAAGTACAGTTAAATAAAAAAAAGTATAATAAATATTTTAAATAATATAAAAAAAAGTCTTAAGAATAAATAATATATATAAAATAAAATGATTAGATTATATATAAGTAAGCAAAACAAAAATAATAAAACAATATATAATAAAAAAAGAAAATAATAAATAATAAAAAATAATAAAATAATTAATAAACAATTTTGTAAGCATTTTTTTTCTTCGGTTATAAGTGGAATCACGACTTAAATTGTGTTTTTAACAGCGAAGTTATCGTCCGGTCGTTTTTAAATTTTTTCAAAAGTTTTTTTTTTTTTAGAAATATAATCGCTTTGGTCGGAATCGTCGTCGGAATCGCTGAAATCGAAGTCGCTGTTTAAATTAAAGTTTAAAAGGTAAATTTGCTAATTTTTTTTATAAAATCGCTTTAACCGGTTGGCGGCGAACGTTTTTTTTAGTTTTGTTTTATCGAGTTTCGTAAGTTTATAATAGCTTTTATTTAATTCGGCTTCGTATATTTCGTAAGATTCGAGCTATTTATAATTAAATTTAGTATCGGCCGATTTGTCGATAGCGCGCTGAACGTCGTAAATTAAAATTAAATCTTTTTTTTTAATTAGCGTTTTTTTTAAAATCTTGGTTTTATTTTAGACTTTTTTAGCTATTTTTTTATATTTTTTTTTTTTTAAATTATTTTTTTTATATCTATATCGCGGTAATTTAGCTGTTTAAATTTTATTGCTAATAAGTCAGCTTTCGTTTTTATTTTAACTACGTTATAAAACTTTTATATAAGCCATTTTGTTTTTAAAAATAATCGGGCGTTTTTGCCGTATTAAATAAAAAATAAAATTATTTTAATAAAAGCGTGTATGCATATGCGCATAATAAAAAGCATTTCCGAGAATTTCCGTAATTAACGCTTATAGCTTTTTCGAATAGTTTTTAAAAGGCCGTTAAAAATATTTTTATGGTTTCGTTCCACGGATCCGTTGCTTTTCGAATTGTAAATTGAAATTTAAATGCGCTGAATATCGTATTTTTTTGTAAAAGTTTTAACAACGCTTTTGTTTTCGGATTTATTATCGACGTTTAATTTGCTAAACAAACCGTATCGATATATAACGTTTTTTTAAAAAAAGGTTGTTATAGCTTCGAAAATAGCGTTTCGAAAAGGTTTTTTTTCAGATTATTTAAATAAATCGTTAATAGCGAGTACGAAACACGTATATCCGCGGTCGATAATCGGTACGCGTATAACGTCGAAATTGATTTTTTTTTAAATTCTAAAAAATTATATCGGATATAATAAGTTTTTTTTTCGGCCAGGTTTTCGTTTTTAATAAAAGATGCAGCTTTTAACGAAAACTTTACAGTTTTCGAAGCATTTTTTCCATTAGAAGTCGTTTTTGATTCGGTAATAAATAATTTCAGCTTTTTTATAAAATATTTTTTCGTAGGTTTTTTTTATAATTTGAAATTTATCAGCTTTGTTATTTATTATTAAGCGTTTTTAATATATATTATTTTTTATTTTATACAGTTTTTTATCGGCTAAAATATAATCGAAAGCCTGGTTTTTAAATAATTTAAACTGATAATTTGATACGCTAAATGATTTAAATAAAATGGTAAATAATATGCGATTAAATAAAAATCTTTTATTTCGTAGTTATCGATTAAAAGTTTATTTTCGTCGTTATTAATCGGCTTATCCCGATTGTTTTCGGTCAAATTCATTTGCGGTGCTAGCCGAAATAATAACGCGAATGCTTTTTCGGTCCGAAAATTAATGTTTTTTATTCGCGGTGCCAGCCGAAATAGCAACGCGAATGATTTTGGCTCTGTAAAATCCAAAGCGCAAATAGCGAAGCAACCGATTTCGTTAGTAATTTATTCGTTAATATTTTATTCGTTTTGTTTAGCGAAATCAAACGGATAAAAACGTTTTTGTTTAAAAAAGCCGTTTGCCGCTGTATTAATTGTTTTTTTAATATATTTAATTTCGAAGTTTATAAATCGCATCCAAGCTATTTAATTAATAACGAATGCTTTTGGCAGGTTATTAGCTTTTTTATTTAATTAATCGATAAAAACTTTTGCGTTTATTTTCAAAATGAAATATACGCCGTATAATTCGCTTTTTATTTTTTTTATTATTTTAAAAACGCTTCGATATTTTCGTTTGATAGCATCGTAGCGTATTTTCGCGAGAAATTATAAGCCGCTTTCGAATCGTAAAAAATGCCGTTTTTTGTTTTTATCGATTTATTACAATACAGCTTTTTAATCGAAAATACTAGCGTCGATAGTTAAAATGATTTTTTTTGCGTTTGGGTTATAATCGATTCGCATAAGCGATAAGGCCGATAAAAAATTGTTTTTAAAAACTTTTATAACTTTGCTTTATTTTTTTTTCCAAACGAAATCGATTTCTTTTTTTATCGTAGCGTAAATAAATGCAGCTTTTTAAAAAAAGTTTTTAATTTAATTGCGGTAATAAATCATAACGCTAATAAAGGCTTTGGTTTCGGTAATATTTACATTTTTTTTATTCGCAGATTTTTTTAATTTTTTTTTATTAAAAGTGGCGGCCGGCGCTATTAATTATATAGCTAACGATATTTATTTCGGGCATGCAAAATTTTAATCGAAAGCTAATAATAGCTTTGGCTTTTTCGAAGCAAACTATAATTTTATCGATGTTTTAAATATGTTTTATTATATAGCGTCGAACTTTCGGAAAAAAAAATTTATTATTATAATATGATTTAAAGCTTTTTATTTCGACGTCGTTAATATAAAAAAAAATAATATCAGAAATGCAAATTATAAAGATTTTATATACGATTTTTACGAATTAAACGACCGAATTAATAACTTTTATAAATACTTTAATTATACGTAGCAAACCGATTAAAATTTAAATTGCTGTTATATTTCGAAATCGTAAATTAAGTATTAAATAATCGTAGCCGAAAAACAGATCGAAAAAAAAAGCGATCGTTAGTTTTGCGAATTCGTTCGAAAATTAATCGACGTTGAGTGGCACGTTAGCGTTTCGTATCGTTATTTTGTTTATTTCGACGATTGCGATAATAAGTTTATAAATGCTTTTCTTTTTTTTCGCAACGATAAACTATTTGTTTTTGTATAAGCCGTAATAAAATTCGAAAATTTTTTATTTAATTCGTTTTTTTAGCATTTCGATTATTTTATTTTAAAAAGCTTTAGAAATTAAAAAGGTTTTTTTTGCCAAACTTCGTAAAACACGGTTTTAATATCGATATAAAGCGTAACGTTAAAACTGAATTGGCCCATTTCGGTAAAATCGAAAGCTATAATTTTTTTTCGGTTGCGTAAGATTTCGTACAAAACCTTTTTTTTTTTTGGCAAAAATTAAATTTCGATTGCTAAATTATTAAATCGTTTTTTTATAAATCGGCTGCTAAATAATAAGCTGAAAAATCGGCCGGTGATAAATCTTTCGAATTCGCCAATAATTAGTTAGGATGATTTTATTATTTTATTTTTTTTAAATTAATCGTTTATTTTTTCGGAAATATTTCTATCGAATTCGCTAAAATTCACGAATCGTATTTTATTAGCTTTACGCTTGTAAAAAGTGCTGATATTAATACAAAAAAGTAAAATATATAAATCGGGTTTATTTAATACGAAAACGAAATCTTCGGAATTTTTATTTCCGAATTAATAGCTAAAAATATTAATATTAGCCAATTTTATTCGCGGTGCTATTTCGATTAGCGACGTAAATGTTTTTAGCCGAATATTTTCCAGGTTTTGTTATAGCTTAGCGTTTGTTTTAAAACCAAAGCCGGCTATTCGTTTTCCGATAAAACGTCGATTAAAAAGATTTTATCGTCGGCGACGGTGATTTGGCTTTAAAAAGATCGGTTTCAGTTTTAAAAAAAAAGCTTTTATTTGGCCGTTTTCGGTGTATTTAAAACTGACGAAACTTTTTAGAATTTAAGGCATTTTAAAAATAATAAGATGGAAGCATTTTTTTATTATTAAAAAGTTTTTATAAATAATAATACTTTTAACGTCGATTTTTATATTTCGTATAATTTTATTAAATTTAATAATATTTCTATTAACGGTCGTGTAAATTATTCGTTTATCGATAATAATCGGAATATTATTGGCTTCGGCTGTTTTTTGGTTTATATAATTGACTTCGGCTTTATTATCGAGTAAAACGAAAACGGTCGTATTTTTTTTAAATATTGTTTTTATTTTTAGCGCTTTTATAGCTATGTAAAAGCAGTTTCGTCGTTTTGATTTTTAGGTTTTTATAATAAAAATTAAAAGGCTGATTTTTTCCGAGGATTTTTTTTTATCGGCTAAATTAACTGCGATATTATAAATTTTTTTTTAATTTTTTTTTATTTTAAAATCGTTTTTTTTTCGGGTGATTTTAATTTTTTCGTTTTTTTTTTAATATAAAAATTTGTTTATTAATAATTTTATCGAATTTTCTTTTTATGCTAAATAGGTCGCTAAATTTCAATTTAATTTTTTGTTTTATGATTTTTTTAATAGTTTCGTCGATTGCTTCGGAGCTGATATATTTGTCGATTTATTTTTCGCTTCGCATTAATAATAAGCGTTTAAAAGCTGGTATTTTTTAAATAATTTAAATCGGAATATCGGTATCGATATTTTTTATATTATCGTTAATTTGTTTTATTATAAAAGTTTTTTTAATAGTTTTATCGGTTTTTTTTCGAATTTCAAAATTTTTTTTTTTCGATTCTAACGTTTTT
Source organism: Blumeriella jaapii (assembly GCA_009599575.1). NCBI lineage: Eukaryota > Fungi > Ascomycota > Leotiomycetes > Helotiales > Drepanopezizaceae > Blumeriella > Blumeriella jaapii. The sequence goes on along the minus strand of VWND01000025.1, from coordinate 168,388 downwards.
TTTTATATTAATTAATTTGGCGAATAAAATAAAAGCATTTTGCTTTTTTGTGATTCGCTGGCTTAATTATGCAGTTATAATATTTGCAAATGCGATATTTGCATTAGCAATATATATATTTGTTTTTTATTTATATATTTAAATTTTATTTACGCTTAGGATAAAAGTTTTTTTTTTAATTAATACGCTTTTTAGAATGTTTTTTTTTTATTAATAAAAATCGTTTTTATATTTTTTCTGTTTTTCAAGCAATCGTTCCATTTCGTATTTTTTATTTTCAAGCGAATAATATTTAATTAATTTTGATTTTTAGCTTTATTAAAAGGGTTTATTCCTGTTTCCGTTGGTCCGAAGCAAATCGTTTTATATTTGTTAATATAGCAAATATTATTATTTATACAAAAATTGAATGCTTTCCATTTTAAGCGAATATAGGATTTTTCGCAGTAAATTTCTTTGTTATTACAAAATTCACATTTAAGGCTACGAGATTTGTTTTAATAATTACTTTTATTATTTCAATAGCCGCGATTTTAATTTCCGCGTTGGTTTTTTCTTTTTTTTTAATAATTATTATTATAATTAGTATTTCGCTGATTTTAATCGCTAGCATAAAAAAAAGTTGCTATTAGGCAGTTATTACTTTTACGGTGGCTTGGCGAAGCTGATCGCTTCGCGCATTTTAAAAAAAGTAATTATTGTAAAAATTATTTTAATCGTTTTTATTATCCGAGTTAACGTAAAAAAGTTTTTTTTACTATTATATAAAACTTTCGATTTTGCTTTAAAATTTTTAAATTTTAATATCGGTAAATTTTAATACGAAAGTTTCGATATTTTTGTTAAGCTTTTTTAAATTTGTAAACTTTGCAAAACGATTGAATAATATAATAATTGATTGTTTTTTAGCGATTTCGGTAACTTTTAATAGCTGGGCATATTTTTATATTAAAGCTTTTACGTTTTTTTTATAAATAAAAAAAAAAGATTTCTTTTGGTTTATAGCTTTAATAGTACGTTCGCTTTAGTTTTGTTTAAAAACGAATTTTACAAATTTGAAATATTAATCGAAGGTTTTAGAGTTTTGTTTATCGATTTTAAAATGTTTAATGGTTTTATTGCGAATGCTGGTTGAAAAGCCAAATAAAAACAATTTTTTTTGCTTAACCTCGCTTAAAACTTTTTTGTTAACGAAAACGTTAAAAACTTTCGTATAAATACGATAATAGGCTTTAAGTTTTTTGGCTTGGCGGATTGTTATAATAAATTGTTTAAAAAAAGCGATAGTATCGCGAATTTGCTAGCGATCGTAATTTCGAAATTCCGATTTTAAAACTTTAATTAATTTGCGCCAGTTTCGAGCTTTAATAGCTTTTTATTTATTTATCGATTTAATAATATTTTTAGTAATTAAATTATAATAGCGAGGGAGTTTGTCGAATATTTTAGTTTTAAAAATTTCGAAATTTTCGCAGGTTTTTTTATATTTTTTAATAAAATCGGTAACGTTGGCGCCACTGAATAAAAGTGTATTAAAAGAGCCAGAGAGGGGCATGCGGCCTCGCATAAAAAAACGAAAAGCGTCGTTGTTTATAATATTAGTAAAAATGTTGGTAGGATTTAAATTGAATAAATAAATGTTTTCTGAAATTACAAATTAAAAATCTTTAATATAAAAAAAATCGTTTTTAATAGAAAAGCTATTAAGAAAGTTTTTATATTTTTTAAAAGAATTAAATAAAATAAGATTACGTTTAAATATTTAGGTAATATATTAAAAAACTTGTTTCCAATAAATTAATTAAATTAATATAATATTGTTATATAATTTACGGTTTCGATATTCCGTGGCTTAAACTAATACATGTACAGCCATTTTTTTATTATTTTTAATAAAAAGCCGCAAATTATAATTGCTATAATTATAAAACGTAAAATTAAAAGGTTAAGTTTTCGCCAAGCGTTTAATCAAAAGAAATTTAAATCAAAAAAGCCGAGCGCAGCGATCGAAGCGTACGAATTAATATTCGATTTGTTATTTTTAAACAAAAAAGCGATTTTCGAGCTTTAAACTTCGCACGGTTCAGAATTGCCTGACCGTAATTTCAAACGTTTCTAAAATATATTGCACTTTTGTAATTTAATAATTATACGCAAAATAAAAAAAGTTATTAAAAGTTTTTATATAATACAACTGCGAATAATATTATACGAAAGATTTTTTAAGCCGTAGTGGCGAAATATCGAAATCGATTTTAATTGTAAATTTGAAAAATGCATCGGCGAATATATAAAAACGAAACACCGAAATTTAAATCCTTATGTAAATTATTAAATATAAAAGTAGATAAGAAAACCAAACTGATACGGCCATATGTCGGTAGGTAAAATAATCTAGGGAATTTTTAAAAAAGACTGAAAAAAGAAAAAGAAAAATAAATAAAGATATGAATTAAATTATATGCTTATGGTACTTTCTAAAGGGATGCCTTGCTCTTATACCTGTTGAAGGTAGTCAGTGGCTGGGGGTTTCGGAGGGGTTTATGCCTCGATCATAGCTAAAACTACCAACTCCTATTAATACAAGGTATCACCGTTTTATAATAATTAAAGCGAATTTCTTCTAATAATAAATTTCGTTTAAATAATTTTTTTTTACGAAAATCTAAACGGCTTTTTATTTTTTAAAATCGTATACGATTATATTTCTTATATTAATTAAAACTAAAAGCTCGATACTTCCTTTTTTTCCAATTTTTTATACAAATTAAACGCAAACGAAGCTCGTGCGTACGCTCGCCGCCATTACGACGCTTAAAACCTCGCTAAATCGTATTTTTAATAAACCTACGACAAAATAAAAAAAAATGCGAATAAATTTCGCCGCGCGATCGATTTCGACGTTAACGATTACGTTTGGCTCGATATACGTTTATTTCCGACCTTTCGGCCCTTTCGCAAACTCGACAATCCTATAAACGGCCTTTTCAAAATTATAATTAAAATTTTCGATAACGCATTTAAGCTAAATCTTTTTAATATTATAAACGTATATCCAGTTACGCTAATCGACTGCGTAAAACAGCTAACAACGCGTTTTTAAATCAGATTAATTCAATTTTTAAACTTATTAATATAATTAATAAGCTTAAATACGAAATCGAAAAATTAATCGCTTATCGAATGCAACGGAAAACCCTTTAATACAAAGCTTTTTAAATAAGCTTAAATAAAAATCTTATATAATACTCCGCGTTTGATTTTATATACGCTCCTTTAAAAATGCGCGACTTTTACTTAACGCATAAAAAGCTTTCCGGTCCTTCTGCAAAATTTATAAACTGGCTAAAAGCGTATTCCGAAAATTTAAATTTATACGATCATTTGAATAGCGACGTACCAATAAATAAAAGCTCGAAAGCGCGCTTTTTTCGGACGGAAAAATAATATAACGATTTATTCTTTTGCCATCTTTTTCGTTATCCCAGCAACTACGTGTAGCTGCAAGCTTCCTGGTCTTTTGGTAAATCTTCCATCAACTGCGGAAACTATTTATATATATAAAACACTTTTTTTTTTAGCACCTTTGCCTTTTGCAGTTATTAATTCTAAATAAATATTTTTGTTACAGAACCAAAAGCTCGTTTCTTATACCATATAAACACGGCGACCAGTTGACTGATCTCCCAGCCCTCCGACTGATTAAATCGTCACACTTTTTCCGAAAAAAACAGCAAAAGCGAAAAAAATAAAATATTTACAAAAAAATCCGCAAATTTAATTTTCGTAATCGTATACGATATATATAATTATACAATTATAAACGATTTGCTGTAAGCTAATAAAAACTTTTTTTTTTTCGAAGCGCAACGAATACAAATTCGCAATTATAATTTTAATTATTAACTGCGATAGAATAAATTGTTTTTTTAAAGTAAATTAATAATATTTTTAAAACTTTTTAAATTACGAACTTTTTTAATCCGATATATTTACGAACAATTTTACGTAGTATACGCTGAAATAAAAAAAATAAAACTTTTGTTCGGTCGCAAATACTATTAAAAAACTATAAAAGCAAATATATAATAATACGTTTCGAATTGTCGTTGCATACGAATAAAAGTTAAGCGCGATAAAAATCCGGGCTTTTTAAAGCTTTTGCCTATATTCAGCAGATTTTATTAATATTTAACGATGGATTTTACGAAGCTTTTATTAAACGAAAATAAATACGATTTCGCTTTTGTAATAATAAATCGCCTGTTTAAAAAAATTTTATTAATTTCTTGTGTAAAAGTAGGTAGGAAAACCAGACTGATACGGCCATATGTCGGTGGGTAAAATAGTTTAGGAAATCCCTAGAAAAAACTGAAAAAAAAAAAAGAAAAATAAATAAAAGTATAAATTAAACTGCGTGCTTATAATATTATTTAAAAGGATGCTTTGCTTTTATATCTGTTAAAAATAATCAATAGCAAAAGGTCTCGGAAAAATCCATGCTTCGATCATAATTAAAACTATTAACTTCTATTAATACAAAATATTACCGTTTTATATTCTGTCCCAAACAATATACGTAATCGTTTTTGATTACAATCAAAAAAAAATATAATTTTAATAAATATAATCTAGTTTATCTTATATAATTTAAAAATCAATTAATTAAAAACCGAACTTTTTAATCTTATATTATTTTAATTTTCTAATCCGTTCTTGGCCTTTTTGCTATTGGCTTCTATAAAAGGATAGCGTTTCGCTTATCGTTTAAATTATTTTATTCATTCTGCTTTTTTAAAAAATGGCTCGATAAAATGTTAATCGAAATATCGTTTAAATTTACGAATATTTTAATAGCTTTTTCGTCGATAATATTATTAAATGCCGCCGCAACGGATATTTTCTACGATTTTTTTCCGTAGATAATAAATTTCAGCTTCTAAACGTGGTCCTACGCTTTACAAAAAGCGCTAAAAAGTTTTGTGTTGAAATCGTAAAAATAATCGATTAATTCGTCGTAATTAAAACCGATTAACGCTTTTATTTCGCGTAAAACTGATAGGTCGGACTACGGTTATTTGCCGACGAATGTTTTTAAAAAAGTTTCGAAACCTGTAAAAAAAACTATTCTACGAAATAATTCGGAAATAATCGTTTGCAGTCGAAACCACCGAAAATGCTATAATTACTTTCGCCGTAATATAAACAATATTAAATTATTTATCGAATTATCGTTTTCGAAATAGTTTTTATACTTTTGCGCCGTATAATTATTCGAATAAATTAGTATCGCGCCGTCGGTTTTTTAAATCCTGAATTTAACGAAAACCTTTTGCTTAATCGAAAAGCTGACAAAAATCATTTTATTTTCTACTCCGTAATTTTTAATTTCGTAGTCCGATAAAATAGCCGAGGCTATTATTTTAAACGCGCTAAAATACGAAAAAGCTAGGCTTTTCTGAATAGTTTTAATTAATTTAGCGTCGTAATATAATTACAAATAAATTTCGATTATTTCCGAATTATATACGAATGCAAGCAAAACGTAATAATCGAAAATGACGTCGGTAAAATCTTCGGTTTTTTCCTTTTTTTAAAAATCGGCGATATCGAATTTTATAATTGTAATACGATCGAGGCCAGCGAAACCTAAAGCGATCGAAACGTCAAAATATGCCACGAAGCGGTAGTTTCCAAAGTTTCGAATAATTAAAACAGCGAAGTAAAAGCCGGGATGTATTTTAAAAACTTGTTAAATAAAACTGTAAAGCATATTAGCGAAAAAAACTGTAAGCGCTTTTTGGGTTTTAACCAATCGGAAATAATGCTTATATATAACTACTTTTTTTTTTATAAAATATAATAATAATTTGTTTTTTTCGTTATAAAATTTTATATAATTAACGAATTCGCAGCTTAGTTTAAATAAATTTTAAAACACACTTTCGGTCGAAAAACCAAAAAAGTCGGCTTTTAAAAATACTTATTACTTTTATTTTTTTACGTTTCAATCGAGTTTTATAATCGCGCTGAAAACCTTAAGATTTGTTTTAAAATTTGCGTAGCTTAAATAAGCTTTAGCACGCGCTTAAATAGTTTTCGCAGTTTTCGTCGAAATATAAATTAATTATTAAAATTAATTTCGAATACGTCGTAATCCGAATTTTTAATAGCAACGAATCGATCAGCGAAGCCGATAACGTTAATTTCTTTTATAATTAAATCGCAATACGCCGCGTAATAACGCATATGAAAATAGCAAAACTTGCCGTTTTTTTTGGCGTTAACGTTATTCGTAAAAACGAAATTAAAAAATCGAAGTTTCTTAACGAAAAAAAATTCGAATAAAAACGAATTATCGTTTTTAAAAATCTTTTTTATTTATTCCGGCGTATTACATTTGCAATTTTCCGAAAAAAGCTTAATTTAATTTTCGTTTAAAGCAAAAAAAAAAAAGCTGACGGATTTATTTGGTTTTTGTATAAAAATATCGAAATAAAACTTTTAAATCGTTTCGTCGTTAAAAGCAAAAGTTTTAAATAAAATAATCTGATTTTATACTTTTTGTATAATTTTTTTCGCGATAATTTCGATATTTTTTTCCAAGCCTTTTCGGTCGAATCGTATAATAATCGAAATCTTAAATGCTTTTATTAAAATCTAAAATATTAGCGATAGCGGTACGACGTTTTTAAACGCAGCAAGCGTTTTCGGTATTTACGTATTTAATTTCGAAAAATCAAATTTAAAATCGTTTAAATTTTTCTTTTTCGGAATGCCGGCGTTTTTTAAGTTTAATTCCGTAAAATCGTCGCGTTTTCTATTAATTAATTTAAAAGCTATAACTCGGCGTCGATTTCCGGCTGTTTTTATTCGCGATGCTTTTTCTGCTAACGACGCGAATAATTTTCTTTTTCGAACAAAAAAAGTTTCGGAAATATCGGCGCGCTTTTTTACGTTTTTTATTTTTGTTTTTTTCGAAATCGTTTTTATAAATATAATAAGTTTTTTATATTCGAATAAGCGATTATTTGCTGTAACGCTTTTAATTTCGTTTTCGGATTCGTTTTCGACAATCGAAAATAAAAATCGTCGAATTGTTTTAGCTGTTTTAAAAGTATTAATTATTACCGCGTATATTTTTTCGAACTAACGAAAATAATATTAGCTTTCTCGTTTTTTTCGTCGTCGTAAATTTAAAATATCGGAATAGCGTCGTTTTTTTCTTTCGATATAAAAATGCCGCATTTAGCGACGCTTAGTTTTTTGCTTTAAAAAAAAGTTAAACTTAAAATTTCGCAGCCGATTAAAACTTTTTTTAGCGATTGCATAACGTCGTCAATTAGTTTGCAAACAGCTGTAAAAAAGCTTATAAATCTGCGAGCTTTTGAATTATTAGCTTTTAAAACTTGCGTTTTAAAAATATAAACGTTTAGTATTCAAATTTTTTTTTTCGTAAAAATAATAATTTCGAAAAAGCGAGCGAAATGCCGAAATAAAATAATACTAATAATTTTGCTAAAAACGTATTTTTGAATATCCTTTTTTTATTGATTTGGCAGGAAACGCAATATTCGATTTATCATTTTTTTTTTTATTATTTCGAGTTTTTTTTGCTTCGAAAGCTTTTAAAACGTTATCGTAATTTAATAAAAACTTATCGTAATTAAAATCTTTGCGAACGAATTCAGCTTTAACGAAACCTTCGTAATCGAATAAAAATTCGTTAACGTTTTTAGTTATTATATCGAATTATTTTATAAACGTTTTTACGAAAGCTGTTTATTAATTTAAAATAGCGGTATTATATATTTGCTTAAATTTAAAAAAATTGCGTATAATAATTCCGTTTTAAAATAAATTAAAAATAAGTTTGCTAAATTTAACAACGCTTTGCTTAGGAAACGATATAATATCGATAGGTTTATTAATTAAAAAAGTATATTATATTTATTAAAAAATAAATAAAAAAAAATACAAAAATTATAAAATATTTGTATTCAAAAGTTACGGAAATCCGTATGCTGTTTTTCTAATAAATTATAATTGTTCAAATAGGCATTCGTTTAAAATAACGAAAAAAATAAATAATACAAAAAGTAGTAAATAATAAAATGTATAAAAAATAGTTTTCGTAAAATATGCGAACGGTATAAATATATCAAATATACGGCTTAAACATATACAAAGCTTTTGTTTTAATAAACAAAAATACAATCAAACAAAAAAAAATACAATAAATATCCCAAATAATATAAAAAAAAATCTTAAAAATAAATAATATATATAAAACAAAATAATTAAATTATATACAAGCAAAGCAAAACGAAAATAGTAAAATAGTGTATAATAAAAAAAAAACAATAAATAGCAAAAATAATAAAACAATTAATAAACAATTTTATAAATACTTTTTTTTTTTCGGTTATAAATGGAATCACGACTTAAACTATGCTTTCAGTAGCGGGGATATCGTCCGGTTGTTTCCAGACCTTTCCAGAGGATTAGGCTTTTTTTTTTTCAGAAATATAATCGCTTTGGTCGATCGTCGTCGGATTCGCTGAAATCGGAATCGTTGTCTAAATCAAAATCCAAAAGATATATTTGCTAATTTTTTTTGTAAAATCGTTTTAACCGGTTAGCGGCGAACGTTTCCTTCAGTTTTGTTTTATCGAATTCCGTAAGCTTATAATAGCTTTTATTTAACTCGGCTTCGCATACTTCGTAAAATCCGAGCTATTTATAATTAAATTTAATATCGGCCGATTTGTTAATAGCGCGCTAAACGTCGTAAACTAAAACCAAATCTTCTTTTTTAATTAACGTTTTTTTTAAAACCTTAATTTTATTTTAAACTTTTTTAGCTGCCTTCTTATATCTTTTTTTTTTTAAAATCATTTTTTTTATATTTATATCGCGGTAATCGAACTGCTTAAATTTTATTATTAATAAATCTGCTTTTATTTTTATTTTAACTACGTTATAAAACCTTTACACAAGCCATTTTATTTCCAAAAGCAATCGAGCGTTTCTGCCGTATTAAATAAAAAATAAAATTACTTTAATAAAAGCGTATATATATATACGCATAACAAAAAGCATTTCCGAAAATTTCCGCGACCAACGCTTATAACTTTTTCGAATAGCTTTTAAAAAGCCGTTAAAAATATTTTTATAATTTCGTTTAACGGATCCGTTGCCTTTCGAATTATAAGCTAAAATTTAAATACGCTAAATACCGTATTTTTTTATAAAAGTTTCGACAACGCTTTTATTTTCGGATTTATTATCGACGTTTAATTTGCTAAACAAACCGTATCGATATATAACGTTTTTTTAAAAAAAAGTCGCTATAATTTCGGAAATAGCGTTTCGGAAAAATCGTTTTTCAAGCCATTCGGATAAATCGTTAATAGCGAATACGAAGCATATATAACCGCGATCGGTAATTAATACGCGTATAATATCGAAATTAATCTTTTTTCAGATTTTAAAAAACTACGTCGGATATAATAAGTTTTTTTTTCGGCCAGGCTTTCGTTTTTAATAAAAAATGCAGCTTTTAACGAAAGCTTTGCAGTTTTCGAAATACTTTTTTTATTAAAAATCGTTTTTGATTCGGTAATAAATAGCTTTTGCTTTTTTATAAAACACTTTTTCGTAGGCTTTTTTTATTATTTAAAACTTATCGGCCTTATTATTTATTACTAATCGTTTTTAATATATATTATTTTCTATTTTATATAATTTTCTATCGGCTAAAATATAATCGAAAGCTTGGTAAATAATTTAAACTAATAATTTGGCACGTTAAATAATTTAGCTAAAATAATTAAATAATATGCAATTAAATAAAAATCTTCGGTTTCGTAATTATCGATTAAAAGTTTTTTTTCGTTGCTAATCGGCTTATCCCGATCGTTTTCGGTCAAATCTACTCGCGGTGCCAGCCGAAATAATAACGCGAATGCTTTTTCGGCCCGAAAATTAATGTTTTTTACTCGCGGTGCCAGCCGAAATAACAACGCGAATGGTTTTGGCTTTATAAAGCTTAAAGCGCAAATAACGAAACAGCCGATTTCGTTAGCAATTTATTCGTTAATATTTTGTTTGCTTTATTTAGCGAAATCAAACGGATAAAAGCGTTTTCGTTTCGAAAAGCCGTTTGCCGCTATATTAATTATTTTTTTAATATACTTAACTTCGAAATCTATAAATCGCATCCAAGCTATTTAATTAATAACGAATGCTTTTAGCAAATTATTAGCTTTTTTATTTAATTAATCGACAAAAACTTTTGCGTTTATTTTTAAAATAAAATATACGCCGTATAATTCGCTTTTTATTTTTTTTATTATTTTAAAAACGCCTCGATATTTTCGTTTAATAATATCGTAGCGTGCTTCCGCGAAAAATTATAAGCCGCTTTCGAATCGTAAAAAATGCCGTTTTTTATTTTTATCGATTTATTATAATACAGCTTTTTAATCGAAAATATTAGCGTCGACAGTCAGAATGATTTCTTTTGCGTCTGGGCTGTAATCGATTCGCATAAGCGATAAGGCCGATAAAAAATCGCTTTTAAAAATTTTTATAGCTTTGCTTTGTTTTTTTTCCCAAACGAAATCGATTCTTTTTTTTATCGTAGCGTAAATAAATATAGCTTTTTAAAAAAAAATTTTAATTTAATTGCGATAATAAATCATAACGCTAATAAAAGCTTTAGCTTCGATAATATTTTTACACTTTTTTTATTCGTAAATCTTTTTAATTTTTTTTCGTTAAAAATAGCGGCCAGCGCTATTAATTATATAACCGACGATATTTATTTCGGATATACAAAATTTTGATCGAAAGCCAATAATAGCTTTGGCTTTTTCGAAGCAAATTATAATTTTGTCGATGTTTTAAATATATTCTATTATATAGCGTCGAATTTTAAAAAAAATTTCCTTATTATTATAATATAATTTAAAACTTTTCATTTCGACGTCGTCAACGTAAAAAAAAGCAATATCAAAAATACAAATTATAAAAACTTTGTACACGATTTTTACGAATTAAGCGATTAAATTAATAGCTCCTATAAGTATTTTAATTATACGCAGCAGGCCGATTAATATTTAAATTGCTATTATATTTCGAAATCGTAAATCAAATACTAAATGGTCGTAGCCGGAAAATAAATCGAAAAAGCGATCGTTAATCCTGCGAATTCGTTCGAAAATTAATCGATATTAAATAGCACGTTAACGTTTCGTATCGTTATTTTGTTTATTTCGACAATTGCGGTAATAAACCTGTAAATGCTTTTCTTTTTTTTAATAACAATAAACCATTTGTTTTTATATAGGCCGTGGCAGAATTCGAAAATCTTTTGCTTAATTCGTTTTTTTAGCATTTCGACGACTTTATCCTAAAGGATTTTAGAAATTAAAAAGGTCTTTTCTTGCCAGGCTTTATACGATACAGTTTTAATATCGATATAAGACGTAACGTTAAAGCTAAATTAGCTTATTTCGGTAAAATCGAAAGCTATAACCTTTTTTCGGTTGCGTAGGACTTCGTATAAGACTTTTTTTTTTTTTAGCAAAAATTAAATTCCGATTACTAAATTATCAAATCGTTTTTTTGTAAATCGGCTGCCAAATAATAAATTAGAAAATCGGCCGGTAATAAATCTTTCGAGCTCGTTAATAACTAATTAAAATAATCTTATTATTTTATCTTTTTCAAACCAATCGTTTATCCTTCCGAAAATATTTTTACCGGATTCGCTAAAATTCACAAATCGTACTTTATCAGCTTTGCGCTTATAAAAAATGCTAATATTAATATAAAAAAATAAAATATATAAGTCGGGTTTGTTTAATACGAAAACAAAATCTTCGAAACTCTTATTTCCGAATTAATAGCCAAAAATATTAATATTAGTCAATTTTATTCGCGATGCTATTTCGATTAATAACGTAAGTATTTTTAACCGAGTATTTTCCAGGTTTTATTATAGCCTAGCGTTTATTCTAAAACTAGAGCCGGCTATTCGTTTTCTAATAAAACGTCGATTAAAAAAACTTTGTCGCCGGCGACGATAATTTAACCTTAAAAAAATCGGTTTTAGTTTTAGAAAAAAGCTTTTATTTGGCCGTTTTCGATATATTTAAAACTGACGAAACTTTCCAAGATTCAAAGCATTTCAAAAATAATAAAATAAAAGCATTTTTTTATTATTAAAAAGTTTTCATAAATAATAATATTTTTAACGTCGACTTTTATATTTCGTACAATTTTATTAAATTTAATAATATTTTTATTAACGGTCGTATAAATTATTCGTTTGTCGGTAATAATCGGTATACTATTAGCTTCGGCTGTTTCTTAGTTTATGCAATTAATTTCGGTTTTATTATCGAATAAAGCGAGGGCGGTCGTATTTTTCTTAAGTATTATTTTTATTTTTAATGCTTTTATAGCCGTATAAAAGCAGTTTCGTCGTTTTAACTTTTAAGTTTTTATAACGAAAACCAAAAAGCTGATTTCTTCCGAAGATTCTTTTTTATCGGCTAAATTAACTGCGGTGTTGTAAATTTCTTTCTAATCTTTTTCCAATTTAAAATCGTTTTTTTTTCGAATAATTTCAATCTTTTCGTTTCTTTTTAATATAAAGATTTGTTTATTAATAACTTTATCGAATTTTTCTTTTGTATTAAATAAATCGCTGAATTTCAATTTAATTTTTTGTTTTATAATTTTTTTAATAACTTCGTCGATTGCTTCAGAGCTGATATATTTATCGATTTATTTCTCGCTTCGCATTAATAATAAACGCTTAGAAGCTGGTATTTTCTAAATAATTTAAACCGAAGTGTCGGTGTCGATATCTTTTATATCGTCGTTAATTTTTTCCATTATAAGCGTTTTTCTGATAATTTTATCGGTTTTTTTTCGAATTCCAATTTTTTTTTTTTTTTCGATTCTAACGTTTTTTTTTACATCAGTTAATTTGGCGAATAAAACAGAAGCATTTTGCTTTCTTATAATTCGCTGGCTTAATTATGCAGCTATAATATTTGCAAATGCGATAATTGTATTAATAATATATATATTTGTTTTTTATTTATATATTTAAACTTTATTTACGCTCGGGATAAAAGTTTTCTTTTTAATTAATACGCTTTCGGAAATGTTTTTTCTTTTATTAATAAAAATCGTTTTTGCATCCTTTCTGTTTTTTAAGCAATCGTTCTATTTCGTATTTTTTATTTTTAAACGAATAATATTTAACCAGTTTTGATTTTCAGCTTTATTAAAAGGGCCTATTTCTGCTTTCGTCGGTCCGAAGCAAATCGCTTCGTATTTATTAATATAACAAATTTTATTATTTATACAAAAATTAAATGCTTTACATTTTAAGCGAATATAAGGTTTTTCGCAATAAATTTTTTTATTATTATAAAACCCATATTTAGGGCTATAAGATTTGTTTTAATAATTACTTTTATTATTTTAATAGCCGCGATTCTGGTTTCCGCGTTGATTTTCTTTTCTTTTCTAATAATCGTTATTATAATTAATATTTCGCTGATTTTGATCGCTAGCATAAGAAAGTTGCTATTAGGCAACTATTATTTCTACGATAGCTTGGCGAAGCTAATCGCTTCGCGCATCTTAAAAAAAGTAATTATTATAAAAGCTATTTTAATCGTTTTTATTATCCGAATTAACGTAAAAGAATTTTTTTTGCTGCTGTATAAGATTTTCGACTTTGCTTTAAAACTTTTAAATTTTAATATCGGTAAATTTTAACACGAAAGTTTCGATATTCTTATTAAGCTTTTCCAAGCTAATAAGTTTTGCAAAACGATTAAATAATATAATAACTGATTGTTTTTTAGCGATTTCGGTAACTTTTAATAGCTAGGCATATTTTTGCACTAGAGCTTCCACGTCTTTTTTATAAATAAAAGAAAAAGATTTTTTTTAATTTATAGCTTTAATAATACGTTCGCTTTGGTTTTGTTTGAAAACGAATTTCACAAATTTGAAATATTAATCGAAGATTTCAAAATCTTGTTTATTAATCTTAAAATGCTTAATAGTTTTGTTACGAATACTAATTGAAAAGCTAAGTAAAAACAATCTTTTTTATTTAACTTCGCTTAAAACCTTTTTATTAACGAAAACGTCAAAAACTTTCGTATAAATACGATAATAAGCTTTGAGTTTTTTGGCTTGGCGGATTATCATAATAAACTGCTTAAGAAAAGCGATAGTATCGCGAATTTGCTAGCGATCGTAGTTTCGGAATTCCGATTTCAAAGCTTTAACCAGCTTACGCCAGTTTCGAATCCTAATAGCTTTTTATTTATTCATCGATTTGATAATATCCTTAGTGGTCGGATCACAGTAGCGAAGAAGCTTATCGAACATTTTAGTCTCGAAGACTTCGAAATCCTTATAAGTTTTTTTATATTTTTCGATAAAATCGGTAATATTGGCGCCATTAAATAAAAGTGCACCAGAGGACTCAAAGAGAAGCATACGGCCTCGCATAAGAAAACGAAAAGCGTCGTTATTTATAATATTAACGAAAGTGTTAGTAAAATTTAAATTAAATAAATAAATGTTTTCTAGAATTGCAAATTAAAAGTTTTTAATATGAAATAAATCGTTTTTAATAAAAAAGCTATTAAAAAGGTTTCTGTATTCTCTAAAAAAATTAAATAAAATAAAATTGTATTTAGACATTTGAGTAGTATATTAAAAAACTTGTTTTTTAATAAGTTAATTAGATTAATATAATATTATTATATAATTTACGATTTCGATATTTCGTAGCTTAGGCCAATGCACGTACAGCCATTTTTTTATTATTTTTAATAAAAAGCCGCAAATTGTAATTACTATAATCACAAAGCGTAAAATCAGAAGGTTGAGTTTTCGCTAGGCGTTTGACCAAAAGAAATCTAATTTAAAAAGGTCGAGCGCAGCGGTCGAAACGTATAAACCAATATTCGATTTATTATTCTTAAACAAAAGAGCGACTTTCGAACTTTAAATTTCGCACGGTTCAAGATTGCCTAATCGTAATTTCAAACGTTTCTAAAATATATTGCATTTTTGTAATTCAATAATTATGCGCAAAATAAAAAAAGCTATTAAAGATCTTTCATATAATACAGCTGCGAACAATATTATATAAAAAGTCTTTCAAGCCGTAGTGGCGAAATATCGAAATCGATCTTAATTATAAATTTAAAAAATATATCGGCGAATATATAAAAACGAAAACACCGAAGTTTAAATCCCTGCGTAAATTACCAAATATAAAAGTAGGTAGGAAAACCAAATTAATACGGCTATATATCGATGGGTAAGATAGTCTAGAAAATCTTTAAAAAAAACTGAAGAAAAAAAAAAAAAAAATAAATGAAAGTATAAATTGAACTGCGTGCCTATGGTACTATCTAAAAGAGTGCTTTGTGACGATTCACTCTGTTGCCACCTCTCTTGTCACCCCAGCAACTACGTATAGCTGCAAGCTCCCTGGTCTTCTGGTGGGTCTCCCCATCAACTGTGGAAACTATTTATATATATAAGACTCTTTTCCCTTAGCAATCTTTGCCTTCTGCAGTTGTTGATTTTAAGTGAATATCTTTGTTACAAAACCAAAGGCTCGTTTTATACTATATAAACACGGCGATCAGCTGACTGATTTCCCAGCCCTCCGATTAATTAAATCGTTATATTATTAACAACTTTTTTTCTACGCTAACGACGGCGTAAACTATCTTTTTCTTCGAATTCCTCACGGATTATACCAAAATGATCGACCGGTCGTAAAAAGGCTTATTTCCGCATTTCGCGAAAAATGGCTTTTGTTCAACGATCTTTCTTTTAGCAAAGCTTTTCAGCTCCTGTTATTATATCTTAACCTTTCTTTTAATCAGCAAAAAAGCAGCCTTTTTCAAAAGCTTTTTCTTTTGAAAAACAGTCTTTCTCCCGAGGAAAAAAAAACAAAAGAAAAGGCAGAGCGCCAATCATTTCGCTTGCCACCTCGCAGCCTAGCGCTGAAAGCGCTCAGTTAAGACTTTTGCAAAATCAACTGAAAAAAGCGCAAAAGCGTGAACGACAACTTCTGGAAATTATACGATTGCGACAAACCTTTTAATTAAAGCGTTTGATAAAATTTATCGAATATATTTTTGCCAATCGCGAATCTGCTGCTTCTTTTTTTTTTCGCAACGTTTCATTTTAATTAACAAACGTTGCAAATCAATTTTTACGCTTTCGCGAACTTTTTTTGAATTTCCTTCTGACGGCCAAAACTTTAGCGCGCTTTTTAAACGCTATAATTCCTATTTATTTGCTGACTTTCGATTAGCTCGCATAAAACGCGTTTCGAATTTTAAATTTAAATTAAATAATAATAAAAATTATAAAACACGCTATTGAAAAATTAAAATTCTCGACAACTTCGAACTTTACCACGATTATTTCGCTAGCGATCGATTTCGCAAAAATTACATATTCGATCAGACCGAAAGCGTGGCAAAAAAGTTTCTGACCCCGCGTATTTTAAACCGTTCCGACCTTATATTTTCCGAAAAATTAATAAAAAAAGTCGCCGATTTTCTAATTAACCTTTTAAATATTTAAAAAGCGGAAAACGAATTTAAAATGCTTACAATAAATACGCACGACGATTTTTAGCGATTTTACCTGCGATTTTCTACTTTCGCAACGAACGCTTAAATACGGACCGATAAACAGCTTCGGAACGCCTTCCGTAATAAAATACCAAAGCGTTTATAAAAAAAGCTGTATTTAAAATAAGCGCGTACAACGACTTTTAAAAATTAATTTACCGCCGTTCGATAAAAAAAACAAAATTAATTGACTAAACGAACTTTATACGCGAGTCGCTTTTCAACCAAATTTATTATTTATCAAAATAATAAATTCTTAACCAAAGCGTATTACGAATTAAACCGTACGTACGAAAATCGTTCAAATGCTTTACAGATTTCTTTTTAGCCCTCTGTTTTTCCTTCTCCTCTACGCCAAAACGTTTCCTTTGGCGTTTTTCCTTTTCGATCGGACCAACGACAACGCTCGTTTTTTATTCCACACCAGAAAATTCAGAAAGGCCAATTTGCACGACCCTCTACGGGCCGACCCTCGGTTCTATTTAAAAGCTTTCCCAGACTAATAAGTGTAAACGAAGTCGAGCCGGCCGAAAATTCGTTTTCCGATAATAATAGTAAAAACGAAAACCTTTTTCCAAACGACTTTCAAAACGCATACGAAAAAATCGAAAGCTTTCCCGCCAATCGGAAAAACGCTCAGGCCTAAGCAAAACCTTTTTTTTAAACGTATTGCGCGATATACGTTATTTTAACGTTCGAAAGCTTTTTAATAGCGATTTATTAATAATTCCCGTTATACTTATTAAAAATAATTTTTCGTACAAAATAAAAGCGCTCGCCGACTTTGGAACGAACGGTTATACGTTAATCGATTCGGCGCTAATTAAATCCTTTTCTTTTTTTTTTAAAACTTTTGATTTAATTTTTCCCGGCTTTTTTTTTTATAAAAAAATATAATAAAACTTATGGCTATTTAATTATATATTTTACGCTTTTTAATTTTATTATTAACAACCGAATACAATCGTTTACTTTTTTCTTAATTATCAACTTCGGAAATCATAATATAATTCTAAAAAAAGCTTGGTTGGCCGAACATTAAGTTTTATTAAATTGTAATAAACGCAAGTTTTATTAGCCGAAGTTTTATTCTTCCACAGCTTTTTACGCTCGTTATATTAAAATCTCTTATTTACACCTTCGAAAAATTCAATCTCGCTATCAAAACGACGTTGTAAAACGTAACAAAAACCTTAACTAATTATAACAGGCCTACGACGCTGTGCGAAGCGCGAAAAGATCGAATTTCATTCGCGATGCTAATTTCGATAGCGACGCCAATAGAATAATACAAAAAATCATACCACCATCTTTCCAAGCTAACGATCCTTTTTTTCTTATTTTTTTTTTTTCTTTTCTTCTTTCGTCAGAACAGCTTCCTCGTTCTACGAAAAACAGTTACACCAAAAACCGAAGAAAAGCTTTCGCCGCAATGGCCTTTCAGCTTAATATAATCGATAATTCAGACAAACCACCTTCTGAACCTTTCAAACCAATTCGAAAACGAATCCCTCAATCTATTGCTTACCCAATTTCCATCTGCCAGATCATTACATACGCTTTCAAGCTGATTTTTAGAAAAAAAGCAATTAAAATGTTTTTAACTTTTCTGTACGAAATCGATAAAATACTAAACGACCTTACGTATAACACTTTCCTTAAGACTTAATTTCACAGTTTTTTCGAACGTTTTAAAACCAACGAAATATCGATTTCGACCCTTTTAATTAGCTTAACAAAACTAACTTCGAATAAACCTTTTTTCGAATCTTTTTTTCCGAAGTACAAAAACTTCGAATACGTATTTTCTAAAGCCGCTAATAACGAGCTAGTTTTTCACCGGCTCTACGACCACAAAATCGAGCTTATTATAAATAAAAAAAAACTAAAATACATTTTTTTATATAAAATATCGATTCCAAAGCTCGAAATTATTAAAACCTATTTGCAAAATAATCTTGACAAAAGTTTTATCGAATTTTCTACCGCTTTTTTCGCCGCTTTAATGCTTTTCGCTAAAAAACCCGACGGTTTATTACGTTTCTGTATCGATTATCGAATTTTTAATAATATTATTCGTAAAAATCGCTACCCTTTTCCTTTTATCGATAAAACTTTTGCTCGTTTTTCGAAAGCGCGAATTTTTACGAAGCTCGATATTCGTTAAGCTTTTCATAGAATTCGAATAAACCCCGCTAATAAAAAACTGACGACGTTTCGTACGCGTTACGGCGCTTATAAATGCAAAATGCTACCTTTCGGCCTTATTAATAAACTCGCAACTTATCAACGTTATATAAACAACGTTTTTTTCGACTATTTAAACGATTTTTGTATTATATATCTGAATAATATTTTTATTTACTCGTCCGACCCTTTAAAATACGCTATACACGTTCGCAAAATGTTCCAAAAGCTTGCTAACGCTAAATTACAGGCCGATATTCGAAAATCTGAATTTAACGTTACTCGGACCCGTTATTTAGATTTTATTATTTCGACTAAAAGCTTAAAAATAAATTTAAAAAAAGTCTCCGTAATCGCCTACTAAAAGCCTTTTACTATTATAAAAAATATACAAAGCTTTTTTGATTTTTGTAACTTTTACCGACGTTTTATTCGAAACTATAATATAATTGCAAAGCTTTTAATTTATTTAACCAAAGCTAACGTTTCTTACAATTTTACTTCTGAATATCAAAAAAGTTTCGATTTTTTTACACTAGCTTTTACTATTACACCAATTCTATAATATTACAAGCAAAACTTTTTCTGCATATTAAAAATTAACGCTTCCGACGGCGTAATAACTTCTGTGCTTTTTTAATTCCATAATAACAATTAACTTCCAATCGCCTATTTTAGCAAAACTATAGCCTCCGCAAAATTAAATTACGTCGTATACGACAAAAAAATACTTGCAATTATAAGATTTTTAAGCAATTTCCGTACTAAATTAACTAGCTCAGTTTATTAAATTAAAATTATCATTAATTATAAAACTTTAAAATATTTTATAACTTTTAAATTCTTAAACGCTCGATAAACACGCTAAGCCGAGCTTTTCGCCGATTACAACTTTTTTATTACGTACAAATTAAATAAACACAACCTTTTAGCTAACGCATTAACACGTCGTACGAGCGAACTCGACCGCCAAAACTTTTTTAAACGCATCTAGCGCCTGCAAACTCTTTTTCGAACCGATCAGATCGATTACCGCTTTTTAATTAAAAAACTTCGACCTTTTACGGCTTTCGAAACAACTGTTTTTATCGTTAAAATAGCTGATCTTTCTCTCGCACTTCGTATCGTTAATCAAATTTTCCACGCTAATCGCATAACTAACAGCCTAATAGCCTTCCGAAAAAAAGCTATACGAAACGCTACGAAAAAAAACAACGCTAATAACACTTCGTATATATTTAAACGCGATCTGCTGTTATATTACGGTCGCCTAATAATACCAGACGTCGATTATTTTCGTTTGACTTTTATACGAAAAATGCACGATCAAATCTCCACCGCTTATTTCAACGCTCGCAAAACTACGCAATTGCTTTCGGACTAATATTATTAGCAAAATATAACAGCTTTCGTAAAACAATACTATCGTAATTGCTACGCTTATCGAAAAAGTTCTATTTTAAAAAATAAACGCCCCGGCTTTTTTTAGCCTTTTTCTGTTTCTAACCATTTTTAAAAATACGTTATAATAAACTTTTACAATTTTAACAAAAACAAACACGGTTACGATAACGTGTTCGTAATAATAAATCGCTTTTCCAAGCAAACTATTTCGATCCTTTGCTACAAAAATATCGACGCTCGAAGCTTCGCCAAATTATATATATTTTACGTATACAAATATTTTGGCTTTTTAAAAAATATTATTAACGATCGTGGCCTTTAATATTAATTTATTTTCTGGTTTAAATTAAACAAAATACTCGGTACGCAATTAAAGCTTTCGATAGCCGCTTATTCCGAAACCGATAATCAGACCGAAATTTACAACCAATATTTGCAAAAACGCTTTCGACTTTTCGTAAATTTTTATTAAAACAATTAAAACGAATTTCTTTTAATAATAAATTTCGCTTAAATAATCCTCTTTTACGAAAGTCTAGATAGCCTTTTATTTTTTAAAATTATACACGATTATATTCCTTATATCAATTAAAATTAAAAGCTCGATACTTCTTTTTCTTCCAATCCTTTACACAAACTAAACGCAAACGAAGCTCGTGCGTACGCTCGCCGCTATTACGACGCTTAAAACCTCGCCAAATCGCATTTTCAATAAACCCACGACAAAATAAAAAAAAATGCGAATAAATCTCGCCGCGCGATCGATTTTAACGTTAGCGACTACGTATAGCTCGATATACGTTTATTTCCGATCTTTCGGCCCTTTCGCAAGCTCGACAATCTTATAAACGACCCTTTTAAAATTATAACCAAAATCTTCGATAACGCTTTTAAATTAAATCTTTCCAATATTATAAACGTACACCCAGTTTTTTACGTTAATCGATTGCGTAAAACAGCTGACGACGCGCTTTCAGATCAGGTTAATCCAACTCCTGAACTTATTAATATAACTAGTAAGCTTAAATACGAAATCGAAAAATTAATCGCCTGTCGAATACAGCGAAAAACCTTTTAATACAAAACTTCTTAGATAGGCTTAAATAAAAATCTTACGTAATATCCCGCGTCTGATTTTATATATGCTTTTTTAAAAATACGCGACTTTCACTTGGCGCATAAAAAGCTTCCCGGTTCTTTTGCAAAACTTGTAAATTGACTAAAGGCGTATTCCGAAGATTTAAATTCGTACGATCACTTGGATAGCGACGTACCAATAAATAAAAGCTCGAAGGCGCGTTTTTTTCGGACGGGGGGATAATATAACGATTCACTCTGTTACCACCTCTTTTATCACCCCCAGCAACTACGTATAGCTGCAAACTCCCTGGTCTCCTGATAGGTCTCTCTATCAACTGTAAAGATTATTTATATATATAAAGCTCTTTCCTTTTAGCAACCTCTGCCTTCTGCAGTTGTTGATTCTAAATGAATATCTTTGTTACAGAACCAAAGGCTCGTTTCATACCATGTGAACACGGCGACCAGCTGACTGATCTCCCAGCCCTCCGACTGATTAGATCGTCACATGCTTTGCTTTTATACCTGTTGAAAATAGTCAGTGGCAGGGGGTCTCGGAGGGGTTCATGCCTCGATCATAGCTAAAACTACCAACTCCTATTAATACAAGGTATCACCGTTTTACACTTGCTATAAAATTATTACAGCGAAAAGATTGGCAGCTTTATTTTTAATTTATTAAATGCGCTATTTCGGTATGCCGGATTTAATTATTTCGGACCGAAAAGCTTAGTTTGTTTCGGTTTTTTAATAAAAATTCTGTCGTATATTAAAAACCAAAATTAAATTAATTATTACGTATAATTTTAATATCGATAAGCAAATCGAAATAATAAACTAATATATTAAGCAACGCTTCCGTTCCTTTTGCTTTTATTATTAAAACAATTAAAAACGCTTTTTATTTTTAATAAATATTATATAATTGATTTTGCCGCACGAGTTTTTCGGCAACGTTTTTTTTTTTAAATTTTAAATAAATACGAAATTCGTATATTCTAAAATATAAATAATTTCCGTTTTTTTCGTTCGGCCATCGAAAAGCTTAATCGCGACGAAGCTTTGCATTTGGCTTTCCGAGCTAAAAAGATTATAAAATACGCGCAATCGTTTATTACGCAATAACAAGCTAAAATAAAACGCTTCGCTAATTTATACAAACGATTAATAAATTAGAATATAAGCGACGAAGTATTAGTAAATATCAAAAATTAAAAGCTCGACCGACTTTTCCAAAGCTTTTAAACAAATGGTACGGCTTAATTAAAATCGTCGATAAAATAAAAAAAAATTGAAAATTTAATTTTTTCGCAAATTAATTAATTTATCCAATCTTTTATTTATATTCGCTTCGAAAGCATATCAGCAATCTTTTATTTGGCCAACGCCGCCCCGAACCAGCTTTTATTTAATTATTTTCTGAATAAACGGAATAAAAGATCGAAAAAATAATAAATTCGAAATTATATAAAAAAGTATTATAATATTAAATTAATTAAAAAAGCGTTAATAAAGATCTCGAATAGTACTTTTGTTTTAACGTTATAACGGCCTCTTATATTTTTCAAGCATTTTACCGATCGCATCCTACCGCCAAAAACTTTTTACGAGCGTTTTTCGTATAATTGCAAGCTTATAACGAAAGCAGAAAAGATTATACTGAATTGGAAAACGATAAATTTATAACCGCAACTGCGCGGACGCAATTTTTCGAAAAAGAAGAATAATGTTACAATCCTGGCCTGGCTAATAATAATTGCTAATAATGGTTGCCAATAATATAATTGCCAATAGTATAATTGCTGATGATGTTAAATAAAGATTTGGACACGGACTATTTCGGCCACTAAGCCTCGCGCTAAATTACGTGATTCACAAGCGCAAACCCATTGTACATAAAGTTCGCGACCCCGAGCATTCTAGCTCGGTGTTTTTCTTTTAATTTACATACGTACCTTTTGGTTCATATCATCCCGATCATCATCCTCAAGCTAGCTGTGACAACAAAAGTGATATAAAAAAAATACGTACAAAACACTTGTTTAAATTACTTTTAATTAATAAAATTGAGATATTTAATCTAAAATCTAAAAATAGCTTCCTGCTTCTATTATTACACAATTTTAGCGTAAGTAAATATCTGGCGTTGATAGTATTATTATATAAAATGCAATCGTAAAAAATAATAATTTGAAATGGAACATTTGGATTTAATGGGACATTTGCTTTCTCCCATATTATCCGAGTGCCCGTAGGATAAATATGGGAAGGCAGCCCATTATTAGATAAATGTTCTTGAAGCTCGGAAAGGTTCGTAGTCACGTGATAACGAGCCTTTTCGGAGACTAGCTTTTCCAAGCGACTGACTAAGCGAGCCCGAACTTTCCGTTTTTTGCGGAAAGCTCGCCAGTCAGACTTAAAACAATAGAAGAAAAATCTTACTGCATATAATTTATCCGTTCCAGCCTCCGGTGAGGGTTCCTACCGACTATTCAGCTATGCACGACAAAATGCCTGCCGGCCGGTTCGTAAAAAAAAAAGATTTAAAATGTCACGAGGAATTGTAAACCAAAAAGCAAAAAAATAGCATTTATCCAAAAACTGAATCTTAGAGATTCATCAAAATACGAGGGATCCGTTTGATCATATCCCTGGGAACCAGCTAGGTGGGTCTTGCCTCGGAACTTAGAATTTCGGGGACCAGCTAAGTTCCGAGGACCGTGCCCTCCGAGCCGTGCCCTCTGACAGAACGCTTAGTAAAAAGGTCCCAATTTGCCGGTTTTTTAAATAGTGTCTCGGGGTTCAGCGGAAACTATACAAGGGGAAAAATAAATTGTCGGAAAAATCGTCGGCCTTTTCGCAGAGTCTTTACCGCAGCGTTTTCGGGCGAAAAAAATTAGCTCTCTAAGCTCGAAAAAGGTTTGGTCGATAAAATCTTTAAAAATAGTATAACGTTTGCTGCAAAAGCTGGCTACAGCGAAAAGCGGTATAGCGGCGTCGCAGTAAAACAGTTACAAACGCCGAAGTAGTCTGTGAAACGAAGGTGTAACTTTAAGGCTGAACAGGAAATGTTTAACTTTAATGTAATATAACGATACGTAAGCTGGAAAACATATAAGCGAAGTGTGACGATCTAATCGGTCGGAGGGCTGAGATCAGTCAACTTGGGTCGCCAGGTTCATATGATATAAGAAACGAGCCTTCGGTTCTGTAACAAAAATATTTACTTAAAATCAACAACTGCAAAAGGCAGAGATTGCTAAAGAGAAAAAGCCTTACATACATAAGTAGTCTCCACAATTGATAGGGATACCCACCAGGAGACCAGGGATCTTGCAACTATACGTAGTTGCTGGAATGACACGAGAGGTGGCAAAAGAGTGAGTCGTCACACGAAGGGCTTAGAATATCAAAGTGCAGAACCTGGAAAAGGTTCTCCTGAAAGAACTATATACAGTGGGTTTAGGGTTCGGCCAGGATAGTGCCGGCCATCTTGATGGGTGGTGCCTAGGGGCCGAAAGGCCGAAGAGCCGAAAAGGCCACGCCGTCATAATTACGATTGCAGTAACAACGCGTTTCGACCGCTTTGAGAATTAGAAATTTTTTTTTTCCGTATTTTGGAAATAGCTAACCACCGGAACCGGCGATCAGCCAAAAAGTGTATTATGTTATTTATATTTTTTGGGGGAGTTTTTTTGAAACAAGTATGTTATTTATGTACGCATTTATTGATAAATAAATAAATATTTTAAAACTCAGAAAAGATCGTCGACACGTGGCAATGAGCTTTTTCGAAAGCTAGTTTTTCCGAACAATAATTAAGCGAGCCTTGACCTTTCGTTTTATACGGAGGGCTCGCTAGCCAGACCTATAATAACACAAGTAAAAGACTACTGCATACAATCTCATTTTTCTAGCCTCCGGTGAGAGTTCCTGCCAATTATTCGGCTATGCAGGACAATTATTATAATTTCTAAAGCGTCACAATTTTTAAATATTAAATTTTTATTGCGATAACTATTATTAAAAATTGTTTTCTTAGTGTAACGTATCTTTTTGGCGGAATTTGTATATTGTAAAAACTTATGCAAGTCGTACAACTTGAAAAAGAGCTATTAATTGGCTTTAAAAATTGATTATATATTTTTTTTTCTTATATAGGACTAATATAATAAAAGCAATGATTCCGGACTTTTAGTCCATAATTTTTTTTCACACCCCCTTAACGTAACGTTTTTATTTGGTGAGAAAATATGGGTTTTGGTTTTGAACACAGTTTCGGAAAAAAGAAAATTTTATATATTTTCTCATATACAAAAATACAATAAAACGTTGGTATCTGATATGTTGAATCGTAATTCCTTGTCTCTTACTTTAAATACAAAAGCTTTAATAACAATCTTCAGAAAATGCTGGTTAATATCCGTTTAACAAAAATCTTATGCAAACGCATTATTCAGTACTGTTTTTTTTTTTTTTCAAATATTTTGCATCCAATTTTTGTGTAAAGACGTAAGTGTTCTGAAACGATATTATGCCAGCGTTTTATTTGCCCTTTAAGCAAGTTCGCCTATTTAATTTTTAAATTGGTTTTTTGAATCGAATTTTGTTCAGCTAAGTATTAGGTTTTCAACCAGTCGAAGACTTTTTGTTTTTCAGTTTCAATGCTTTGTGATCTGTTTGCCAAAATACCTTTTATTTTGTAATTAAACCTAAAAAGCTTTACAATTCGCTTTTTAAGAAAATGGCTATTGCGCGAAAGTACAATGCCGGTGAAAATTAGAAAACTTGAAATGTCAAAGATATAGTCTAGCTTGTTCAATTTTTTTTTGCCGATACATTTTTAGTAAAACTATAAGATCGGTCGAATCTAAGCATTACTAGTGCCGATATTATTAGGGCTGACATAGTCAATACTGGTATAAATAATATAATATAATATTGTAAAATAACAAAATGTGGTATTTTCAGAAAATATGGTGTTAAGTTTTTTTCTGATATGCAAAGTCTTTTCCGACATAAATAGTTGATAACTTTTTAATTAAAAATTTTGTTATTGCAACAATCATTTTTTTAATAAATTTTTTTTGCTTTGGTCGTTGAATTTTTTTTCTAAAAGTATAAAGATCTTGTCGAATATTTCGGGTAATAATGTATTAGTTTTTTTGGTCGTTTTCGATTATATAAACGTTCTTTTTTTAAATCGTTTCCGTATCGTTTTTTCTTTTTTATACAAATAAATCCAGTATTTATTTATTGCGTTTTTAAAATACTTCCAAACACTTTTTCATACACCGATTCGTCGTGAATACTAAAATGGTTGTTGTCTTGTTTTATTAAACTATAGCAGCTTAATTTTCTAAAGTAAAAAACAATTGCAGAGCTTCATTTCATAGTCCCTGCGTCGGTCGTTAATCAAGTAGGCCAAGTAGTTTAGGTAGAAAAAAGAACGTATTTTCTAGAAAGACTCAAAAACCTAGTAAACTGTAAATCCCCAGTACGCCCTAGTCCGTGCACCGAGTTTGGCCTTCATACTCCTGGCCTCAACCAGGATCCCTTCCCTACACGCAGCTGCTACCCCAGGAAATCATTTAGATATGCCCGCCAAATCACTCTGCGAGGCGGCTTTTATTGGCTGGCATGCAGCTATCCCGCTGCAGTTCTGCCTGCTCCCGCTCCCGCAGGTTGTACCGTATCAAGCGGGAAGGCGCGCTGTGGAGCTAAGTCGAGTTTCAACACGTACTGTACAACTGAGCTTCCTCGATCCCTCGTTCACTCGTTCACACATTCACTCATTCACTCATTCACTCATTCACTCATTCACTCAATCACTCAATCACTCACTTGCCCAGCAAAACAACCGCTCGAGAGACTCTCACGACAAGAGCACACCAGTCCCTGATCTCGGAATCGAGAACCCTCGGGTTGTGAGACACACGCGCCCTCGCCCTCGCCCTCGCCCAGCATGCCCCAACTACGCACTCTCCCCCTCGCCGTCGGCCTCTCGTTTGGCTTGTTCGTTTCCTTCGCTCTCTACACCAGGCCGCATGCCTTCCGGGTCTACCCATCCCATGTCCCCGCCTCGTACACGAATAGCAGTTCCTCGGACCCGGCCCCGGACGTCGATCCGATCACCAACGCCACGCTGGGCTTCGAAAAGGTGTTTGCGGTTGGGCTGGCGGAGCGGAGCGACAAGAGAGATGCGCTGGCCCTGATCAGCAGCCTGACGGGCTTCAAGATCGACTGGGTGGAGGGCGTGCGGGGCGAGTCGGTTGTGGACAAAGCGCTGCCGTTCGGGGTCAACCGCACAGTATTGTGGGAGAACAACCTGGGGAGCTGGAGAAGCCACATGAATGCGATTCGGACGTTGGTCAACCCCCTCTCATGCTTCTTCGCGGGCCTGGAAATCTGACGACGGCCGGTATAGCATGGTGGAAGAGGGCATCTCCACCGCCCTGATCATGGAAGACGACATGGACTGGGACGTCCGGCTCAAGAGCCAACTGCAGCGCATCGCCGCCGGCACGCGCTCGTTCCAAACCTCCCCCGACGACGGACTGCCGCCTGCGTCGCCCTACGGCGACAAGTGGGACCTTCTCTGGCTCGGCCACTGCGGCGAGGTCTTCCCCGAGACGCTCCCCGAGTACGAGTCCTTGGATGCCACGTCGCCCGAGTTCATCGCGCTCTCCACCAAGTACACGATGCGCAACGACCCGACCGTCCCGCATCCATCCCACACCGCGGGCTTCCAGAACTTCACGGCGAGTCCGTACACGCGCTGGGTGCATATCTCGGGAGGCCCGATCTGCTCGTTTGCGTACGCGTTGAGTCTGCAAGGCGCCAGGAAAGTGATGTACGATTTGAGCGTCGATCACCTGACTGGGCCATTCGACAACGCGCTCTCGGGGTTGTGTAGATGGGGAAGGCAGGAGACCCAGCTTGGGATGAGGTTCGTGTTTGTGGAGGCGATGTTGAAGCCGGGTCCTCGTGCAAGGCCTCATGGCTTGCGAGTCTCGCTCCACCGGCAGCGCATCAGGCTAACGTCATGGACAGGTGTTTCACGGTCACCCCCCCGATCTTCATGCATCACCGGGCGAAGGGCTTCGTTCACGGCGACTCTGACATCCAGACCGTGGGAGACGGCGGGCCCGGCCCGCTGCGAGAGGTCGGGTTGACGGAGAACATGGTTTGGAGCGCGAGGCTGAACACGAGGGAGATGCTCGTGGGCGCGGAGATGAAGTACCAGTTTGAGGACGAGTGAGCACATCTCCAAGATCTGTCGGTCTTCGCTCTGGCTAGCCGTCTGCGCAGGCGCATCACGTCACGGTGCTGTGCGCCCTGTAGCTTTTCCGGAAGGCTTTGTAGCTCTCGCGTCTCATCTTCTGGCGATCATCGCATGCACATTATACTCTTGTCAGGATTGCATCTCTTCCCACCGCGTTCAACATGCTACATACAGTACAGTGCAACACACGCTGTTGATCGTCGATGTACCACGTCCAAGCCCAAGCGATCGGAAGGAGGGTATCGTAACAGCCTGACCTCATACCTTCTGAGAAAGCCTCCTCTCTCTCAGCGTGGCGTGGACGGATAGGTGATTGACATGCTGGTTGATACACGTATCGTTGAGCTCTCGAACGCCAGCTTGGAAAATTGGAGACCATAGACTAAGTGAAAGCAAGCTTCCTTCCTTCCTTCCTTCTTCCCATGACGGTGCCGAATTGGATCTGTTGTTGATCGGATCGCTGAGTACCGAATATCACGGGTTTGTTGGCCTTTGGGCTCGTGGTTATTATGTGTAGGGTACAGGAATTATTATATTTGTTGTAGATATTTACCTAGCTTTTAGCTTTTAAGCTCTTTATTTGTTTGTTGTTTGTTTGTTTATTTGTTTGTTTGTCTATCTGTTTATTTAATTGTTTATCTTTTCTTTTAAATGGTTATTGGTCTGTCTGTCTGTCTGTCTGTTGTTGGTTTGTTCGCTTACTTAGGTACTATTTACTTGCTACTTACCTACTTACTACTTACTTACTAAGGTAATTACTACTTACTACTTCCTTACTACTTCCTTACTACTTCCTTACTACTTCCTTACTACTTCCTTACTACTTCCTTACTACTTACTTACTTACTTACTTGCTATTACTTGCTACTTATTTACTACCTACTAATTTTTGTTTACTTGCTACTTGTTTACTTACTACTTCCGCACTACTGACTTACTACTTATTTACTACTTACCTACCTACCCACCCACCTACCTCCCTACCTCCCTCCTCCCTACCTCCCTCCTCCCTACCTACAGATTCACCCATCAAAAACCCCCACCACCACCACCCCTCCGCATCACCCCCCTCAAGCCCACGCTGCTGACTCCCCAACGCACATCCCGATCGCTCACGACGCGAACCGAGCATTCCTCGCGACGACGATGGGTGCCGGTCCGCACCGCAAGGCGGGCTCGGACGGGGTGCGGGTGCGGGTGCGGGTGCGGGTGGGTTCGCTGCCTCGGCTGAGAAAGGGGGGGTGTTCGCAGGCATGGCGAGCCGACGACAACAACGGTGCCGTCGTAGCACCAGCGCGGGAGTTTGCGTACGGTGCTGTTTGTGTGTTGTGCTGTACTGGATGGATGGATGTACTGTACAGGATGTACAGGTATGATGCTTGCACGCTTACGTCCAAGCGCGCGCTGGCAACCAACGACAGGAGCGGGTGTGTGGGTGTGTGGGTGTGTGGGTGGGAGGCGCAATGGATAGATACAGCGGTGAAGCGTGGCGAGGGAAGGAAGAAGACGGGGCTGGCTGGGTTTAAGGGGGGGGGGGGGGGGAGGGGGAGAGGGGGGTATGTATGTATGTTTGTTTGTTAGTTTGTTTGTATGTACGTACATGGAGTACTGTAGACGAACGTCTGTGTAAGCGAGGTACGGTACGGTACTGTATGTAGGTCCCTTATCAGTACAGTACCGTACCGTACCGTGCATGCCGCACCGAGTGAGACATCGGATTTTCTAGCTTGGGATCGGGACACAAGCCACACGCACATGCTACTTACCGTTCTGTACTACGTACGGTACTACGGTGCTGTATCTGTAGGTAACATGTACGGTACATACATACAGTATGTATGTACAGGTACAGTACACGTACAGTACAGTACAAGTAAACTTTGAGCGGGAAAGGCGGGTGGGGAGAGATAACGACGACGACGACGACGACGGCGGCGGCGGGGGTGGAGCCCGCTGCTGCTTGGAGATGCTGTGCTGTGTGTGTATACATACATACACATAATGTACGGAGGATGCACAGCATCTACACATACAATACAGTACTGTACCGTTTCCCGATACCGTTTCCCGATACCGACTTTCTCCACGTTCGTACATACAGTTCATACTGTACATATAGTTCATACACACACACATATACATACCGTGCAGTGCAGTGCAGTGCAGTGCAGTGCGTATGCATGATGCTTACATACTTACCAAGGACATACCGGACAGGACACACAGGAACGAGCCTACGATTTCGATATACTGTACTGTACTGTACTGTACATTCTGTATATCCTGAGCGAATTGTGCCTTTACACATACACTACAGTCCTGTACTATACTGTATATGTGTGTGTATGTATGTACATATGTACCGAGTAGTCCCTACCACGCCCATCTGACGCACCGTTCACGCTCGCACGCGCCACAGCTCGACGAATAAGGGCCCGCGGGGGCTGGCAGCTGGGCGAGGGCGAGGGCGAGGGCGAGGGCTGTGCCGTGCCGCACATGCTGGAGGGGGTGCGTTGCGGTCAGGGGTGAGGTGTGGGGGGGGGGGGGGGGGGGGGGGGGGGAAGAGCAGGCACACACACATACGTTTTGCTATTCAGGAACCGCCGAGCGCGGTGTACTTATTGTGTGTACTGTGTGTACTGTACTGTGCTAGCTGGTAGGCGAGTGAGTAGTGTGGGGAGGTCGCTTCGTTGGGGATGTGTGGCGTTGCGTGCAAGCACGGTGAAGAACACGTCGGGTGGGTAGGTGGATGGGTTGGTGGGTTGATAGGTAGGTAGGTAGGTAGGTAGTTGTAGTGTACTGTGTATGTTGGTACTGTATGTACCTAGTAGGTAGGAAAGGCTGGAACGTGGAAAGGGAGAGAGGGTGGGGGCGGAATCAGGTAAGTAAGTAAACAGTGATAGGCGAGATTCAGAGATGGCGAGATTTAGAGATGGCGAGATTCAGAGATTCAGAGATTCAAAAGTTCAGATATTTAGAGATTCAGAGATTCAGAGATTCAGAGATTCAGAGATTCAGAGATTCAGAGATTCAGATATTTAATAATCTAAATATTCAAACATTCAGATATCAGATATCAGACATCCAGATCTCCTCGCACCTGACCGCGGCATTAATAGGTACGAGCTCCGACCGTCGCATCGGCTCCGGTCGCTCTGCCACGACATCACGAGCCGGTAGCGTGGCACCGCTGGTCTGGCCTTGCACCGGGCGTCGATCACGAGACCGCCGTGACAGGAGCGGGCGACAGCGAAGCATCGGGGTATCCACAGTCCTGAATCTGAATCTGTATCTGTACATCGTCAACACGCGCGACACGGTACGGCATGTACGGTATGTACGGTATGTACGGTATGTACGGTATGTACGGTATGTACTGTATGTACTGTAGCTCGACGCCCCTGGTGCCTGCAGACCTGCTCGGTACCTACATATGTATGTACAGTACACAGTACTTCCGTACGGTAGATACGGTACAGTACAGTATCTGTGTAGATACCGTACAGCACATCCAGATTAGCACATCCAGAACATACATCCAGCCCATACATCCAGCCCATACATCCAGCCCATTCCACAGTCCACACAGACTTCCACACATCCAGGCCCGCGTGCCATCGCATGGACGGTACCGGTACAGACCGACATTCGGTACGGTCGATACACGCGCTCGGCTTCTCTCGACGCCACTCCCTTCACTCTGGGTCTGATTCGGCTTTCTTCTTCGGACTTTTCTTTCTTTTCGGTTCTTATCTCCTCCGATCTTCTCTTTTCTTGTTTTCTCTTTTCTTGTGCTCTCTTGTCCTCGTCTTCTTCTTCTGCTCGCGGCCCCCCGATTGCCTCGATCCCCGCCGTCGCATATCGCGGACCCGCCCACGACGGCCACTCCTGGTACAGTACTGTAGGTACTGACTGTACAGGAGCCTCTCCCAACTCGACTCGACTGACGCGACTCGACTCGACGTAACTCGACTTAACTCGACTCGACTCGACTTAACTCAACTCACTCGACTCGACTCACTCGACTCACTCGACTCGAGCCTCCGCTTCGACCGTCGGAGCATAGACCGCGAGAGAGACTTTTCTCCCCCGCCATCCCACTTCAACCCCGCGGGCACATCACGTCTGCCCTGCCCCCCCCCAGACCAGCCTCCTCTTCCGTCATATATCCGGACTCGCACATTTCGATCCACAATTCGATCCGCCAGATCCTCCTCCTCCTCCTCCTCCGCCTCCGCCGCCACCCCCCCCCCCCCCACCCCCACCACCACCACCACGATGGCTTCGACGTCGACGACGACCAAGACGACGACGACGACGACGACGACGCTCTCTCCCACATCCAACGTCCGGGTCGCGGACCCGCGCCGCCGCGGTGCTGCGCAAGACGCCCATCCGGCCCCCCCGCGTCCCCGCACCACGGCCGCGGGCGCGCACCTCCCAACACCCCGTCAAGCCCACCTCCCCATGGCCGACGGCGACGACCACCTCACGACGCTCACGACGCCCACGACGCCCACGACCCTCACAACGCCCACGACGCCCCCCAAGGCCCACGCGGGCGCGCTGGCAGGCCAAAAGCCTCTGCCGCCGGCCTCGTCGCCCCTCGTGCCGCTCGCCGCCTCGCTCCGCTCCCCCCGATCCCGAGGCTCCGGCGACGTCGAGATGGCCGCGGCGACCGATGGCGACGAGGCCTCGGACGGCAGCGCGAGCCTCGATGCCGACGGCCGCAGCAGCCGATCCAGCCACCACCACCACCACCACCACATCAAGAAGAAGAAGAAGAAGAGCAAGTCGCAGCAGATGTTCTACTGCCTCGACTACCCCCCGTGCAGCTTGAGCTTCACCCGGAGTGAGCATCTGGCCCGGCATATCAGGTGCGTCGATGGCCACGCCGGCACCGCCCCGACCCCTTGCTGACGGCACAGGAAACACACGGGCGAACGGCCGTTCGAGTGCCACTGCACGCGCAGGTTCTCGCGCCTCGACAACCTCCGCCAGCATGCCCAGACCATCCACCAGAACGAGGACATCCCGCCCGAGTCCCTGGCCGCCTCGGGCGCCCGCTTTCAGCGACAGGGGCGGACCGACCGGGCCCGGCCCACGGCCCGCGCGCGAGCGGCGACGGCGGCGGCGGCGGCCGGGACGCCGGCGGGTCCCGGGCGGCGGCGGCGCATCGGCGGAACGCGCTGTCCATGTCGAGCGTGGCCAGCATGAGCAGCTCCGCCGGCTCGTCGTACGGCGAGGGCGGCGCCCGACGGCGACCGCCCCCGCTGGTCATGGCCGGCGAGCGCCGCCGGGGCTCGCACGAGTCCCGACCCGGCAGCCCATCATCGAGTGACCTCCCCCGTCACGTCCCCTACCCGCGCCCGCCCACGCCGACGTCCGCCACCTTCTCCGCGGGCCAGAGCAGCCCTCGCTGGGGCCCCGGGATGCCGTCCCCGCCGACCTTCGCGGCCCCGGCCCGGACGACCGGTCTCTACCCCGACACCGGTCGCTCCCCCGACCACGACGCCGGGGGCCGCCGGCTGTCGGTGCCCTCGGGGGCCAACCCCTTCCACTCGCCCACGGCACACGCATACGCGCCCCCGCCGCTGCACCGCGCCTACTCGCCGGCGAGCAGCCAGATCTCCAGTCCCACCCTCTCCCCCGGGGGCTGGTACGCGCGCGAGGCGACGGGTCCCGTCGACCACGAATCGCGGCGCAGAACGTGGCATCCCGAGTCGCGGCCGGCCGTCGAAAACTTCACCAGCCGCCTCCAGAACGTCATGAACGCCGATACCCACTACGCCGCCGGGCCGGGTCCCCTGCCGCGCGCCGCCATCGTCCCGTCGCAGCCCGTGCGGCTGCCCGGCATCGCCAGCTTGGTCTCCATGCCGCGGCCGGGGAGCCCCGTCCCGCGGTACGATCCGGCCTGGGTCACCTCGCCCCCTCGGGCGCCCGTCCGGCACGAGTCTTCCTACGAACGACCGACGAGCCGACACTGGGACCAAGGCGTGGCGCGCCACGGCCCGGACGGGGCTCCACGCCCGCCCCCCGATGCGGGCCCGGAGTCCCATCGCTTCGAGGAGCCGTCCTCCTGGCCGCGACCGCACGCGGGGCGCGGTGGCGACCCCACGCACCACCTGAGTGCCCCCGTCGCGTCGGTCACTCCCATGGCCGCCAAGCGTCACGGATGGTATCACGGGCCCCCGCCGTCGATGCAGCAGACGCGGACCGCGCCCGCCGAGCCCCGTGGATCCGAAGGGGGGGTGCCCGGCCTCGCTCCCTCGCACGGCTGGGTCGCGCGCCGGATCGTGCCCAGTCCCGGATACGCCCCCGACCACGCCTCCGGCCCCGACGGAGCCTACACGTACGGGCCGGGGGGCGCCCGCACCCTCGTCCCGCCACACGAGCAGGTCCCGAAGTCACGAGACATGGCCGGGCTCGATGCCTTGGTTGCCGTCGCCACGGCCGAAGGGGACGTCAAGCAAGAAGGCCGAGCGACGCGGGCGTATTAGCACTCCTTGGCTGGTCACGTCGCAATATTCCTCGGCATCCGAGGGCGTGCAGGCATGAGGGGAGAAGCCAACGGAAGGAAGGAAGGAAAGAAGGAGGGAAGGAAAGGAAAGGAAGGCCGGCTTTGTGTACTGTATATACACATTTCTTCAGAGATACCCACGTCTTATTTTATCAGCACGCCACGACTTTACGAGCACACACGCACGCACGCAGGACACGACACGAGACGACACGACACGAGACGGGGCAGGGAAGATGATTTTGCGTACGAATTTCATGACATGATGAGAATAAGATGGGATGGGATGGGCGGGTGATGATTCGCCGGCAAGGACAGCTTCAAATATCTAATGTAGTAGAGGAGGGACGGACCGGCATGGCGCAGTGCGTTTTTTTCTCTTCGACCTTTTCTTTTATCTGGACTCGGTGGTTTTTGTTTTATCAGCTCTTACTGTAACGTACCCTTATGTAACGAACGCAGCGTCTAGTATATACAGGCAGAAAATCAAGCAATTACGCACGCAAGCACGCATGTAAGTAGGTAAGTAAGTAAGTAAGTAAGTAAGTAGGGAGATGTCCCGATCGCATTTTTACACGTATTACTCGCTTGCTTTTGCCTGGGCTGGCTTGGGCTGGCTTGGGATGGAATTGGGATGGATTGGGATTGGGATGGGTTGGGATTGGCATTGAGATAGTATAAGTGTGAGGGTAAACGTGAACGCTGGATAGTAAAGGTTGGATAGTGAAGGCTGGATAGTAAACGTGAACGCTGGATAGTAAAGGTTGGATCGTGAAGGCTGGATAGTAAACGTGAACGCTGGGTAGTAAACGTAAAATCTGGATAGTAAACGTGATCGTGAAGTCTGGATAGTAAACGTGAACGCTGGGTAGTAAACGTGAAATCTGGATAGTAAACATGAACGTGAAGTCTGGATAGTAAACGTGAACGTGAACGCTGGATAATGAAGGCTGGATAGTAAAGGCTGGATATTAAAAGCTGGTTAGTGAACGCTGGATAGTAAAGGCTGGATAGTTAACGTGAACGTGAACGCGAACGCGGAATAGTAAATGCTGATAAGTAACCGCTGGATAGTAAACGTAAACGTGAAGGCTGGATAATGAACGTGAACGTGAACGCGGAATAGTGAAAGCTGGTTAGTAAATGCTGGATAAAAAAGGCTGGATAATAAACGTTGAACAGTAAACGTGAATATAGATGCGGGATAAACAAACGTAAACGCGGCATAGTATACACTGGATAATAAACGCTAGTTAGTAAATGCTGGATAATATACACTGGATAGTAAATGTTGGATAGTAAACGTGAATATTGGATAATAAACGTGAAAGCTGAATTGTGAGCGTAAACGCTGGATAATAAGTAAGTAAGTGGGTAAGTGATTGGTTGGTAGATACTATAGGTCGGCGTTGTCGATGCGGATTTCGGTGGTTAATTTGTGTTGTGTTGTATAATAATAAGAGTTAAAAGAGTCGAAAAAATTGTGGTTAAGAACGTTGAAAGAGTTGAGAGAATTGAGAAAGTTGAAAGAGTTGAGAAAGTTGAAAGAATTAAAAGAGTTGAGAAAATTTAAAAAAAATTAAAAAATTGAAAAAATTAAAAAAATTGAAAAAATTGAAAAAGTTGAGAAAATTGAAAGAATTAAAAAGGTTGAAAGAGTTGAGAAAATTGAGAAATTTGAAAGAGTTGAAAGAGTTGAGAAAGTTGAGAAAGTTAAAAGAGTTGATAGAATTAAGAGAATTGAAAGAGTTGAGAGAATTAAAAGAATTAAAAGAATTGAGAGAGTTGAGAAAGTTAAGAAAGTTGAAAGAGTTGAAAGAGTTAAGAAAATTGAAAGAATTAAAAGAGTTGAGAAAATTAAAAAAGTTAAAAGAATTAAGAAAGTTGAAAGAATTGAAAAAGTTGAAAATAAAATAAAAAAAGTAAAGGGGATTGAGAAAATTAAAGGAACTGAAAAAAGTGAACGGAATAGAAAAGTTGAGAAAATTATAGGAGTTGAGAAAGTCGAAGGAGTCAAAGGAGTCGAGGGAGTTAAGAATATTCAGAGAATTGAAAAGATTAAGGAAATTGTAAGAATTAAGAAAATTAACAAAATAAAAAAGGCTAAAAAGGTTGAGAGTGTTGAAAGAATTGAGAAAGGAAATAATGAAAAGAGTTGAAGGAGTGAAAAAAAGTTATGGAAGTTGAGACCGTAAAAAAAAAATATATAAAAAAGTTGAAAGAGTTGACTGAGTTAAAAGTGTTGGAAGAGTTGAGGAAGCGAATTAGAAAGTTGAAAATGTTGAAAAAAAGCAAAAAAATTGAAAGAAATAAAGAAGTTGAGAAAGCTGAAGGGGTTAAGGAAGTTAAAAGACTTAACGGAGTTGAACATATTAAAAAAATAAACAAATGGTCGGTTTGCTTTAGAACGGTTTTGGTATTTTGACGAGTTTTTTTTTTCTTTTTAAAAAAAGTATTAGAAATCTTTTCAAAGAATTTAAATAATACGAAGTTTTCAACACTAGGATTTTTTGGGTTTAAAACTCCTACGCTGACTGGTAAACACTCGTTTCTTTTTACTTCCTTTTGTGACACGGACCTTTCAGGGCTTTGAAGGTTCTCTGTCATCACAAACCTTTGAAGGGCTTGGAAGGTTTTTATTTAGATACGTGCTGCATATGAATTGGTAGGTAGGCATGTACTGTAGGCTGTACTGTCGGTATATACTGTAGGTATATACTGTAGGTATATTCTGTCTGTAATTAGGCACATAGGATTCAAGATAGAAAGCATTATGAAAATACTGTACAAACAAATAACACAACACAGTTTTACAAGAAATTTAACATCAAGTTCTCAGAATCCCCAAAACAGTAAAAGAGCTGAACTCTCTTGCCTTTACAAATGTTTCTTCTTTCTGGTTCAGACACAGTAGATATGATTTTTCGTGCTTACATTTACGATCGGAGAAGTGGGAGAGAGGGGGGGGGGGGGGGGCATCTCGTTCCTTGCCATCAAAAGCCGCCATCCTTCAGTTCGCGGGTTTGGTTCTGGATGTGGGTTGCTTGGTTGGTGGTCTGGAGGATAAGAGGAGCAAGCAAATGCATATAGCATGTAATGGATGATAAACCACATCACGACCTTTACAAAGCTCTTTTTTCTATCTTTTCTTATCTAAACAACCCACGACATATTTAAAAGTTTTTACCCCCCCCCCCCCCCCCCCCCCCCCCCCCCCCCCCCCCCCCCCCCCCCCCCCCCCCCCCCCCCCCCCCGCGTTTCATTCTGTGTATGATTCAAGAAGCATATGGTAAAAGCAGGCACGAAAACCACACCGACACGGCCACATATCGGTGGATGAAGAGGCCAAGGGAAAACCCACCAAGACACAAAAACACAGAGAAAGAATGGGAGCAGCTATGAGGCGGAGAAGGCCTTGTTGTGCCATCTATCTAAGGGGAGGTGGTCATATCCCGTTCACCCCGTCCCGATCAATCTACAGTACACATACGCACACGAACTACTCACGAATGCTTCTCCTGATCCCTCTCCTGCCCATCCATCACCCACTTCGCCTGCTCCCTGGCGTACTCCGCCGCAGCCTCGGCGCCGCCCTGCATCTTGGCCTTCATCTCGAACGGCTCCGGGACGTCAAGGCCGCGCGCGATGGCGGGCCGGGCGTTGATCTTCGCGGTCCACCTTTGGAGCTCGCTGTTGGGTTTGGGATGATGGGTCAGTAAGTAGGTAAGTTGAGTAGAGAGTTGCTTTCCTTTCACAAGGGGGAGAGGAAGAAAGATGTTTGCGTGTGTGTGTGTCTGGGATTAGATACCATTCCTTCCCCCTCCCCTGTGTCTCGTTCCCGGTGCGCTAACGTCGGACGAGACGAGAGGAGGGACTTCTTGGAAGAAAAGGGCAAAATGGGGATTGAGAAGAGAGGAAAGGATCTTGAACGGGAAGTATCGGAAGGAAAAACACTCACGGAAACCCGTCCAGCTCCACGCCCGCCCACTCCGCCCAGTTGACCCACGAGAAACAGGCAATGTCAGCGATAGTCAGCTTGTCGCCGACGATCCAGGGTCCGCCGCCGTCTTCCTCGCCGCCGGCGGTCGACGCCTCGGTGCCGGCGGCCGTGTGGTTGTTGCTCTTTTTTTCGCTGAGTCGCGACTCGAGGACTTGGTAGAGGCGCTTAGTCTGGTGGGAGGGGGGTGTTAGTTTGGGATTGGGGGGTTAGGGCTCTGGATTGTAGATGAGAGAGAGAGAGAGAGAGAGAGAGAGAGAGGGCATGCCAGGTAATGGGTGAAGAATTGGGGATGGACACATGCTACTTCAACGGATGTGAAAGAAGGTAAAGATGAATGGATAAGTTGGAGGCAGAGAGTGCGAGATGTGAAATAATAAGATGAGACGAGACAAGTGTGAAGTGAAGCGAACTTACCTCGCTCTGGTAGCGGTTGACAGCATACTCGATCTTCTCGGGTGCGTATCTGTAAAAGTGATTCGCCTGTCCCTGCATAGGACCGATGCCACTTTGCATCCAAGTCATCCATTCGACCGTCTCCCAGTATCTGTTGGAAGTCAGCAACCGAGGCTTGTCAACCTTTGATCCGCCATTTTCTCTTCTCATCTCAGTATCCTTGTCCTGTTCTAACAGGAAGATACATGTCTACCCGAGACACCTGCGAAGAGAGACCCAAGCAGTCGCAAGGCGGAAGGAAAACACTTACTTGTCGGTATCGAAAGGATACGAGATGAGATGGTTCGGATCGTACTTTTGACAGAGATACAGCATGATCGCCATCCCTTCAAAGACCCTCTTCTCGTTGCTCTTGCCATCGCTCGTCGGCGTGCGATCGATGATGGCTGGAATGCGTCCATTGGCTAGTGTTCGCCATCAGCAAGAACACACCATGAAACAAGCCCATGAGAAGAATCCCGCGGGACAGAGAAGAGACTCACGATTGATCTTCAGGTACCATTCCTCCTTCTGCGTGTTCTTGGTGAGGTCCACGTGCGTCGTCTCGTACTTCAGCCCCAGCTCCTCGAGCGTCATGGAGATCTTCTGGCCATTGGGCGTGCCGGCTGTGTAGAAGCTACGGTACCTTCATGAGCACATCTTCACCCCTTTTCCGTCTGCTGTACGCTTGCTGGAGACTCCGCTCCTCCGGTCCGGGACGACTCACGCAATATCGGTCTCCGGCACATCCACAGCCTCTGTCGGGTTCTGCTCCGCGGTGCTGCTACCCCAAGACATGATTTCAACACACGATTCCACGACACCCGCACACGAGAGGAGAATGGCAGCGTCGATGTGGGAGTCAGACGACGGAGAGAGAGACAGAAGCGGCGAGAAGAGGTGTAAGTCAACAGGCGGACAAGCACCACAGTCCGATCCGACGTGCTACATCATCAGCACGACCAGACCAACTCACCAGTTCGATGCATGACGTCGAGCCCCCTCACTTCCGCTCCCGCTGAGACAGTCCCGCTTGAAGGGGACCGACGCACGCTTTGCACTGTAAGTGCATCGCGGCCATCTAGACAGGCGATAGTGTGGAGGGCCGAGACGAGACGGCCGTGGACCAGACGAAAAGATGCAAACGAAGGGACAAAGGAGGAAAAGGAGTCGGAACTTGGGATCTTCTTGCGTGAGACGAGCCGCACGAAAGCAGATAGGAGGAGAACGAGCAAGTGTGGTGTTATTGCCAATGAGCGAGCCGTCGGCCACAATCCAGGACGACGCCTTAGCCGAGGGGGCTCGCGTAGCTGGTTCGCATCTACAGCACAGTAAACAAGCAGCTTCTCTGGCTTTTCACGTCGAATGCGTAACGGCTACCGCTCTACGATGTATGCCCGAAAACACTCACTCCATCCTGTACACCGTACATAACTCCTGTGTATGCCTAGGTCTTGGGAACTCCTTATTTTCATCCTCCACGCCCTGAATCAAGCCATCACACCAAGATGCATCTAAGCCCTTGGCGTGCGCTCCCCCTCCCCAGGCCGCCTCTACGAAAGTGCATCTTGTGTACAGTATATACAGTATGTACAGTACAGTACAGTACTATGGTATAGTACACATCCGGCAAATGCTTCTTGCGCCTTTCGACACCGAGCGCTCTGGATCCCCAGGTCGGCGGACGGCTTGACCTCTGCCACGATGGCCTTTCCGCGGCTTCCTCCATCTCGGATAGCGGTCAGAGATACAGAACGCGCAAGGCCGGCGGCGCGTACATCTGCAGCGGGACGCGCTGTCTTGTGAATCATGGCTTCTAGCCAGCTTGGCTCAACTGTGGTTTCGGAGAGCCGGGGATTGGTGTGCGTAGTGATTTTTTCTTCTTTTTCTTCTTTTTTTTTCTTTTTTCTTTCTCCTTTCTCCTTTCTCTCTTTTTCTCTTTTCCCCCCTCTTCTTTGCCCTCCTTTTTTCGGTTATGGAGGAGGGCAAGCTTGGACAGGGAGAGATGGCTGTGGGTTTGTTGACTTACTGTACTGGAGAATCAGTAGAGAGGGCGACGGAACTTCGGCTGTCAGATGGAGCGAGTGGGAACTGCAATGAGTGTGGTCCGGGAAGGTTGGCGTGTACATACTGTACATACTGTACATACTGTACAGGTCGATAGCAGCAGAGAAACATGTATCATCTATCATCTGGCCCGAGGAGTCTGTACTGTACAGTACAGCGGCATCTTGGCTGGATATCCACGTGAGGCTGTGGTGCGGGCGGGGTAAAAGCAGCGCGGGTCGAGGGTCGAGGCAGAGAAACGTCACGGTCGGTCAGTCAGTGGCCAACCTCGAAACGCCCACGACCACACGACCACAACCACGACCACACAACCACGACCACACAACCACATAACCACACAACCACATAACCACACAATCACACAACCACACAACCACACATACCGCGCGACTTGAAAACCACACACTACTCCCCCGCCCACTTTCATGATCCGTCCAACGAGGCTCCTCCAGCGGTGCGGCCATGATGCGAAACAAAACCTCCGCGTCGCTGCAGAAGACGTACGATGAGTGCTACTTGATCTGCTCCACCGCAGTGTATTTCGAGGGACTGGTAAGAGACCCGTCTCCCCGCAGAACGAGAGCGCGTCCAGGAGAGCACGCGGTCGACGAGCCCCCAAAGGGACCCCAAGGCTGACGGTCGCCGATGACAGGGCAATGAAGCAGAAGCATTACGCTCGTGGCGATCGGCCTTGGACCAGATCTACTACCACACGCCTACCGGGTTCCCGTAGGATACATCCCGCGATCCGAGACGGAGAAGGCGCTGAAGGACAGTCTGCGGGACATGGAGATGCAGTGCAAGGAGCGGGTCGACTTGCTGGAAGCCCTGAAGCAGTCGCGAGAGGAGAAGGCCGAGGCAGAGTCCGAGGGCGGGACGGAAAAGAAGCAGAAGACCCTGTCCAAGACGCCGAGAAAGGGCTCCGACGCGGAGAACAACGAGAAGGGGACGATTGGCAATGGCACAATTCCTGCCATGAACTACCCCGACCTGTCGCGACCAACACCGCCACCTCTCCCGCAACGGCCGGCGATGTTGATGAAGAATAGCTCGGAGCGTGCGGTGGTTGGGAG
Source organism: Blumeriella jaapii (assembly GCA_009599575.1). Classification (NCBI taxonomy): domain Eukaryota; kingdom Fungi; phylum Ascomycota; class Leotiomycetes; order Helotiales; family Drepanopezizaceae; genus Blumeriella; species Blumeriella jaapii. The sequence goes on along the minus strand of VWND01000025.1, from coordinate 125,631 downwards.
CCGGCCTTCTTTCGACCATTCGCATCGAGGCTATTCGTCTTCCAACCTTGCGTCGTCGTCATTGCCGAGAACGATCACACCGTCGTCTGCGGCTTCACTGGCGCTCCCGGCAAAGAAAACGTCGCGAAGTCCCAGCCCCGAGAAACAGAGATCGATGCTTCACACCCTACGTTCGGGGGATAGGGCGGGCTTCAAGCACAGTCTCAGAACTCAAAAAACTTCGACATCGCGAAATGACAACATCGTCACAAGTCAGGCGGCTACTGTAGCATGGCAGTCTATTGGAAAGGCAAACAGAGACAGACCTGGACGCAGCTTGGATAACGAGGCCGACAAGAGCTCGACTGCCCTCTCCGAAGCTGGACGGAAAGAGAGTGGAAGCGACCCAACACCGACGCAGAACGTGCGCTACGACAGCAAAACCAGAACCCTGGTCCCCGACACACACTCGCACCCCCGAGGCTCAAGTACGCCCGACTTGTTGTCTGGCAAGGGCGCTTCGTCTCGATCCAACGTGTATCCATTCCCGCCTACGGATCCTGGCCAACCGGGCGCTGTTGCGGGGAGCATGCTCACTGCATCGGCCCTGAAGGAATTGATGGACATGGACCCTCCCTCGCCACCACTCCCTCAACCAGGTGCAACGAAAGCGAAGAAGACTTCCCCGCCGCAATCCCATGCAAGAAGCACAGCAAAGCTTGAGCCGTCGACCTATCCCACGTATCTCAAAGAGTACCCGGAAACAAGTGCGAGGAAAAGCGCCGCGGAATCCGAGCTACCAACGAGAAGGAAACCCGCCGAGTCCAAGCCGAAAGGCGAGGGTGACAGGGCTTCTACTAGAACGCCGAGAAAGCCAGTGCCGGCAAATACCTCTTCGCCTCGACATCGGGACCGACCCCAGGGGAACGATAATGCCAGGGGGGTACAGAGGAGAGACGTCAGAAGGACTGATGATGAGACATCATCTCAGAGCATCGACGACGATACAACGAGCAGCAGTGGTCAGATGTCGAAGCCGAAGTCGAAGAAGAGTAAAGCAGAAGCAGAAGGAGCGCGAAATCCTCGCAGATCCTACAACGCCAACTTCCGACGATTCTGAAGCCGCAGCCGATCTGGCAGTTAGTGCCTGGGAGAGAAAAGTACAGCAACTGATGAAGAATCTACCCAAAGGAGTAGACGAAGGTGCCGCGAAGCAGATCTTCAACGAAATTGTGGTTCAGGGTGACGAGGTGCACTGGGATGATGTGGCGGGTCTGGATATTGCGAAGACGGCATTAAAGGAAGCAGTTGTCTACCCTTTCCTTCGACCGGATCTATTTATGGGGCTTCGCGAGCCAGCTCGTGGTATGCTCCTTTTCGGTCCGCCGGGAACCGGCAAGACCATGTTGGCGAGAGCAGTTGCCACGGAGTCGCGATCGACGTTCTTCTCGATCTCAGCAAGCAGCTTGACAAGCAAATACCTGGGAGAATCAGAGAAGCTTGTTCGGGCACTGTTCTCGCTGGCCAAGGCGTTAGCGCCAAGTATCATTTTCGTGGACGAAATCGATTCTTTACTCTCCGCACGGTCAGGATCAGGCGAGCACGAGGCCACCAGACGAATCAAGACGGAGTTCTTGATTCAGTGGAGCGATCTTCAACGAGCAGCTGCAGGGCGTGAGCAGAGCGACAGGGAGAAGGAAAGGGGCGACGCAAGCCGTGTACTGGTGCTTGCCGCTACCAACCTTCCATGGGCCATAGACGAAGCAGCTCGACGCAGGTTCGTTAGACGACAATACATTCCGTTGCCCGAGGACGAGACGAGGGCCACGCAGTTGCGAACATTGCTGGGACACCAGAAGCACAGCCTGAACGCGGACGACATCCAGCGACTGGTGGAGTTGACTGACGGTACGTCTCGAGCCTTTCACCTACCTCCCCTTACTGTTTTCTAACGAGACCTACAGGCTTCTCGGGTTCCGACATCACGGCCTTGGCAAAAGACGCCGCCATGGGGCCTCTACGCTCTCTGGGCGAGGCTCTCCTTCACATGTCCATGGACCAGATCCGACCCATTCAATTCGCAGACTTTGAAGCCAGTTTGGTCAACATCCGACCTAGTGTCAGTAAACAGGGCCTCAAAGAATTTGACGATTGGGCCAGGGAGTTTGGCGAGCGGGGTGGTTAGCTTAGACCTAGGTCCAGATATAATTATTCTCTGCATGCTATTACATTCTGCTATGTCTGGATGACTGGGATTTGGGAACGCACGCAGAGCGCTCGCTGCTTTGGGCTAAGGGTAGACGGAAATGGGGATAAGTGGTTGGGGTGGCTCGCTTTACTAGATGACTGTATAAGCAGCAGTGATCCCTTTCTAGCCGGAATATACTGCTTATCCTCCCACCGCTCTCCTGCCAGTTTTGGTTGGTACAATGAAGCGCAGTCTAGCAGTCTCCCGATCCCAGCACAGTGCACGGCATTCTACAATCCCCAAATCGGACCCTGAAACGCCGCGCCATACGCATAGGGAGTCCGTATTTCCACATCTCAGTCGTCCCCCCTCCCGCCATTTCTCCTCCCTCGCCCTTTTTCCTCAAAAGGTCAATCGCTTCCTGTGTTCGCAAGGACATCTCCACACCTCACTCAAGGCTTCCTGATCGAACCTTTCTTCACCCTACCCACCCACCAACATCCATCCCTACTCCCAATGAACAAGCCCCCCCCCCCCCCCCCCCGTGCTGGCCACCCTTCCTACGCGACGAGATTCTCTCACTTCTTCCCCCCCTCCTCCTCCCCATGCCTTGTCTTCTCCGCCTGCCTCGCCGTCCTCCGCTCCTGCTTCGCCTTCCTCTTGCCCTCGATGGCCGCGACGCGCTCCTCGAGCGTCGGCACCGCCGGCCGGCTCTCGATCGGGACGCCGAACGGCGCCACGATGTGGTTCACGACGTGGTGCACGTGCTTGCTGTAGCGCCAGCCGGGCGAGATGGAGATGATGTCGCCGACGCGCAGCGACGAGGCCGGGTCGTGCACGAGGAGGTTCTGGGTCCGGTTGTATTTCTGTGTGAGAAGGGGGGGGGGGGATTCGTTAGCCGTCGTCTCTCCTGTGCTGCCTTCTTCTTCGTGTCTTTCGTGCTTGATCCCGCGAGCGGAGTTGTGAGGGTGGGTGGCACGTCGGGGGGGGGGTAAAAAATAATAATACGAAAATTGCTTGCTTGGGACATTCTTGTTTGAGGCCTTCCAGTTGCGAGTGACAACGTCCAAAGCCCCCAACAGGGTCCCCGAGAAAGAGGATGCGGCGCCAGACAGACAGGAGAGCAAGAATAGCACGGGTCAAATACCTTCTCGATGACATTGTTCCACTGCTGCAGGCCGACGCGCGCCTTGACCGTCTTCGCCATCAGGCCCGTCGAGACGACGACGGCCGTCATCTGGCGCGTAGTCGCGGCGACGACGTTCGGCGCCGACATTTCTTCCGGGCTGGCTGGCTGGCTAACTGGCTGGCTGATCGGGCGGCGTGTGTTCGCGCTGTCCTGTTCCGATGCCGTTGGAAATCGTTATGGGCACTGGGGACGAGAGATGTGAATGGTGTTGAGAGGAGCCGAGACGAAGCTGGAGAACTTGGGCCGAAGATGATCCGTTCCGGACAGTGGCGGCGGCGGCGGGAGAGAGGGAGGGAGAGCCAGTCATGTGACTGGAGTCGACAACGCGACCCAGTGGATTCGTCGTTTGGTCGAATACGGGTCAGACGATTCAAACTCCATGCCAGAGGAGGCTTTACGTGTTTTGTGCTGAGGCACCTACCGCGTTCGGTACTACGGCACGTACTGTACTTTAACTGTGCTTGCCTTTGTTGACTCTCGGCCTTGGACGCTAGCCGACCCAACAACCCCTTCGCTTCACTGATGGCTAAGTACAGTAAGGCACTTTCTACAGGACTAAGCCAACAATCGAATTTGTCTTCCCCTACCTAGTCTTCCAATTCTTGGGCGAGCTCTCATGGCGTGTCTGTCGTATTCTACCTCTTGACGTTTGAGCCGGGTATTGTAGGGAGCTGGAATTTTTGGTCAGCTAAAGTATCACAGAAGCCAACTTCTAAGCGAATGCCCTCTCAAAACAGTGGTATCAGAGACGTCACATCCCGTACCATCCAAACTGATCGCAACGTAAAAACATCCGCTCACTTCACGCTCGGAGAAATTGCTTATGTTCTTGATGGACATCCATTCTAATCAGCCGAAGCATGCCGCTGGTGTCACACCGCAAAAATAAAATCCTAAACCTGATATAGCATGCGCCCGCTGCTAAATGCGTAGAACCCCTCAAATGCCTCGATACGGAGCCCTAAAAGCACACGAAATCAAATAGTCACGCCTGGACCTCCCGTCTGCGCCTTTTGGAATTGGTATAACAGGCCCAAAACACCACCTCCGCCGGGCGGTTCAGCCTCTTCATCCGCTGGCTCGTTAGCCGGCGTCCGAGTTGGCGAAGTCTCCCACCTCGACTCCCCAAGATTGCCTTCGTAGAATTTCCCCGAGCTGCGACTCTCACGCGGGATAGCAACGTCCTCTTCCTCGTCCTCGAGGGGCTCTTCGGCGATGTTTGCTCGGGCTTGATATCTGGAGCCTCCGCGGCGGAAACTTTTACCTCCGAAGCCTGAGCCCGAGGGCTGGTGATGTGGATCGAGGAGAATGGATTCCATGGGCGATCCCTGGACCCCGGCGGGTGCGAATCTCGGCGTGCGAGCTGGTTGTGGTATACCACCTGCGATTCGGCTAGTGCCCGGTCGTCTTTCGCTTCGTCCCAGACGCGAATTTTGCATCTCGGTTGCCAACGTCGGGGACATGAGCCCTGGGAAAGATGGTGGAGGATGATGGTGACGTTGTCCAGGCGGGACGTGGCCTTGGACGGCAGTCTTCGGATTGAGGAGGTAATTATCTATGAAGCCATAGTAGGACATGGCCATCTTGCCGTGCTTGGTAGAGTAATACTCATCTCGAACGTCGGCGTTCCCACCTCCATTTGGCGGCTTTCTCCCATCGCCCTGCTTGAAGTCAAAGACGGCAAATGAGCAGACGTAACCGACGCCGTCGACGTGGATGGTAAACTCGCGGAAGAAATCGATGATCTGATCGCTGCACCTCGGCAGACTGAACCAGAGTATGAAGGGTGTGACGATGATGCTGAGAATCTCTTCCAAGAAGATCACAATCTTCATCTGGTATAGCGTTGAGAATTCTCTCTTCACTTCATCGCTATGAAGTCGGTTTTGCCACTGTGATGGCATGTAATGGGTGTACTCGATCACTTGTCGCAGTGCGTATTCTGGCTCAAAAACGAGATTCTCTTCTGGAATCATGCCATTCATAGTAGCCCAAACACCACCGAACACTGTAAGGTAGAACAATACTGTTCTATCAGCGGTGAGATCGAAGCTGAGAAACGACTCTTGTCCCCATAAAGTCGCCACAGCAAGGACAGATACAATGGCTCCTGCGATGAAAGACATGAATCTGGCAAATTGGACCATTTTGACTTTCGGAAATTGGTCGAGGTATCGAGAGGCAAATGGGTACGACATGTTGAGTCTTTTGTGGAAAAGATGACTCAATTCGTTGAATTCTCGGAATTTCCACTCGGCTAAGGGAGTGTACTGGCGAGAGCCTATCGCGGATGGGTTTTTCTTGTATTCCTGGGTACGGTTAGTAAAAAGACTTTGAGCACTTTTTCACCGCACAGCTTACATTGAAATACTTCAGAAAATACACTATCATCAGATATATCACAATAACTGGCGCAAACAGGACGTTCATAAACCCGGCAAAAAGAAAACGACGACGTAGGGCTTCACTGAGTTCTCGTCGCTTGGAGTCTTTCAGTACTAATTGTCGGACTTGGTTAGCATCATTGAACACCAGTCCCATGACACACCAGTCCAGATTCCATAGCAGCGCTCTCGAGAACAGCTGACGACCTTGCAAGAAGGGAAACGGCAGCGTCAAATCCAAGATGTCCTTGTTGAACATAGCGATCAGATAGTTCTCTTTTCTCATAAGACGATTGGCGATGTCATGGGCGTCTAATCTCTGTTTAGATTGACTCCCCAGGTACTTTCGAGCCTTTGGTGATATTCTCTGTGTCAAGACAGGATTCGCATCTCTCAAAGCCATTAAGCGCCCCACGACATCTTGCCATGAGATGGTCTGCATATCTCCATCAGGAACTTTGAGAAGATGTACGAAAAAGTCTCGCATGCGCAAGAGTCGAGGTATATCGGCCAAAAGCAAGTAGACTCTCCACAGAATATGCAAGGTGAATAACCAAATTGCTAAGTTTGGCATTCCGGAGATTTTCTTGGTGCAGTGTGGTACCAATACCTGGGACAATTTCTTGCTATGAGGTATTGCCGGGTAATCGATGCACTGTGTCAGAAATGTTGTGAAAACCGCAACAAAAGTGATTTGCCTACTTGTTATTAGCATATTCCGCGGAGTCTGATCCCAAGAAGGCTTACGCCAAGTTCAAGGCCTTATCGAGAAGTATACACAGAATGCCAGCTCCAACATAGTATTCATAGACCTCCTCTACGAAAGCGTCGAGATTGATAACGTTTGCCCATCTCCACAATGCTTTCTCTTCTCCAGCGAGAAGTCCGAACCGGGCCCGAGGGGGAAGCATTGCTCTAGAGGTACTGTCTTCCTCTCGGTGTAAACGTTGCTGCTCTTGTGCAGCTTCCCAGTGTGCTCGAGTCTCCCTGTTCGACGTTCCCGGTACCGCGGAACTCCTCTTGGGAATCTTTCCTTGCCTTGACCGAGGCGTTGTTGGCTTACTTGGCCCTGGGATATCGTTGCCTTCGATCAACAAAGAAGCAGGAACGTCGTCGTCTCCATCCTCATCGAGCAACCTAGGCGACTGTGCAATCCATCTACTTTGTGACTTCCCTCGCGGGGCGCTGCCACCCTCATGCTGTCTCCTGCGCTGCTGCCTGGGAAGGAAGGCCGTCGATTCGGTTGTAATATGGCTTTCTTCGCCAAAGCTTCTGCATTGCCCAACTCTTCGTCTCGAAATCGCAGGTTCTCCTCGTCTAAAGCTAGACCTGCCTCCTCGTCCAAGTCGGACGCCTCATCATGGGCACGTAGGTCGTCGTAGATGGATCGACCGGTGGCATTCGTTGGTAGCAGTCGCGACAGGAGATTTGAGGTCATCATAGTCGTGGCAACTATCGTGTGGAGGCCAAGTCTGAGGTCGGTTCCCTTGTGAGTGTTGGAGAAAGGGAGAACTTGTGGGCGGCGAGTGAGATGGATGGCAGCAAGTCGTGGGCTACCACGCGGGCAGAGAGCAAGGAACTGAGCATTTGAATCACACGAGATGACTCGATGTCTTGGGATAGTGTCGACGAAGGCGCCTTTATGCCATGTTGATGTGATCGGGGGAGAGTCACACGGGCATCTGAGGTGTGGAAAGGCTGACAAACGATAAGGAGCGATAGGACGGGAGGCTGAAGTGGCGGGTGGCTGGTGGCTGGTGACGGCCGAGGATCTGTCAGCCTCGCTCTAGCGCACTTAGAGACTAGCCTGGTATCTGTCCCAAGCCGAGCATTAGCGAGAGCATTTCGTTGTTTGGAATAGCTTCGTTTGGAATAACCACAATACTCAATGAAACCTCTCTTCCGTCATGGCGAATGATTCTTCCTCGACTCGGAAGTCCTCCACAACGGATGCACTTGAATCACTGACTTCGTCTCCAGCTACTCAGCAGCGCAGCAATCCATTGGCATCAAAAGTCACTTCTGTCCTCTCTGCATCATACGCGGACTCGGAGATCAGAGATGCTCTTGCTCTCTTGGACCATCGCAATGTGGAAAACAACGCCGAGACCCGTCGCCAGCTCCGACTAGACGTGCAGAAGGAAGTTATCGAGAGCAATGGCGATATTATCAAGGAGTTTGGTCACGTGGCCGCGGTATTTGGCTTTCTTCTGAAGGTGCTGGACTTGATTATATTGACATCGGTGGTAGCAACTTAAGCGCATCGGTCTCACGATAGCAAGTCTCAACCAGGGTTGCGAGGAGATGAAACGCCACATAACAGCAGCCCATCAAGAAACCGTACCTGTGCTTGAAGAAGCTACCGAGCTTATGAAACAAAAAGAGCAAGTCGAGTTGAAGCAAGACCTTCTGAGAGCCTTCAATGCACATTTCATCATGTCAGATGATGACGTTGCCACCCTCACATCTACAGCTGAGCCTGTCAACGACAAATTCTTTGCGGACTTGGCACGCGCGACGAAGATCCAGCACGACTGCGAGGTCTTGCTTGGGACAGAGAACCAGCGTCTGGGACTAGAGATACTGGAGAAGGTCTCCAAAGATTTGAATGGGGCTTTTCAAAAGCTGTATAGGTGGATCCAACGCGAGTTCAAGTCTCTGAATTTGGAAAATCCGCAGATCAGCTCATCGATACGAAGAGCGTTGAGAGTGCTAGCCGAACGGCCGTCCCTCTTTCAGAACTGCCTTGACTTCTTCACTGAAGCTCGAGAGCATGTCCTCTCAGACTCGTTTTATACGGCCTTGACAGGAACGTCTGGCAGTGGCGAGCCAGATACTTCAATCAAGCCGATTGAGCTTGCTGCTCACGATCCTCTTCGCTACGTTGGGGACATGTTAGCATGGACGCACTCCGCCACTGTAAGCGAGCGAGAAGCGCTAGAGGTTCTTTTCATTTCGGACGGCGACGAAATCGCCAAGGGTATCCAAGCAGGTCGAGACAACGAACCTTGGAACAAATACGCCGAAGACGACACGAACTCCTTTGACGGCATCAAGGCTTTGAACGAATTAGTCGATCAGGACGTTGCAGGTGTAGCCAAGGTGCTGCGCCAGCGGATCGGCCAGGTCATTCAGAGCCATGAAGAGACCATCACAGCGTACAAGATCGCCAACCTACTAGACTTCTACCGAGTTACCTTTTCCAAGCTCTTGGGTGGCGATTCTGTCCTTCTAGATTCCCTCGCCACGCTTGAAGAGTCCGCTTCGAAGCAATTCCGCATTCTGATGCGCGACCACGTTGCCAGTCTCCAAAGCGACGTCCAGATTGCTCCCCCTAACCTTCAACCTCCGGAATTCCTGCAGGAAGGTCTCAAGCAGCTCACCGCGATCATGAGAACCTACGATACCTCGTTTACCTCCCTAGATAGTCGAGAAGCCGACTTCCGCCCAATCTTGACCGAGGCCTTCGTGCCGTTTATGAACGCAACCGAGAAAATAGCCAAGCCCCTTCCGGCCCCTTCCAACGCCATCTTCTCCATTAACTGCCTCTTACTCGCCCGCAATGTCCTCGCCCCATTCGACTTCACAACTTCGCAGAATGCCGAAATCGAGGCCAAGATACAAGAACACAGCGCATCACTCACAACCTTCCAATACGACTTCCTCCTCACCTCTTCTGCCCTCTCTCCCCTCTTCTCTGCCCTGCTTCCGCTGTCCGCAACCTCTAAGCCCGACCTGGAATCTATCCGCACCCTGCCTCCTTTCCAGCCCGACGCTCTAACACAAGCCAGTCAGATCCTGGACGACTTCCTCCCATCGGCGCTGATGGACGCGACGGAGAACCTGAAGCTGTTGCAGAGCAGTGCCTTGGTTACGGAGATAACAGAGAAGGCGGCTGGCAGATTCTGCGATGATTTCGAAAGGGTGGAGGACATGATCAGCAAGGCCGACGAGATCTGGGAAGAGGATTTGGGGGGCGAGGGTGAGCCGCTCCGGGCGTTGTTCCCAAGGACTAGTGGGGAGATACGCGTGTTGCTCTCGTAGAGCCAGCAGGGCGTCTGTGTGAATCTTGTGGGTGTATGGCTTATGGAATGTGATTGGAGGGTGGTTGGTATTCTTGAAATGCCATGCATGCATGTTCTTTAACAAGCGAGCGGAAAGCGTATTGGGTATAGGCCGCCGCCTCTCTCGTGATGAATATATATCTATAGATTAGCAGCATCCAAGCCTTTGTCCGTACAATTCGGGGCAACATCTATCAGAAGCCCCAAAGCGGGATCATCGCGAGCGGCTTCTGTCCAGACCGACTCGAAACAAAAAACCCCTAAATCATAAACATATGCTTGACATGGACTGCGCATCGTACTCATCCCAATAAGCTATCTACAACATTGAAAGCATCCACTACCGGGAGCTCTTCCTCACACCCAACCCGCGCTATTTCCACTCTTACAATCCCGTCCAAACTGTGCAAGCACGACTGACTCTCTTTCACAGATACAAATGTCCTGAGCCAAGCCCTACATTCCTCGACGTGAGAGAATAATCCCCAGCGCGTTCCGCATCATGTCTTTCCGCTGTGCCCGGCACCCCTTTAAACAGCACCGCTGCGCAAAGAGGGCTAAAGCAAGGATTGAGAGAGATATCGACGGCTTTAAGGCGAGGCGAGGTGAGGTGAGGTGAGGTGTGAGACAGGGGGGAAAGAAAAGCGACGACCAGAAAAGTAAAACGAGAGTGGTGTTTTTGTTTCTTTAGATTAAGAGGATGTAGCACGAGGAAGAGCCTACTTTCTCAAGGTACCATAGGTTTTGCAAACCGGGACCTTGGAATCTCGGAACACCTTGTTATTGTGAGCTCCCTCCTAGCTTTTTTTGTTCCCCTTTTGATTCTCATGCAAAGACCTCTTCTTTTCTTTATCGGAGAAGGACCTGAGTTAGTTCATGAGAAATGTGAAGAGACGATGAGAAAGCAAAACGTGTGTTGATCTCTCGAGGAGATGAATTAGTCATTTGGTTCATTATCTGCTCTCAAGCACAAGGGCATGAGGTGAAACGAACGGAACGCGAGACAAGCAAATACCGTTACGCCCTCTCCCACTTTGCCTAGCAGGCAGACAGGCAGCCCTTGCCCTTTCCATTGCAAATCCACGCCTACCGATCCCGCGATCCCCGAGAAGAAACCAGAACTCCCAGCCACCACGCAAATCCCCAGCGGAACCGTGAACAAAGCAGACGAGTCCCGACTCCCAGACTCAAGAGACGAGATGATGGATGACCAGAGATGCCAGACCGTCTTAGACGATGGGGTCCGGCTCGCGGTGGAGATGGCCCGCGGTCCCAGCAACGGGCTTGCGCTCGAAGCTGTTCCCAGCACCAACACACCAGCACCATTGCCATGGCCAAGCACACGATCGTCCCGCAAGCCACCATCGCGATATTCAGTAGCATCAGTAGATCCCCAGCCGGCCTTGCGCGTGAACACAGCGTGCTCCGCTCCCGTACCTGGGAAGGGAGGAGCTGCGCGGTTAAGTGGGAGGTGGTTGGTGCGCCAGTCCCAGATGGACGCGTACACCATACGATAGGCACTGAAGGCCATGACGGTGCCGATGATGGCGCCGGCGACAGTCGTACCAGTTGTGGTACTCGTCGATGGTGAGGGAGCCGGCGATGAGCGTCGCGCCGAGGATTGGGGCGTAGGTGGCGACGAGCTTCCACATGGCTGGGTGGTAGTTGGACCAGACCTTCAGCTTGGCGTTGAGGTAGAGCGAAAGGAAGACGAAGCCCGCAAAGGCGGCGGTCGAGTGGCCCGACGGGAAGCTCTCGAGCGAGTCGTCGATCTCGGACTCGTCGCCTGTGCAGATGGTGCGGTCGTACATGATCTGGCGGAGGCCATTCCCACTTGCTTCGCCCGTGAGCGGGATGTTGGGCTTGCAGACGGTGAGGAAGTGTGGGCGGAGACCACCGATCAACCTGGGGGGGTGGAGAGTCAGTAGTGTATCAAGATAGATGGCGGAGAGGAGCGCTTGCGCGCGTACCATTTGAGTAAGACCTGGAAGACGGCGGCCGTGATGAGCGAGTAGAGGAGTCCGATGATGGCGTTGTTGACATCCCAGAAGGAGCGGATGCGGATTTGCATCACCAGAAAGCAGAAGATGGGGACCAAGGCCTTGGAGGAGTCAGCGATTCTTTGTTTGTAGATAGACCCGCGAGTCCCGGAGAGAAGAAAGGGGAGAGGGATATACGCACAGCAAGCAGAGCCGCAGCCCAGATGGGTACAATCTCCTTGCGCATCGGGTACGCGAATTGCGGGTACACAATCTCGCCGTCCTGGAAGTAAACAGGGAACGATCTCGATGGCGCCGGGTGCGCGAAGTAGACCTGTTTTTTTTTTTTAGTATTAGCCAGCCTCTCACCCCCAATGCCTCTCTCAGAACTTCTGCCAATCACCCTTACAGCCATGTCCACCAGGAGTGTATGGAGTCAACGTACCCCAAGCCCAATCATGCCCATAGCCAGCATCGTCAGGAGATCCAACCACGTAACCTTCAGCCACTGCCCGACGGTTGGTCGCTTGCCCATGTCCATGACGACGACCGGTCCGCCGGTGTGGTGATCTCTGCTCTTCTCGGCGGGGTGACGGTGATGCGTTGCAACAGTCTCGGACTCGGGCTCGCCCTGACGGCGCTTGAAGAAGTTCATCTTGGTATCGCCGTGCTTGAGGGTGCGATGTGTTGTCGAGTAAGATGATGCTTGGTACAAGCTGCGGTGCGCGTAGAGGAGGACGTGAAAAAATATGCCGAGAAAATTTGCACCCTGAGTAGTAGTCGAGGTAAACAAAAGCAAGCGAGGCGAAACGGGAAACGGGGGTTTTCCTTTGTTTATAAGTACCACTGCACTCCCACACGGGAAGCAGGGATTCGACTCACCCCGGAAAGAAATACGTCATGTACCGCAGAGTGCCCTTGTGTTACCCCATACAAACCAAAAAGAAAAACAAATTCGTGGTGAGAAAAACAAGAAAACCAATCTCTGACGTCTGAGATTCTTCTGCCGTGCAGGACCGCAGTTCGGGCATCTGCAAGTGTTGCCGTTGCCAAGTTTCGTGCTGCTGCCGTCTACCGTCCTGGGCAATTGCTTGGTTGGCTATCCCTACCAGGCTTTGCTTGTGATCGATCATGGCTTCTGCAGAGGCCGTGCTACAGTACTTGATATACCGGTTGATGCCATGTCCCGGTACAAGTAAGCCAGTGCAATCGCTTCGCTGGTCGACCAGGAAAGGCCTCAAAAGATTATGGGTATTGGTGTTACTGCTACATACATGAAAGTGCATCGATGCTGACAAGTCCAGCCGGACCAAAGAAGCTCAGATCCGAAGTTAAATTGCCTCCATCCCATCAGAACGAACGGCCGAACGCCCCCTGCCCAAATGCTCCAAGTGTCCCCTATTCACTCTTCATAAACTCGTGACGAGATAGAGAAACCGCTGAAACTAATAGGGAGAGTTGACAACATCCTCCTTGCCCAGCTTGTACCGCCCACTGTCTCGCGTGCTAAGACGACCTCCCTCGCTTCGTCGACCGCCAAAGCTACCTCCGCCCACCCGAACAGGAGTCGCGATGCTCTCTCGGGTCGGCTTCTTGAAAGACTGCTTAGCGACCATGTTGACCTCGTTGGGCAGGGCCACGATGACGTTCTTGTCGCTGCCGTACTTGAAGTTGTCGGCCTTGACTTCTTCGGCGTATCGCTTGATGCTGTATGGATCCTTGCTGCCGCGCAGCACCTTCTTCATGTTCCATGTCACGATGAAAGGGCCAGTGGCCGTGATGATAGAGGTCTCGGATGAGCCCTCTCCAGCGTTGAACTTGGCCGGCGTGAAAGAAAGAGCGGCTCCCGTCTCGTGCTGAAATTGTGCAACGTGAGATGGAGTGAGACCTAGGCGACGAGGTTGTGGCTTCGAATCTTTGCCGAAGGATTTCTCGAAGCCAAGCTTGCCTTCATTCTTCCCATCCTTTTGCATCGCATCGATGAGCAAGAGATACGTGCGGCAAGTAGCCAAGACCCAACGACCGTCAGCGCTGACGTCCAGACCGATGATAGGGTCTCCGAGAGCGGGAATGTGCGTTTTGGCGTTGATTCCGAGACGATCAAACATGCGGATATCGCCCTTGTTACTGGCGACAGCAATGTAGCCCTTCTCGGTAGTAGCGGCAGCCGAGAAGTCGTTCTTGGAGACGTATTGCTTGAGCTCGCTATCAACAAGCTTGTTGCCTGCAAGACGAGGATCGATCCGGTAGAGCGCATTCCGTGACAGGCCTAGGAAAGTTTGCTCGCCTGTCATCTGAGAAAACTTGCTTTCCGGAGCAAATGTATTGACTGGGATGTCGTCGTGGACTTTCCATTCGTCGACAATCTTGCCATACTCCAAGTCCATCCGGTAGAGTGAGTTCGGATCGCTTTCGTTCTGCAGAATCATGTTCGTATCCTCGGCGTGCAGCATGACTTTCTTGGGGCTGAAGAGCTTGCCACCAGGTGTCTCAACTTTGGAGATGTTCGTGGAGAACTCGAGGTTGTTGTTTGGAGTATGCTTAAACACACCAATCTTTGATCCACGAACCACAAATGATCGATCATGCTTGTAGCCCACCGCCAATTGAGAGTTGACGTTGCCATCATCGTCTCCAGTAACCACGTCGTCATCCTCTTCATCACTATCGTAATGTTCGCTTCTCTGGCCGTCGTCATCAATCTCCGGTTCCTCTTCCTCCTCCTCCTCTTCTTCCTCGGGAGCGTCGTCCATGGCGAGATCCTGGAAAGCCTCGAGAACGTAATCGCGCTCCTCTTCCTTGCTCTTGTTCCACTTCAATTCATTCAACTGCTCCCACAGAGCTTGCATCAAGCCCTCTTGAAATCTCGTCTCGATTTCCTGGTCCTTGAATCGAAGAAGCCATGAGAAGGCATCGCCAGCCGGAGTGTAAGCGTTGAAAATGAACGAGAGGTAGTCGAAATTGAAAACCGGGTTGATGTCCGCAATTACTTCTTGCCCCAGCCAATCTCTGTCGTCACTTTCGATCTGGAGCCAATACTTCCACTTGCCAACCTCAGATACCGTGGCTTTGACTCGTGGATCCTGCAGAATGAAGGCGCCGGATACGAAGTCGAACAAGTGAAGTTCTGCGGTCTCCGCAGCTAGAATCGAATGGGCCTCGGGATGTTCAGCGACCGCTGGTGCAGCAGTGGGGCCCTCCTCCTTGAGGGGGACCTGCTTAGAGGTCTTTACAGGTGAGCTGTCACGTTTCTCCCGCTTCAGTGCCGAGTTGGCAGTGTTCCTCGGGGGAGGCATCGAATTTACTGGCGATGAAGCCTGTGGGCTGTGGCTGGGGCTGGCACTTGGGATCGGCTGTTCGCTCTCGAACGCAAACTCGGCGAGGTCCTCGACGGTGGCCGTATTGTGGCTCTTTCTATGCTTCCTTTCGTACTGACACTGCACAGCGGTCAACTCAAAAGTCTCGACTTCCTGGCTGCCGATGGAGCGATCGCAGACGAATTCGTAGAGGTCGCCTGCGTCACCACTCAGGTCTCTCCAAGCCAGGACCTTTTCGCCGCCTTCTCGAATCTCGGATCTGAAGTGTAGGCCCTCGTCGAGTAGAAATGTCTTCTCGTCGCGTTCGGCGCCTAGTGCAGCGATTTCCGCGTCCTCTCCGTCCTCGTCGTTTCCAAGCTCCTCCTCGCCTTCCTCGTATGCGCGCTGGACGACAAGCTGGTACTGAAAGTCTTGATTCGTTCGTCGGATCCTGGCCGCGGCGTCCTTGAAGATGAGTTCGGAATATCCCTTGGGAGAAAGTGGGCGAACGAGATAGAGCTGCCCCTGCGGCAGTTCGACCAGAGACTCCTTCGATGTGTCCCCGAAGATCAGCTTTGACACTGGAGGATCTTCGCATTAGCATCCATCTGAAGTGTGTATAATATCACGACTGCCCGGCCGACGTGCTCCGAAGTGCAGGAAAGCAAGAAGTCAGGGACTTACCATTTCTGAGGACGAACATACTTCTGGGTGTGCAGATGCAGTACAGTACTGTAGGCGGCGTGAGAGGGAGGGTTTGCAGGTACGAGATGGCAGCTCGAGAAGTTTGTCAGTCTGCCACAACTTAGAGAAATGCAAGATCGAGTCGTCGCCAGGAGGTTTGGTGTCGACTGAAAGTTGTGATTCTGTAGAAATCTTGCCTTGGAGGGGTTGCCGTCATTCTGCCTGGCCCACTAAGCCGAAGACAGGCTAGCTTCCGCCACAAAGAGGCTTATGATCACGTGTAGTCACGGGGCCAAAGTATGGCTTGGGACTGACTGACTGACTGGCTGGCTGGCCTTGGCGTGGCTTCTGATATCAGTAGCTCTCGAGTACTCTATCACCCTCTGGACAATATCTCGACCTTCGCGTTCTCTACATCTTTTCTCGACCGTCCGAACTGCTAGCCCGGACATGCGTACGCAAGAATCGAAGGATACACTCCAGGTGCTCCTCCGCATGCGGGATTTCATGTGCTCCCCCGTGCTTCAAGATGGTGGCATCCTTACACACTCTCGCCAGGGCCTCGCTTCTCTCGGGCCTCACCGCCGTGTCCTTTTCCCCTATAACATGCAAAGTCGGCGCCTCGATGCCAGACTCATACGCACTCTGATGTTGAGCAATCTTCGATTTAAAGCCGGAAAAGAAAATGCCGGCACTGAGCATGCCCTGAGTGCTCGGCAACCGCTTTCTCAACGGGTGATCCGTTTGCGAGAGAGACAGCAAGGCCATCAGCAGACCGGCAAAGCAAGACCCTTGACTGAAGCCCCAAATCGCGTGTACCGGTCCTGACTGCTGGATAACGTCGGACAGGTAATCGACACTGTGCTCCAGCCCGTCAAGGCCACCTGGATCGTTCTTGGAGGGATCCGGGTCGCGAGCTACCCACCACGCACGATGTCCTGACGTGGAGTTCTCCGAGACATAGTTGGCCCATGCTCGCATGGATGGGCTTTCCTGCTTCATCTTCTCGGAGATGGGCACTTCGTGGGGGCCGTCCGGGAAGATGAAGTCGAAGTCCGCGGAGAGTGACTTGGTAAGGCCACGGACCTGGTGTGCGTGGATGCTGCCGTTGGATGTGAATCCATGGAGGCAGAGGATGCGGAGTTTGCTCATCTTGCTTGTGTCGCTGAAAAAGTGATCAGCAAACTTTCCATCGAGTGTTGCTAGAGGCAGGTACTTACATGCAGTCTGCTGTACTGTACTATTATGTAAACAAGGCCAAGGCCAAGACGACAGATAAATCAGAGCTTCCACAGTATGCAGGACATAAGCAAGCCGACCGTCTGCCCGAACTTGGTTCCTATTGATCGGAGAGGCACTTCGTAGAGGACTGGCATCATAAGTAAATACTGAGAGCCAATCTGTGATTATGTAACATTGTTTTAAGTACTCGGAGGTCAAGCGAGGACAAGCGAGGACAAGCGAGAATACCACCACAAGCTGTGCTCTCGTCCAGCACAGTACATTTTTTAACGACGCAAATTATTAATAAGGAACGGGAACAAAATACAATGATTCCGGGTAAAACTTCTCAGAAATTATATCATTGATTTACCTACAGATTCTTAAAATGCCATCAAGTTGACAGTGTGGCTGTTTAAAGCCATACCTTTTACAACATCTAGCTACACCAGAATCACTATCAATTGGTTGGTATAAGATAGGCATACACGTCAGAAATATCGTTACAGTAGTTCGAATCATTCTCATAATACCTACATGTAGATAGATATACGTTGTTGATAGAGGATATCAATTGTAACAGTACGTCGAACGTTCAAAAATGGGGGCGTTCTACCAAGAGCAACCCCGCCCGGCTCTCAATCAAAAGATTCGATAGGGCCGGTCCACGTCACCTCCCTTGCTTTGACCGAGCGCGGCTCCCACTGCCAATACTTCGAAGTCGAAAAGACCATCTCTTTTCCTTCACAAATTCGATATCACTGGAATTCCGAGAACTCAACCGTCACCATGTCTCTCCCAACCCACTTCTTACTGAGAGCCGCCAAGGGCACATCCGTCCGAATCCCCTCCCTCGGCTTCGGCACGTGGGCAGCAGGCAAGCCCTCACAACCAGATTCCCTCGACCGACAACTAACAAGATCACCCAGAGGGGCCTGGATGGTGTAAAGACGCCACGCTCGCTGCTCTCAAAGCAGGCTATCGCCACCTCGACTGCGCCTGGAGCTACGGCGTCAATGAGGAGATCGGACAAGCCATCAAGGAGTCTGGAGTTCCCAGATCTGAGATCTTTGTGACGTCGAAGTTCTGGCCGCACTTTGCCGCGCCGGAAAACGTGGAACTTTGTTTGGATATCTGCTTGAAGGAGATGGGTCTGGAGTACATGGATCTGTGGCTGGCCCATTGGCCGTATGCTGCAAAGCCTAGTAAGTGACTTTCTCCTCTTATTTAGGTGTGAGGGTTAGGGCAAGGGCATGGCGTGCTAATGAGAGACCAGTTTCTAGAGCTGCATTGGAGAAGGCGAGAGGTGGTGCGACGAGATCTGACGAGGAGAAGGGCCAGTTGATGAAGGGTAAAAAGCCTGTTGTGGATTGGGAACACACTACTCATCACATTGCTAATTTGTCTGGTAAGTCATTTTTGCACCCGTCATAATACGTTCGCCATTGCTTGCTATGTGACCCCCGTCAGCTTCCGACCGCGAGCATAGGGGCTAAACTCCTATCGCAGGCCAGACCGGCAGCTTCATCCCCACCTGGAACGCCATGCAAGCCCTCGTCAAGAAAGGCAAAGCCCGCACCATCGGCCTCTCCAACTTCTCCATCGCCGAGCTCCAAGAAGTCATCCCTCACGCAAGCGATATCCCCATCTCCTGCAATCAGATTGAAGTCCACCCCTGGCTCCCTCAAGTAGAGCTCCTCACATTCGGTAACGAGAACGGAATCCTGACGACCTGTTACTCCCCTTTCGCAGGCCAGAAGAAAGACGGGGAAACTCTTCTCAAGGACAAGACGGTCAAGAAGCTTGCAGAGAAGAATGACATGGATGTTGGTCAGCTGCTGCAGAGCTGGGCGGTGCAGAGAGGAACGGTCCCTTTGGGCAAGAGTAGCACTCCATGTAAGTCAATTCGCGCTCGCGTTTTGGACTGGCGAGTAGGACTGATAATGAAACAGCACGAATTGAGTCTAATCTCAAGATCAAAAGACTTCCTGAGGAGGATGTAAAGGCGCTGAATGGTCTGGCGATTCCGAACGGTGGGGGACGAACCGTCGACCCTACAGAGGAACTGGGTCTGCCGTTTTTCCAGGACTAGAGCACAAAAAGATGGAATAGGCTTACTACGAATGTAGATTTGAAAACGGGTCCTTACGAAACCAGAGACTTGGAAAACGACCCGAAATGACAGAAATGGGACGTATGCGCACCTGCTGTACATCTGTGTGCGCTTATAGACAGTTTGCTGCAGCAGCAACAAGTGAACAGTATGCAAATGCCGTAACGGTAGACCCCCATTGTAACTTGGTGAGACTTTCTTTGCAAGTTGAAAGCCTTGGTGATATCTAAAATAAAAACAAGTTGTATCCCTTGATTGAACAGATCAGGAGAGCAAATAGGCCGACCAATCTACCTAGGTGTCAAAATTCTGGGCTTGTAGAGGTCTGTGGTCTCATGAGCGATGCCGGACAATTTTTCCGTCGTGCGATATCGCCAATGCATATTGTTTGCCGTGAAAGCTTGCATGCTCGCCTGTCCACCACTTTGTTTTGTTGCGGGCTCGCTTATGCTGTCACCGGTCTGTGGAATTCACAGAAGCAAGAGGAGTGAAATTGATATCGATGTATGGTTCAACCCTATTTTCTCCACGATGAGAAACGGCTCGCTCGGCCTAGATCCCGATCTTATCTAGATTTTCGACGATAGATACATCTGCAGTGCGTTTTATGTTGCGTACAGCGATTTGCTTGACAGGGCAGCGAACTTGGACTGAGATGCGAGCACATTTCCATCAGCAGAAGTGCATTGGAGGAAAGCCATCGAGTATTTTCCTATCGATATAACACGAGTTCCCGCCTGGACAGTGATGGCTTTTGCCAAACCAGAAACCCCTCAGAATCTTCATCGTAAGTAAAAACGCCGAGGCTCGACGTCTGGCAGAGGAATGGGCGGGGTTCATAGTGTACTCTAGAACACCACTGCTCGAAATCAGTAAATACAACCAACATGCCGGCTCTGTAATATAGCATTAAGATCCCAGCATCCGTCGTGATTTCCGAACCACCACCACCACCACTGTGACCGCCATGTACATCCTCAACCCCCTTCTCTTCCTCGCAGCAGCGGCCTTTACCCTCGGCGCCCCAGCACCGTCGCTCCAAGCGCGCGACGCCGGCACACAGCTCTTGGTCACTGATCTCCTGCGTCTCGATCACGCGATCCGCAACATCACTTACGCGGCTGGGAACTACACCAGGGGAGCAGCGGGCTCCGAGTGGATCCGAGAGACGATCGCGCCGACGAACCACACGAACCGGATCGCGTATTAGGATGCCATGACCCTCGGCCCTCGTACGTGAATCTCTCCTCGAGCCTCCTTCCCAGAAGAAGAAAAAAAATAAAAAACAGCCACTCCCACTCCCATTCCCGAAGCCGCACCCGAGACGTTGCGTGTCTTCCTTTTTCTGCTTTCTCTTTCCTCCCCCCCCCCAAGAGAACCTTCCCTGTTGATCGTCTTCGCCAGAGAAGGTCCGCGGTTCCAAGGCCTTCGTCGCCGTCGTGGCCGACCCCGTCGCGCCTGACATCACCGACGCCGTCAACGCGCTCGTCGCCAAGAAGGCGCTCGTCGAGGCCGCGGGCTTTGGGCAGGAGACGGCCGACGGCCTGAACCTGAGCTCTTATGACCACGACACGCGGAGCCTGGGCGCCGTGGCGCCGATGCTGGCGCTGGTGACCATTCCGGCGGCGGTGGTGCCAGTTCTGGCGATTGATTTGACGTGGAGGGAGGGCGTGCTGGCGTTTGGAGGACTGCCGCTCGCGCCGATTACGATGTGAGGGAGGTGGAAGGAAGGGAGGGAGGGAGGGAGGGAGGGAGGGAGGGAGGGAGAAAGGGGGAGGGAGGGAGAAAGGGAGGGGGCTGGGAGCGTCTACAGGAGGTTGTGTTGACGGCCCGGACGTGCATATTGTCGATGGATGATGTGGTAAACAAGAACCGCTGTTCAAGGAAAGTTGCGTGACATAGCGATTGTTTGTTTGGAAGAATGCTAGCCGAGGGGCCACTCGCTTCTTGCCCACGGCTTGAAACGCGCGAACTCTGCAGCTGGGACGCGATCATCAGCGTATTTGGCAAGGAGAGGCCGAATTCCTAAATGGATGTGTTCGAACATGTAGCTCGCTTTCACTTGACTACGGTCCCAATGCCGTCACGTAAGCCGTAGAGGTCCGCACCCGTCGCCTGTTGTCAGTGCAAACCAAAACAGAAACCCGCTTACGAAGTCGAGTGCCAAGCATTGCCGGCCCGTCAACCATAACAACCACAAGATGGATTGTTCTATGTAACTGTGAGAATACTTTTTGTGAAGACTTGCTCGCAAGCTCCCTTGCCTTGCAGGCTCTCTTCACCCTTCGGCTAACTGTGGGACCTTCTCACCACGACAGGGTACAGGGTCCCCTAGAGGATGAGAGTTCCTCGCTCCACGAGCACTTACCCGTACTGTACAGTACAGCTCCTTCTTGTATTACGATATCAAGCTCGTCCCCTGGGACCTTTCTGTACTGCATTCTTGATTCTAGTTTACATTCGTAAGGCCCGTTGTCGTGCCATATAAAATTGTGCAGTCTCACGTCACACCTTGATCACTTACTTCACTTAAGGTTATCACTTTCATACATTCAAAGAAAGCAGTCGGCACTTCGAAGTAGGTAATTGAAGCGTAAGGCTAGGGCAACGCTTCTGGCTGCGATCCATGCTTGGTACACAAGGCTATTGGGTAAATCTTGTTCGCATTCGGCAACTGGATTCAGAAGAAAATCAAACAAACAGGACATTCGGCCATGCCAGCGTTACCATTTCAGTTGATATCCACTTCCGTATGCATCTTTTGGTACTGTATGTGTACTATTGCAGTATCTTGTTCGACCCCCACTGACCCACCCACACGAACTAGGTTAATTTCCGAAACTCAATCCTTCTCTTATCTTGATATTCCGTATTGCTTCCCAAATGCTTGGAGTTCTTACCACGTTATTCTTCGTGTTTGCAAGCGAGTGTAAATGGCGAGCGGATTCGTGACGTGGATGAAGGATTAATACAAAGATATTCTTAGCAATCGATGTCTTCTCCTGCCTCGATGTTCTCGACACGTGCCTTAGATAGCGCGTGCCGACCACTCTTACGGAGATACCACCGGGGTCACCTTTCAAGGAGCTTCCTCCGTCGCGAGCATTCTTCTCTCCCACGTTGTCGCACTGGGATGGACCACTGCTTGCTGCTGTTCCCTGGCCCGGTCTCTCCCCTTTGCCTTGCGCTGCATTCAAAACTGGCTTGGTTCTCCCCAACCGTGTTACCTAGGTAGGTAGTTTTCTTTCGGTTGGCAAGACAAGTACTGTAATCAGACATAAATGAGTGTGGTTACCAAGCCCATGGCTTTTTCTCAACTAAGTAACCTTGTTCGGCCGACGCGGATGCTTGTTTCATAGCGCCTTGTTTTCCAGCCATCCTTCCTGCACGAAAATCTTTCGGGCTTGCAATCTCGGATTGCTTGTGATGTTCGATCGCGTTTGCCAAACCACCACCACTCCCCGAGTCAGTAACCGGCCTGATTGACGTTGCGCAACACGGGACCGTGGGGTTTTCCGACGATCCCCGAGACGCTGGACTTCCCGAAGCACAAGCGTGGTGTGTGTGACTGCCGGAAAGACAAGATGGCAAACTCTTTGCGCATGCCGGCGTGGGTGAGTATGTAGGTGAAAGCTTCTGGCAGAGCTGGGGAGTGGGGGTTGCATCTTCCACAGGAGAGTCTAAAAGAGAGTCTAAACGAGAATCCAAAAGAGAATCTCAGAGATCACCCGAAGGAGAATGCGCGAGATGATGTGAGAGATCCTCTACCAGACACTTCCCGAGAAGGAGGTTCCGACGTCTCGCTGCAGCACAGATGCGCGGGCAGTGCCGGCGTAGCGAGAATCAACAAACAATCCTCTCGTCTTTCCCAGCGTACGGAGGGAGCATCAGCGCTTGTCACGACGGCGTAGCGTGTGTAGGTGCTGTAGATACCTACTGTACAGTCCTGCTGCACCTGGAGATGGACTTTTCACGACCGCAAAGCGCAATTCGTGTACGCTCCCTACACTGGCTGCTGCTGTGCCAGTGTTTCTGGAGGGGCAGCGGCAGCGTGATACCGGAAACCTCAACCTTGACCACGTCAGTGGCCCCTCCCACCAACCCCGCCGTACACACGGCGACTTCGACGTGGAACACCATCTCGTCCTGGAACACCACCACCACCACCACCACCGCCACCACCACGACCACGACCACGACCACGAACATCACCATCACCATGCCCGTAGTGTTCGAAGAGCCTCGCGTTCGGGGGAGGCTGCTGCTGGTGTCCAACAGATTGCCCATCACCATCAAACGCGTATGTACATACAGCACCAGCACCAGCACCAGCACCAGCACCAGCACCACTACCCGCCCCGCCCAGCTCCCCCCTCCTCCACGCCGCCAAACAGCTAAATGTGTCTTCCACAGCGCGAGAATGGCACCTACACCTTCTCCATGTCCTCCGGCGGTCTCGTCACCGGCCTGAGCGGCCTGGCCAAGACGACGACCTTCCAGTGGTATGGCTGGCCCGGCCTCGAGGTGCCAGACGCCGAGGCGGCGGCCATGGTCGAGCGCCTGAAGGACGAACACGGCGCGGTGCCGGTCTTCATCGACGACGAGCTTGCCGACCGCCACTACAATGGCTTCTCGAGTAAGCAAGACATCCTCGCTCACGGCGCGCCCGCTAACCGGTTGGGCAGACTCGATCCTCTGGCCTCTGTTCCACTACCACCCCGGGGAGATCACCTTCCACAAGTCGGCATGGACGGCATACATGGAGGTCAACCGCCTCTTCGCAAAGACGATCGCCAAGGATGTGCAAGACGGGGACATGGTCTGGGTGCACGACTATCATCTCATGCTCCTGCCCGAGATGCTGCGAGAGGAGATCGGATCGTCGAAGAAGAACGTCAAGATCGGCTTCTTTCTGCACACGCCCTTCCCCAGCAGCGAGATCTACCGCATCCTGCCCGTCCGGGAGGAGTTGCTGCTGGGAGTTCTGCACAGCGACCTGATCGGCTTCCACACCTATGATTACGCGCGCCATTTTCTCAGCAGTTGCGCTCGCATCTTGTCAGTCCGCCCGTGGACGTGCCCCGGGGCTTTCTGCTAATGCGTGAGCTAGAGATACCGCCACGACTCCCAACGGCGTCACGTTCCGTGGGAAAACCGTCACGGTCGCCGCGTTTCCTATCGGCATCGACCCCGAGAGGTTCGTGGAGGGCTTGAAGCGGAAATCGGTGCAGGACCGGATCGCCGTCCTCGAACGCAAGTTCGAGGGCACCAAGATTCTGGTCGGCGTCGATCGACTGGACTACATCAAGGGCGTCCCCCAGAAGCTCCACGCGCTCGAGATCTTCCTCTCCGAGCACCCGGAGTGGATTGGTAAAGTGGTCCTCGTCCAGGTCGCAATTCCCAGTCGCGAAGATGTCGAGGAGTACCAGAACCTCCGCGCTGTGGTCAACGAACTGGTGGGCCGGATCAACGGCCGCTTCGGCTCCATCGAATTCATGCCCATCCACTTCCTCCACCAGTCCGTCGACTTCGAGGAGCTCACGGCGCTGTACGCCGTTTCCGATGCGTGCTTGGTCTCATCGACGCGCGACGGCATGAACCTCGTTTCCTACGAGTACATCGCCACGCAAAGCAAGCGCCACGGCGTCATGCTCCTCTCCGAGTTTACGGGGGCCGCGCAGTCGCTCAACGGCGCCACGGTCTTCAACCCGTGGAGCACGGAGGAGCTCGCCGTCGCCATCCACGATGCCGTCACCATGTCCCCCAAGCAGCGCGAGATCAACTACCAGAAGCTGGCGAAGTACGTCTTTCGGTACACGAGCGCGTGGTGGGGCGAGTCTTTCGTGAGCGAGCTGGTCAAGATCAACGATCAGGCGGACAGGAAGCGGAGATACGGCGAGAGAGTGATCGAGCCCGGAAGCGAGCTCAGCGAGCGGAACCTGAACATCAAGGATGGGATGGAAGAGCCGAGCGAGCGAGCGAGCGATGGATTGATTGATTGATTGATTGATCGATTAATTGATCGATTGATCGAGTGATTGATTGATCGAGCGATTGATTGATCGATTGATAGATTGATCGATTGATGGCGGGAATTCTTCTAGGTCCATGAGTTACGGGTTACGAGTTACGGGTTACGAGTTACGGGTTAGCTTGATGGGGCGCACACATTACGATACCATGCCAGCGAGCAGCAGTGTAGAGCAGTAGACTCTAGCTAGGCGTTTAGGAACCACACTTCTCTCCAAAGTCTCTCAGCTCGGAGTGCCGAATCACTTTTGTTTGGTTTTCTTCCCAGGACTAGTACAGTACGTGGACATATGAATATGCGCGTGTGCACCGGACAGTGACTTACAGTATTACAGCCGCCAAACATCTCGACGTTTTCAACGAACACTTTTTTACGATTCTTTACAACGATAGCATTTATATGTAAAACAATACTTTAATTTTTAAGGCTCCTTTTATTTAGCTATGGTTTCCTATCATATATATGGAATTAATGCTTTCTTCGCCGGAATTTAAACCCGATCGAAAATCCATAAGAAAAATATCCAAAGCAAAATCATTGCACTTAAATCAAAGCTGACAATTTATGAAAAACCATAATGTAATACAGCGATTTTTAACAAAAACCGTAGAAAAAGCGTGCAAGCTTCTGAAAGATCGGTTGCTGTTAAATAAATAAATAAACTAGCGGAGGGGATGCAAAAAAGAGAGAGGGTAAACGCTGTTAAGGCCGCTAAGGGGTGGTATATCAAATCCTGGTTGGAATCGAGTTTTTTTTTTTACTTTTCGGCTTTTGTTGAAGCTGTTTGTCTTGAAAATCGATTAGTTGATGGTGGAGTTAGGAAATTGTAAAGGTAGGTAAGGTGGTGAAATTTGGTTGGGGTATCGACTATTTACTAACGCGCATGTTCCTGTGTCCACCCACTCACCCACTGCAGGACTGGATGATAGCCGAGTCCCCTTCCTCGCGGCCTCTTCAAGAGGCCCGAGTCCGAGTCTCGAGCCGCATCCGGTTCATGATGAGCGATCTGCGACGCCTCACTCACTCACTCACTCACTCCCTACCGCACCGTATCGTCAGTCGTCCATCGCTCCGAGGTCTGCGCACGCAATCCAGGAGTCGTTGCGGCGGTTGTCGCGACCTTTCATCCGGCGCTCGCTCGCTCAGCCGCCGCGCATCCGCCCCACTTCCGTCTCGTCTCGTCTCTCTTCCCACGGCGATGGGCGATGCGACACTGGGGCGTCTCAAGGGTCCGGCGGCTTCGCGCCGCTGGCCGTTTCGAGGCCGTGGCACGTCGGTCGCAGCCGTTATGTATCGTGTCGCATCGCATCGCATCGCGTCAAGAACGGATGGATGGATGGATGGATGGATGGATGGATGACCGACCCTTTGACAGTACAAATACGGCGGCGGCCCTTCGCTCTCTCGCTCTTCCTTCGCCCTGTTTGTGCTGCTTTTGCCTCGGTTTTTCTGGAGTAGACTGGTCTCTCTCTTCACACACACGGCTCTGTTTGCAGCATCTCCGTTCGCACTACTTACTTCTTTTTGTGTGCGTTGTTGTTGTTGTTGTTCTTGTTGTTCTTGTTGTTGTTTACTCGCCTCATCTCGGATCAGCACCGCGCGGCAACGACATACATCTCTCTCTCTCTCTCTCTGCTTGACGATCAGCCATCATGAAGGGCTTCACCAACATCCTCCTGTGCTCGCTCGCGACGTACGTCTCGGTCGCTGCGCTCGCGCTGCCGGCCAAGGGGGACAAGGAGAAGAACGACGAGAAGGAGGAAAAGCCGGACCCCGAGACGGCCGCCGCCGCGGGGGGAGAAGTGTCTCGAGGAAAGGAGACCATCGTCCTGTTCGAGGTCGGCGGCATCCCCGGCAACGAGTGTCTGACGTTCCGCAACAACGGTAAGTGCAGAGCGACGGCCGGCCCCCTCTTGCGCGCCGGACCGACTGACGAGGGTGCCCACAGGCGAAGTGGTCAACGCCGCCTGTGTGAACGAGGCCGCCGATCGCCAGGTCACGCCCTCGAAGAAGGGCGGCGTCGACGTCCTGCTCGTCCAGCGCGGCTTCACCGACGGCTTCAGACCCGACCTGGTGGGCGTGCAGGCCTGCCTCGGGCTCACCGGCTCGCTGTTCCGGGCCGTCGATTGCAACGGCGAGGATGAGCTGGCGAGCCTGGTCGACGGCGAGCTGAAGACGCCCAGCGGAGCCTGCCAGTCCGGCCATAATGACAAGGTACGTCGTGAGGGGGCGTGGAGTGACGGGAGGCGTCTGCCCCGACGGTGGCTAATCTGGACTCTAGGCACAACTCACCGTCGACAAATCGGGGGAGAAGTGTGCCAAGCTCAGGACGACGAAGGTGCAAGCAACCAAACCCGAATAATAAAGCTGGACGTCCAGCTGGCGGGATCTGGAGGGCACGTCTTGGTGCGAACATAGATTAGCCGAGTCTTAATAATTATATACTGAGTTAATGACGACAAGCTCTTGCTGCTATCATCCACAACTTTCGTGATCCCAGGGAACATCTGATATACACCTTCTGCGGCAGGAAAGCGGTCTTGTACAAGAAGGATTTGCTGCTTCCACCGAATCCTTCGAAATTCATCACATCCAAGTTCCAAGCCCCTAGCTGATTCGTGCCACCTGAACCAAAGTCACCTTTCGCTAGAGACCATGCTCGCCGAGAAGACGGCAAGATTGGACTTCGCTCCCGCCGAAAAAGAATCCCCGGGTAAGACATCTCGGCAATCGGGGCCATTACCACTCCAAGCGGTCATCACACAATAATTCCACATCGAATTTCGCCTCCCCTCTCCACACCCTCTTTGCCGAGTTCAGCTTCGCCACGATGCTCCTCAGCTCCGTGATCATACCTCCGGGCCCACTTGCAAAGACCGTGGTCCGTCCCCGACTCGTGCCATCAACAAACGCAGGCACCAGAGCCGACAGATCTGGATGGCCAAGGCTGGGCCTGTGTCCATGATCCCGAGAAGATGAGGAAGACGCCGATGGCTTGACCGCCGCCGTCGAAGCGATGGCCATCTTTTCACCGTCGCTCGAGCCATTGCTAGCAGCTGTGTCTTCCTCGCGCGTGACGTGGGTGCAGACGGTGATGCCATGCGAGGCAGCCGCCTCTAGCACGAGGTCGAGTTCCGGGCGCACCCACTCGATGTCTTGATGGCGGCGGACCGCCCAGATCAGCGTGGTTCGGCGTTCCGGCGCCGGATCCTGCCGAACGAGCCAGAGAAGGACAGGCAGCACGTACGTGATGCCCGTTCCGCCAGCGACGGCAAGCACGTTCACGTCGGGTGTGAGGTGGGCAGTGAGATCCTCGCCGTAAGGCCCTTGCATCACGACCGGCGTCGTGGGAATGGCGCTCTGGGCAGCGAGGTCGGCGATCTTCCGCGTCTCGCCCTTTTTGGCGCGGAAGATGTACGAATGGGTTACCGCGCCGTGTTCCTCGATCGGCAGGGAGAGGGGCGTGAAGGGGTGAGATTGCCAGACGCTGATGGACGTGAAGCACAGATAAAAATGCTGGCCTGGGTTCCAGGCGTTCTGGGGGTTCTGGTAGTCCAGACGGACGACATCGCCGTACTGCGAGTCGGGAAAGATGGCGACGTTCGCGTTGGCGGTCTTAAAGCCCATGGTGCCGCCGGGCAGGTATTGATAGTGGATCAGGGCCGAGCGAAAGATTCTGATGCCTCGGTCGACGAACCATATGACAAGGCCAGGAACCACTCGAAGATGTCAGTACGCACAAGTGAACAGGTAATAAAAGGAATGAACTTACGGAAGCACTTCAGAGGGTCCCAATGACCGTAGCAGGCACCGATATACACCATGGCCAAGACATAGTGACTCTTGCGAAAAAACTCATAGCCTGTGAGGCGAATTCCCCAAGGCGTGGCCAGCACGACAAGGATAAAGAGCAAAATCATAGCAACGCATCCCCAAATCATGTAGAGCTGCTTGATCCACGTGTTGGCGACTTTAGGCTGAGGCTGGTAGTAATGAGCCTCAATGAGGGTCCAGCCAATGGTGTGAAGCAGAGATTGAACGAAAATGATCCAGCCTAGCCAGCGGTGCAGAAAGTTGAAGCTCTGGTAAGGAACTCCCGTGATGATAGAGAGGATCGATTCGCGAGACGCAAGCATGACCGAAAATGGAGTCAAGGCATAGCGAGGGTGCCAATACGATCCGACCAGACGCCGAGACTGGATCGGATCTGCGTCAAGCCAGGCGTGTAGCCCGAGACTGGCGTTCTCCACGAGTTCCAGATGATGCCGGCGAAGGAGAAGATGGTGAGATAGGCCAGCAAGACCAGCAAGATCACGACTTGGAGGCGAGTAGCTCGGCCGAAGATCAAGTGAAGCGAGTCGGGCAGCAGATAGGAGCGCCGGGCAGAGACACCAGCGCGGATCCACCTCGCCCATGCTGACGTTGCAACGGTCGACTTTTCTGGATCGAGAAGACTGCGAGGAAGGCTTTCAGAGGCACTTGGAGGAGCCCAAAACCGACGGCCCACGGCCCAGAGAAGCAGGGTGCCGAGAATGGTGCACCAGAGGATCCCCGTGTAAAGCATGCCGACCTCATGGCCGCCGTAGATGGCCTCGAAATACTCGCAAGTCCCGGGGTCTTTGACGCACGGCACGGCTCGTAATGCGTAGCCCCAGTACGAGACGTAAGTCACGGTTGGGTCTGACAAGTTCTGGGACTGGTAGCCCACCCGGGCGACGAGCTGGTGGAGAGCAACGGCCATGTCGTGAAAGAGAGCGTCGACACTCTAGCTGTCTTCAGACCTTGCGAGTCGGTAGTTGAAAGAGAACTCCACGACTGATCCGTGTTGGCATCGCCAAAAGAGATACAGTACAAACTCGTCTTGTTTTCGGGCTGTGAATTCTGTATAGTTGTGATGGGAGTGCGCAGCGCGAGAACTTGGGTAGGTGATTAGTGGGGTCACGTGGCACCCCGTGACTCTACCACGTTTACGGCCATTCCCACAGGATGCATGCTTGGCGAGGGGTTCAGAGGCAATTTGAGCAAGATAGTGGGAAGAGAATGGTGGGAGAAGAAAATAATTGATTTCACAGGTTGGTGATATAGTAAGACTGGTCTCCATTCGGTTGTTTGAATTCGGTGTTGTTTCTACTGCTGTACAGAGATACTGTACTTTACTGTACCTTTGCGCAGCTGAGAACCTTCGGCCGTGATATCACGTGCCATTGAGTGGTCACGTGAACATCCAGCCATCCTTCCACACTAGTGTTCCTAGGTATTCCCTCAAAAACAGAACTCGAAGTCAGATCGGTACAGAAATTGAGCTGGATAGAAAGCAGCATTAGCAGCATTAGCAGCACCAGCGTCAGCATCAGCATCAGCTTTCTGCTTTCTCCGTCTTGCTTCTCCGTCTCGCAAGCGCTTGCAGCCGTCACCATGAACCACGGCGATGGCGAAAGCGTGTCGAGGGAATGTGTAGTTTCTGTCAGTGGCGCTCCTATTCACACATACCACTCGCTCTCCCCAATCATCTACCAGCGTACTGACGATCCACCGATGTAGATGCTCTGGAACTGGACCACCATCGACGCCTGTTTCCTCGCTCAATCATGGCGAATCACCAACGACGGCATGATGGCCGCGACCTGCCTCGGCGTCGCCGCCCTGGTCGTCCTTCTGGAGGCCCTCCGCCGCGCGGGCAAAGAGTACGACAACGACCTGCTGCGCCAATTCCAGCGCCGGGCGGCCTTCCTGGCCGCAGACGCCGGCGAGGGTGAGAAGCGCGCGTGTCTCCCCGCGGCGCACTCCCCCACCACGCTCGTCTTCCGTGCGTCGGCCCTGCAGCAGATCGTCCGCTCGGTCATCTACGCCGTCACTTTCGGCGTCGCGTATCTCATCATGTTGCTTGCCATGTACTTCAATGGCTACATCATCATCTCGATTGTCATCGGCGCCGGATTCGGAAAGTTCTTTTGCGACTGGTTTGAGCACAAGGTGCAACTTGGCGTGAGGGAGGCCTCGCCGCCTACAGCTACGGGTCTCGCGGAGACGACTGTCTGCTGCAGTTGAGCGCAACCAGATGTGCAAGGGCGGGCATGTGTTCCGATTGCTCTGGGAGCGAGCTG
The DNA here is from genome assembly GCA_009599575.1 of Blumeriella jaapii. Lineage (NCBI taxonomy): Eukaryota > Fungi > Ascomycota > Leotiomycetes > Helotiales > Drepanopezizaceae > Blumeriella > Blumeriella jaapii. The sequence continues at coordinate 94,399 of VWND01000025.1, read as the reverse complement.
GTTTTGTTTTCCTGGTGTCGCAGTTTTGCATGCCATCATCTGTAACATGGGCTTTAGTTACTGTCGCGCTGGACCTCAGACGACAACTGATCGGAAGGAGTAGAAAGAATAATGTAAATATCCCACTTGATATGCCGTCGAGGAAGGATGCTACCAGGCCACAAAAAGTATTTTTTTTGGGTTCAAAGGCCCCTAAAGTAACGCTATCAATGCTAATTTTCTAGCATATACTTATTTATATGCTTAACTGTAGGTTTTCTGGTTAGCACGAAAGCTAAGAATTTGCAAACCCGAAGATACCGCCTAACCCCGAAAGAGACGAGCCACATCAGAAGCGAGCACGGGCGAATGTCAACAGACAGAAGCTCGCTTAGACATCGACACACAACAACCGCCGGCGCTGCCCAGCGTAGAGCGCTCCCCCACCTACCAACGAGGAAGAGCACCGAGACCCCTCACCGGGACGAACACTCGCGATCCAAGCGGTCGGCGTAGCGAAGTTTGGTTTCCACTGCGTTCGACGGTACCCTGCCAGGCCCCAGAGCCCGGTACGAGCATCCCTACTTGACAGGAGCGTTGGCATGTTTGTGCGCGTATCGAGAGAGCACCCGCTTGAGCGAATAACATCAATGATGCGGACCTCCTTCGTTCCAGGACGCGGTGCCGTGGTCTGCCTGTTCGGATGAGAGGATGAGGTGAAGCAATAACGGTTTCTCCTTGGAGATCGCAAGTATTATCTTGTACTTCATGTAGTAGCTCAATGCGTTACGAACGTGTTTCTAATTTCTATCGACCACCAAACAGGAAGCCTTCTTGCATTGCATCGCTGCAGCTTTGTGCAGTCTACACCTACTTTCATTGCTATCTTGTTTTGGTCATTCTGCGCGTCTCATCATCATCATCGTCGCTCATGCCATCCTTTATTCCCGTTCGGCCACCACCGCAGCCAAATTCTCCCATCCCTCGCCGATCCATGGCGCGACTACAACCGCCCTCTGCGCATCACCTACTTTACCCGTCCCAGCAAACGCAGATGCCAGATCCGTGGCCTCCAGTTTCCCTCTAGGCGGGACGCCCTTCACCGCAGTCTTAAGTGCCATCTCCGCTGTAGAATAATCACCCTCCGCCTTCGTCAGCCGACTCCACCCATGTGGCTGTGCAGGATGCAGGAGCACATCTTTTTGGATCTCCCACAAGATCTCTTTGTTCGCATCCGTTCCGTCCGTTCCGGGGAGTGCGGCGATAGCGCCCAGGATCTCGGAGACTTGTGATTGCTCGAGATCAGTAATCGTGTGAGTAGCACGTAAGTCTTGGAGACGGGCCGTGACGTCTTCGAGGGCGTTGTTGTTGTCGAGTATTGCAATGAGTGCTAGCAAGAGAATGGATTGCACGTGCTCGGGGTGTGTGTCGACGCAGGTGTACAGGTGGTCTCGAGCGGATTCGCGCGAAGCTCCGTCGCCTTTAGCCCACAGAACTTGTGCTAGGAGACACACGGCGTCGGGATTCGAATTGGACTCTTCGAGAGCGGGATGAAAGTACTGGAAAGCAGCTTCAGGATCTCCCAAATAGTATTGTGCGAGGCCGACTGTAAGATGTGCAGATAGTCTGCAGCGTTGGCGGGACTCGGCTGTGAGTTCGTTACCTGCATCTTCGTCACTGAGCTGGAGTGCGGTGTCGCCATTTTCGATGGCTTCTTCGTACTGGCCAGCGGCTAGTTGTGAACGGGCAAGGTCTGCTTTTGCAAGGGCAAAACGTGAGAGGGATGCTGATGATTCGGTGACTTCGTAGTCGGCTTCGACAGCAGTGCAAATATTGGAGAGTGCTTCCAATGCCAAGTTGACATCGCCTACACGTTCTAGGAAGAGCGTTGACAGGTATTGAAACACAGTGTCGCTTGGGTCCATGGACTGTAGTTGCTTAAGCGCGAATAATGGCTGGACAAGATCCGTGATGCTGGAGGGCGATGTTGATGACAGGAGTTGGTCAAAGGTAGATTGCGAGTATTGCTTCTTGGTGATCAAAGATGAGGATTCGGAGATTTCCATGGCATGCGTAAAAAGAAGGTTAGCCTCGTGGGCGTCGCCATTTAGCAGAAGTGCCAGTAGCCCTTGGCCAATCCATGCATGAGCAAAATCCGGGTCGTTGGATTGGGCGCGCGTGAAAGCTTCATTCGCAAGCTCATAGTCACTCTGCAGCAGGTACAAAGTGCCCAGATTTGTCCAGGCTTGCGAGCTTCTTTCGTTCAAGAAAAGGCTCCTGACGAATGAATGCTGAGCGACCTTCGGATTCAGCTCACTGGTGACAATACCGAGAGCATTCCAGAACTCAGAATTTCCCGCTTCGAGCTCGATGGCCCTCTTGAAACAGCGAACAGCAGTCTTGAGATACCGTGTCGATCGCTTCTTCATACTAGCACTTAAACAGACGTGGGCTCGATGCTCTGCCCATCCCAGGTTGTAGTATGCGACAGCCTGAGCGTGAACATCATGGGCCGATACATGTATTGCCCGTTTATGAGCAAGTATCGAAGCATGCAAACATCTCGTCAAATTCAAGCCCTCAACCTCGTCTTCGGGGTATAGTCCATTTGCAAATACAACGTCGACTCCAACGCCATCAGCATCTGCAAAGATCTCATAAGCATCCTTCGCGCCACCAATTTGCAAGAGGCGTTTTATCTTTTCATGTGGAAAGTCTGATGTTCGGCTCTGGATCCACGAGAAGACCGAGCACGCATCTCCCACTGCTCTCCAGAGATTGAAGGCATCGGAACTTTTGGGCGCAAGTGCGAGAGAGGCGTCAATCAATTCAACTGCTTGTGCTGCGGCGTATCCAAACAAGCCCTTGTCGATTCCAGTCCACGCACCCTCTAAAAGTGCCTGAATCAAGGCGATTGAAACCCCGACCTCAGCTGGCCGGTTTTCGAGAACGGCTTTGTAACCCTTGATAGCGTCATCGTAGTCTCCCAGTTCTCGCTTGACATTGGCAAGCATGTATTTAGCAAACCACGTCTCTCCAGACTTTTGTTGCTCGACCTCGTGCTCAAACTTTTCAGCATGCTGAAATGCCTTGGTGGCGGCAATGTATCGACCTGAGTTGTGGTAACTCTCGCCAAGACCGACCCAGGAATGATAGTCGTTCGGTGTGATTCTGAGGGCGGATTGAAAAGAAACAATGCTCTTGGCGTACTCTTGCTTGTTCAACTCTGCTGTGCCTAACGCTGCAAATGGCCAACTGATACCCTTCTTCTTTGAACCTGGAGATGGTCGAACCTTCCCAGAACCTACCACTCTCTGGGCAACAACTTCAACAAGTTCCCATTCTCCTTGTTCGGCAAAGATTCTCGCCAATCGCTCCGCAGCCTCCACCTCCAAAGCGGAGAGTTCAAATGCCTTTTGAAAACACTTTCGGGATCTTTTCTTGTCCTTCAAGTAGTCGGCGTAGAAGACTCCGAGACTAGTATAAGCAGGTGCGTAGTTTAAGTTGCTCTTCAAGGCCGCCAAAAAGTACGAATAGGCGCCGTTTCTGTCTTTCCGTGCCGGCCTTGTAGTATCGATGTTCCAGAGACAAATCCCAACGCGATATTGGGTCTCAGAAAGCAGGTCTTTGTTGCGAGGGTCCTTGCCGTTGATCTGAGCGAGGCAATCTCCCAATTCGTCTCTACCTCGCTCGTAATCGCCATTGAGAGCTTTCACCCAAGCTGCCTCGGTTTTGACGCGAATGTTGTTTGGGTCGCGCTGAAGTGCACGCCCCAGAAAGTCGATGGCTGCCGGGTAATTCTCTTCTTCTTCATAGATTAGACCTACACCAATCAAAGCTGGCGTGGAAGTAGGATTCCGCTCAAGAAGTCCATCGAACAAAGTCTTGGCTTCCGGGTGGTTCTTAGGAGATTGGTAGTAAACGAGAGCGGTACCCAGGAGGGCAGTCATAGCATCAGAAGAGTGTTCAAATTTCAGGCCAGTCGTGTTAGACTCCTCAGTTATTAGTCTTCGACCATTTCGCGTAAGCTCTGCAACAGTCTCGTATTCTTCGAGGTACTGATAGTACTCGCCCATCAGTCTGTGAGCAAGAATCGACTTCCCTGCATCTGCCATGCCATCATCCATTAAGAGTAATCGGTCCTCGCCAGGCATTGGACCATCTAGTGACACCCCGCCACCATCGTCGTCGTCATCCTCACTCTCGTCAGAACCCGGTGATACAGCTTTCTGGACAGGGGGTGGTGATGGAAATGGTGATATTTCGCTACTCAAGTATCCTCGCAAGATGCGGGCGAGACCGGCAGTAGGGAAGAAGGCGTAGTATTCCCGCAATACGTTGACATCCAGATCTCGAACATGTGCTACATCTCTCCATTCCATTGCAATGTCCCACGCAAGCTTGAAAGGGTGCTTTATGATGACCATGTCAGTAGCCAACTTTATAACCTTGTTGCGCTTCTGGATCTTATCTTCGCCTGGGGGAAGCACTGCTAGGGTCTCGACGCATCTCTGAAGAAGTTTCTCCTCATATTGTCGTCGGATCTCATCGTCGTTGCTCCAATCAATGATCTGACCGTAAATTTTTTCCAGATCACTGTCCTTCAGCACCTCCCGCTTGACTTCAGTAGTGACCTGACCAATTTTCGCACCAAGTCTGGTCCTCCTCTCCCCAATCTGCGTATTGATGCGTTCTTTCTCCTCAAACTCGGTGATTTGTGCAATGATCTGGTAGGTGTGGGCGGGATGTGGAACTCTACCTTCAAGGTAGTCGTAAATCGGACTTGTGGGCAGCACTATCTCCTGGGCTTTCTTGTGCTGAAGGCGTGTCCCTTGACTTTTGGCGAATAGGAGAAAGGCGTCCACCACACACTGACATCTGTATTTGTCGTCTGCTGCTTCGTATATCTGGGCCAGCTTCAAAGCTGCGGTCTGGTAGGCGGCCAGCTTCTCACTGCCCCCCTTCTCGTAGAGCTGAATTAGACCTTGCCAGGCTTGCGGCTCGGCCTCTCGGAGTCTCGCTGCCGCATCGTATGCCTGTTCGGCTTCCGCAAGCTTGTTCTGTTTGGCATAGCAGAATCCGAGGAAAATCGACCTGTATCAATTCAGCTTGCGTGCTTTGAAGAGGGAAATACCGAGCTCGGGCTCTTCTGCACCACTGTCCGTATCAGCACATACGCCTGGTAGTTGTTTGGGTCCGATGCCAACAGCTTCTGGGCTTCTTGTACGGCATCGTCGTAATGTTGGGCCTTGACCGAAGCACCAATCGCTTTCAGCGACTCTTTGACACCCTTGGATTTTGACATGTTGACTGAGAAGATGTCGCAAGCCCTGGCATGGCTCGAGAGATACCCGCTGCAAAGGTTTGGGGGCGAGGGGGAAGTGAAGCTATCCGGAAGTGAAGCTATTCGGAAGTGAAGCTATTCGGAAGTGACGAGACCGGCCAACCAAGCGGGCACTTTTCCTCAGCCTCGTCGCTGCGTCTGAGTCGGACTTGGCTGTGGTGGGTCGATTGGCTGTGACCCTGGAGGATTTGAGGCCGGGCCGGGGGGACTGCGGGGGATTGGCCGATCATTTGCATATCGACTTTGCTTAAATACCCATCTCCCCATCTCCCCATCCACAGAACTTCCTCTACTTATCAACCCATCAACCCATCAACCCATCAACCCAGTTGCCCATCTACCCATCTACACATCTACCCAATCCTTCAGCAAAGCACCTTGCGCACAGCTGTTGCAGTCCTGTAGCTCCAGTCAGTGCCGCGCATAATCATAATCGTCTCGATCCATGTCAACAGGGTCCTTGATATCATCCCTTTTCCGCACGCCACGACCAGATACCTCCCTCGACGCTGGCAGGACGTTTTTTTCGCCGGAAGTTTCGCCCTCTACTGCGAGGGCTCGATAGCACTACGCCGTGTCTAATCCTCGCGACCCGGAAATCACATATCATGTCCAAACCAAGACTGACCATCGAGAATGGCATTTTCCGCGACGACCATGGCAGGCAGGTGACGCTGCGCGGGATCAACATGGCCGGAGATGCCAAATACCCCAGCAACCCGCATCAGCCTTCCCATGTCCCGCTGGACTTTTTCGACGGAGACACGGTGAACTTTCATTCCAGGCCGTTTCCGCGGGAAGACGCACACCTGCACTACTCGAGGTTAAAGCGCTGGGGATACAACACGATAAGATTTGTCTTTACCTGGGAGGCGATCGAGGCGGCTGGGCCGGGAATATATGACGAAGAATGGATAGCGCACACCATCGAGATTCTGCGGCTGGGAAGAAGTTACGGGTTCTACATCTTTATGGATCCACATCAGGATGTTGTACGTGGAGTTGTGTTCAGATGTGGGAATGTAGCTAACCAATGCAGTGGTCACGGTTCGCAGGTGGTTCGGGGGCTCCATTGTGGACGTTGTATGCTTGCGGGTTGAATCCCCAAAGCTTTGCCGCGACCGAAGCTTCCTTGGTACACAATACCTACCCCGAACCCGAGAACTTCCCAAAGATGATCTGGTCGACCAACTATTACCGATTAGCCTGTCAGACAATATTCACCTTCTTCTTCAGCGGAAGGGACTTCGCACCCAAGTGCATCATCGACGGAAGGAATATTCAAGACTATCTACAAGATCACTTCATCGATGCGACTGCTCACTTAGCAAAACGCATCCACGAGGCTGGCGATTTGGAAGACGATGTCGTTATTGGATGGGAGAGTATGAATGAGCCAAATCGTGGGTACGTAGGGTGGCCCGATATCAGCGTGATCCCGTGCGAGCAGAAGCTACAGAAGGGAACATCACCCACTGCTTGGCAGGCCATGTTGACGGGATCTGGAAGGGCGTGCGAGATCGACACGTGGGACTTTGGTGGCATGGGGCCATTCAAATCTGGACGGGTGCTTGTAGACCCACAGGGAGAGAGCGCGTGGCTTCCGGCGAATTACGACGAGTCAAGATACGGCTACAAGCGAGATCCGGGTTGGAAACTCGGAGAGTGTGTTTGGGCACAACACGGGGTCTGGGATCCTGCCACCGACACTCTACTCAAGAAAGACTATTTCAGGAAGGATCCCCGGGGTGAGGTTGTTGACTACGAAAAGTTCACGAATACATATTTCATGGACTATTACCGGAAACACAGGGATGCGATTCGAAGCCATCACAAAGATTGCATCATGTTTTGCCAACCGCCGGTCCTTGAGGTTCCCCCATTAATCAAGGGAACCAAGGATGATGACCCGAAAATGGTCTATGCACCTCATTACTATGATGGAATCACTCTTCTTACCAAGAAATGGAATCGGTACTGGAACGTGGATGTCTTTGGAGTACTGCGCGGGCGCTATTTGACTCCTGCTTTTGCCGTGAAAATCGGAGAGACCGCCATTCGAAATTGCTTCAAAGACCAACTCTCAGCCATCAGACAGGAAGGTCTCGATTACATGGGCAACCATCCCTGCGTGTTGACTGAGTTTGGTATTCCTTATGACATGGACGACCAGTACGCTTACAAGACCGGAGACTATTCAAGTCAGTCTGGAGCCATGGACGCCAACCACTTTGCTGTGGAAGGCTCTTCCATGGCCGGATATACTCTTTGGCTCTACATGTGCGAGGTTGGTCTCAGTCTATACTTTTGAGCGATCATGACTAACAGAAACAGAATAAACACCAATTGGGCGATCAATGGAATGGAGAGGATCTTTCCATTTTCTCCCTCGACGACCAACCTCTACCACTTTCTCCCATTCCTAGCTCTCCACCTACGGATTCAACCGCCAGCCTAGTCCCCAAAGCAGGCCCTAAAACAAAGCGAGACTTCTCCGATGAATCAACCGTCAATCCGGGCAACATAAAAGACAAACTGAGTACCCCATCCATCTCCTCGAACCCCTCCGATGCGCCCCCTGAACTCACCAATTCCCCTGGTTACCGTGCAGCTGAAGCATACGTACGTCCCTCACCTATCCATACGGTAGGCAATGTCCTCGCCTACAAATTTGATCTCCGCAATTGCATCTTCACCTTCTCCTTGCTTGCCCACAAGCCGAGTACTGAAGAGAAACCCACGGAGATCTTCTTGCCAGAGTTCCATTTTCCGAAAGACAAGTGCGATGTTGTGGTAAGCGCAGGCAAGTGGGAGATCAGCGTGGATGATAAGGATGGGGGCATGATCCAGAGACTGCGGTGGTGGCATGTGGAAGGGGAGCACAAGCTCAAGGTGACTGGTGTTGTGAGGCGGCAGAACATGGCGTTGGGGAAGGAAGAGGAGGAAGGCTACATGGACCAGTGCCAGCAGAGTAAATGCTCTGTTATGTGAAGACTCGTAGCCGCATGTTTGGGGCTCTTTGTTTGCGTTTAAGCATACCAGTCTTGGTTTTTTCTGAACAGCAGGTGCCTGAGTGGGCCTCGGAGTATTTGTATGCTACACTTGAGGCTCGTGATTTACAAATTCCCACCAAGATCATCACAACGAGTTTTGAGGATCTGGAACAAAGGCATCCTTGGGAACTTCATTCACCGTGAACATGACTCCCCGTGGGAATAGACTTTGGGACGAGGTTAGTGAAGCGAATAAAAGTAAACAATACTCTGATTGGTTCAGGTTGGCTTGGCTGCAAGCGTCGTAGCCTTTAGCCTTGAGCCTTGGTGGGCCACTTCAGCCTGGTGATAAAGAAGGCCGAGATACTCGTAAACTTTTTGACAGCCCTGACTATCTTGCCTCTTTGTCTGCACAACCTCAGATCTCCCAAATTCTGGCGCTTGGTGTTCTGCTTGCAAACTCGTTTCACCTGCATGGAAATTGCGATCGATCTTCTTCCGGGCGCCTTGAGCTCTTTGCCATCTTGGACTCCGCGCATGATCTGCCCCTCAGGGAGATCTTTTCTCTGCCTACCCTCTCTCTCGTGATATTCGTTTTGCGTCGAATTTCTTTGCTGCTCTCGACACCGAGGGTTCCAGTCTCGCCATGAACGGCTCTGCTAACGGTCATGACACCACCAGTGTGCACGAGGTCACTACAGCCAACGGCGGTAGCACAAGCTTACTGGCACAAATCCACGAAGCTCTGCAAATCATCCACGGCGCCTACTCCTCAAATGACTCTCGCCGAGAAGCCGGCTTATTCCTAGAAAATGTCAAGAACAACACTGAAGCTCCCTACCACGGCTTTACGTTGGCCTCTGACAAGAGCCAGCAGCCCGTCGTGCGCCACTACGCCCTCTCCCTCCTCGAGCATGCAATCAAATACAAGTGGCAAGAATACTCGGAGGAACAAGGGACTGCGTTGCGCGGATGGATCTTGCAGCTCTCGCGGGATGTTTCGCCAGACGATCCGTTGTATCTGCGGAACAAGACGGCCCAGTTGTGGGTTGAGACTGCAAAGAGGAGCTGGGCTGCGGAGTGGCTCGACATGGATGAGCTGCTGGTACGCCTCTGGGAGATTCCTGGCTCGGTAGTACACAAGGAATTTGTGCTGTTTGTTCTGGAGAATCTTCCAGAGGAGGTTTTCAATGGGGAAGACATCGTTACGATGTTGAGAGAGGGCGCTCTCAGCAAAGCATGCGTAGAGATCTTTACCCCTGCCCATGTGCTTGCTGAGGCGTTCCCAAAGCGCCATCCTGGGACTGTGGTCAGATATGGAGAGGAGGGTTGGCTGGTAAGAATGGGTGAGCTGTTGGACCAGTGCCTAGAGAGTGACCTTAGTGGAAACTCGGAGTATCAAAGCTGTGCTGTCAAAATTCTGGCCGTCTACAGGGCGGTCATGCCATGGGCGATCCCAAAGGCTGTTTCCAGCGCATCTTGCGTGCAACACATGAGCAAAAGTCTTGCTACTCCTAGTGTTGCGATACAATTGGTAAGTTCCTGTCTCGGGCCGGGATCCAAGATACCCAACTAACTGAGCTAGGCATCCGTAGAAGCTCTCCATGCTTTATACAGCAGGCTGCACTTCTCGGACGAGGAGTTCCTGGCTTTAGTGTGCCCTATGTATACGAGCCAAATGGTCGACCTGCTCCGCAAACTCTTCGAGTACTCTGTCGTCGATCCTCGTGACATTGACGATGGGAAGTACCTGTTTGCAAAGAAGTTTTCTGAGGTTTGGCAATTTCATCACCCTGAAAACTCCCGCTGACCACAAACTAGATGATCTCAAATCTTGGAAGCTTCATTGAAACCAAAATATCCGCTCTACCCGAAGACTGCGATTTGCCCAATCTTCTCAATCTGTTTCTTACTATTGCTCAGAGTGAAAGCTTTATCGTTTCGATACCCCTTCTCGTTACATGGACCCGACTTCTTCGTTCCGAAACCATTGGCAGCTCGTCCATCACAACCCCTCTGATTGCACCCTTGCTTGAGTTATGCAGCTCGAGATTGATACGCTACGAGAGTCTCCCAGAAGATTCCGATGACCCGTCTTTGATCTTCTTACTTGAGGATATCGACACAGTCCCCGAGCGTCACGCTTTTCTTGGCAATTACCGACGGTATAGCGTTACAATCATTGAAACGATCGTCCGTCAAAAGAGATCCGAAGCCATCTACCATATATTGGGTCAAGTTGGCCAATCTATGCGGCAACTCTACGATGGACGGCCTGCTTTCTCCAGTGAGTGCTCGACCCCATATTTCACAAACACCAGCTCGCTAACATCTATCAGTGAGTTCATACACAAAAACTTCTATGCCAGTCTTGCGGACGGATGCCCACTTCACTGTTGTGGAAGCTACGCTAAAAGGTTACATAAAGTGGAAATCATCTCACGGATCGAAACCTTTGCAAGATGTAAAACACTCCACTGGGTGCACTAGTGAGTCGTATGCTGAGATTAACCAGGAGCAGGAACGTACCGCGATGGAGAACAACATCGAAGCGTGGTGCGAGCGTCTGCTTGAGTTGAATTACGAAGTAATGTCTTCCGTTTGAGTAATGATGTATCCGACCCTGACAACGTACAGGACCCGATAATCCACAAGAGAATTCTTCAGCTAGTTGTTGCATTCTCGACAACAGCTCTGGATAAGACTTCATTCATGCTGAAGGTTCTAGAGCACATTCTGATGAGCAGAGCCGATGAACGACCAGAATATCCTTCCTACAATGATGCCTTAAAAGAGCTGCAAGCGGATGGCGTTTATGAGCTGCAGCGACTAGCTACAAAGATGCCCGACCAGCTTCTGGTGAGATAGTCCTCTTGGTCAAGTTGGTCTGTACTGACATTCTAATAGGATGTTTACGAGCAACTTGAGGCGAAAGTCAACGAGATCATTTCTTCTGGAACATTGGACTTGAAGAGGCAGATATCCTACCAAACCTTTCTTTTCACCATCATGTAAGATGCTCCGCGCCCTCCTAGGCAATTTGTACTGACCATTTTTAGCCTGCGTGCTTCGAAGATAGACCCCGAAGTTCGTTTGCAAAAGCTCCAAGTGTTCGTCAACCCGGTCAAGCGCCTGTGGCAAAGTGCAGAAATGGAACAAGCCTTGACATCGTTCGGCGGCTTTTCGGAAATGCTTGGCTTGAGCAAGGTTAGAGACTACCTGGTGTCACGGCGAGTTCATGAGATCGATGATTGGGGACTGTATCGGCTTGATGCAGAAGGCCAATCAATTCAAAAGGAGTTGGAAGAAAGATTGAAGGTATTGCATTCATTACAAAATGCTATTGACACTTGCTGACTCTTCGCCAGGCTCTTCCTCTTCGAATCACCAAATCATTCTTAGCTTCTTCTACGGAGAAGGTTGAGAAAGACAGTGCACCATACAAGGTATCACTTGAGCTATGGCGTGAAGCTCTACCTGTCATCCTGCCAACCTTGCTCAAATTTTTGAGGTATGCAAACTCCGCTCCAGGCGAAAACAACTGAACCTGACTTTGTAGTCACTCACACGCCTTCCACAACCCGTCCAATTGGGTCGGGCTTCCTTCTGATATGCAATCAGTGGTAAATCGTATCCTGACCGACCGTTTCTGGCAAGCAGGTATCTCAGAAGGAAGCAAGGATGACTTCTATGCTCGGGTTTCGGGGACAAGACAGACCATGGAAGGTTTTGCTTCATCGATCCGCGGTACCATACGCACCATCCGAGAAGCTTGCTACTCCATTCTTTGGTGTATGAGCAGATTGGACATGGACTTTTACGGCTTCAGTGAATTACCTGGACCGTTGGCACATGCGCTTTTTGCTGACGCAGATTGTCTATCTTCACATCAGCTGATTGCGCTGCTCAGTGTAGTTCGTATGCTCGTGGATGATTGTCCGGTCGAGCTCCGCAGCCACTTTGTACCACCAATATTGGCAACCTGCTTTGCCCAAATGGATGCAAAGTGCAGCTCAGAGTGGGAGAAGCTCGCTCGGAACCAGGTCGCGGCCACCGACGGCGATAACCTTACTGAAGAGATGAAGGAAGAGAGCATCTTACGTCAGTTGACACATTCCGCAGTGATGATGATTGGCGGATTGTTGGATCCTGCACGCCCAAGTAAGGCCTCACAGCTCTCGTCGTGATATCGCTGACCCTCTCATAGATCCTGGTGCAAACGCTACCACAAGCAAAGATGCATCCACGTATGTAAAAAGCAATCCTCCGTCTGCGTACCCGTCAATGCGCAAGTTCTGTCTCGCGTCATCAACAATCCTCGAGCCTTTGCTTGTGTTCCTCACCCATGCCATTCGGATGCGCGATAGCCGATGCTGTGGAGTCGTTCTTCGAATTTTCCGCTCCCTTGTCCCTGACTTCGTCTCGCAAGACGCACCCCTCTCTTCGACCATCCGAGAATTCATCAGCACCGATGTCTTGAAAGCCTGTGTATCCTCTCTCAACGAGCCCTACTTTGTCGAGCTCCAAAAGGAACTTGCTGCTGTCATCGGCTCCATCCTCCTCTACTATTCGAAACTCACTCCCACTCCCCGCCAGATCCTTGTTAGCATTCCTGGGCTCCAAGAGATCGCAATTGACAAATGCATCGACTACATCACCCGCCAAGGCTTGCAGCAGAGACAGCAGCGCGCGCTGGTCCTCGACCTCCTTCGCGACATCAAAGGCGTTAGCATCAGCGAGCAAGGCCGCATCCCTAAATCGGCCCCGGCAGTACGTCAGCAAACTCGCAGCAAGATGCAGCAAGAGTTTATGAAGGAGCAACCCGTATTGGAACCGAGAGAGGCCAGTCCCGGTCTGGAGGGCGTGGCGGGCATGTTTGAAGAGCATTGAGGCGGTGGCTTATCTCTACCTCAAAAGGTTAACATTCTTGCCTTACGCTGGACGACTTTGGCTTTTTTCCATCGGCTACCGCGTGAATCTTTCGCAAATCCCATTCGCCTTTTTGTAGATTACGGTGGGGAGGGGAGGGCGCATTTGCATGCCTGCTCGATTATGGGCTCTTCAGTTGGCACTTGGCAGGTGCCATCTTTCTTTGCTTTTTCAGGCTGATGGGCATTTGATAGCGGGAAAATGGGGGGCTCCCCCTCAAAGGTACAGTACAGCGGCGGATTTGATGGCTTTTAACGAGAGATCTCTCCTCAGAGGTCTTTTTTGCAGAATTGACCTCGCGGACTTCAGACAAGCCTTGACTTGGGTCATTGTCGCTGGCTCCTTGGTATCAGCATATGCGTTTGCTGGTACTAGGTATTCTTTGAAGAGAATGCAAGTTGATGCTCCGCTCAGCTTTCCCTTGCCCATGTTTTTCATTTATGTCTCTAGAACTTGTGGAGTGTATGTCGCCCAACTCACACTTTGTACAAGTGGACTCTGATAGTAGTCCCAGATAACCAGAAGCATCCCCGAGGATAAACAAAGAGCGACGCACCTCGAGAGTTTCGAGAGACATAGCCGAGAGGCGAAAACGGCTCAGAGTAGTATTCGTCTCATTGCTTTTTCTCGTGTCACCCCGCTTTCCAGTTCCTCGAACGATGTTCGAATCGGCTCCTTTATTTCCCGTCCTTGCAATGGTATCGATACATTTGCCTCGAATGGAAGACATCAACTGGAGTCTAGCATCTCCAGCTTTCTTCTAAAGCAGTCAGTAACATCGAACTTGCTCGAGAATGGAAACAAAAAGGCAACGGCGAGCTGTACGACTCGATCACAGCTCGACACCTCGCTCTTCGGGATCGCGAGGTCGTATTCGCACTTCTTCGTGTACCTTGCTCTTTTGAGCTTGAGCATCTCGCCCTCCACGAAGAAGCAATATGAGAATTCGCTTGGAAAACCGGGGGCCGGTGTAACGGCGCCAGCCGACAGTCTTCTGCCACGGTACAGACATAGGTACTGTACGAGGGGAGGGCGGTATTGAAAGTCGCATGACGGAGAGAAGATCTTGATGTTTGGATGAAAAGAGTTTCGCTATTTGAAGGTTTGCAAGGGAGCTAAGCCGGGGGCTTGATCCGTTCCGATCCTGACGGAGGATACCGTCGTCGTGCTTTCGAGGTTAAGAACTTTTTAGCCTCATGACAGCGCCGGTTTAATCTCGAGCAAGTCTGCTATTCGCTTTTCAGTCCCTTGCCCTGATGCTCGGCATCCTGTTGATAAGCAGCCGCGGCTGCAGGCTCCCGCGTCCGTCAGCAGGCAAACGACTTACTGGTAGTACTGGAAAGTATGTGAGTACAGTACTGTACCCAAGTACTGCAAACTCATTTGTGCTGTAAGTCTACAGTACATAGTTTACAGTGCTATACTGCTCTGTATCTACATGCTACTTATGTGTAGACGTCGGAAGGGGCGGCTCCTAACGAGTAATACTAGCGCCAATTGTACTAGTGCCAATTGTATATAAACTATGGTACAGTAGCTGGGGCTTCGCACACCTGTCGTAACCCCATGAACATCTTTGCATCCTCTCATGTTTCTATGTGGGGAAGTTGTTGATTGGTTTGGAGTTCTGGGAATCCATTCTGCCGGGGTATTCTGCAGACTCGGAGCATTGTGATGTTCCCCTCACGCCTCTCCGGCAGCGTATCATAAACCCTGTGGTGGCCTGCCCTGCCAGGAAAAGCCACACTGGGAGCCCTGGATTTGCGGAATCTACGTATCTGCTGCATGGGTCTGAAGATCTGAAGCTCCCAAAGTACGTCTACTCTCCCCACTCCTCTCCGTCGTGTTGACAGTTCAGGGAAGCTAGGAACCCTCAGCTCGCTTCGACTCCATGTACTGTACCAAGAGCTCCGAGCCCCCAGATCAGATCTGGCTGGCTGGCAAAGAGCGGATCGGATCGTGCCACAATGGCTCAGTCCGTCAGATTCCGGCCGTGCTTCAGCAGATGGCAGCCTTTGAACCATGTTCATCATCCCCTGCTGCAGGAAGTCCCCATGCGTGACTGCATCCTCCCATAGCTTACTACTACGCTACTTCTTCTTGGAGATCTGGCAGACCCTGGGTCCCGGTGATCTCTGGCAGATAACTACCAGGGGCGCCTTGGGAACCCCGATCATCTTTCGTCTCACGGTCAACTTGACTTTCGACATAGCGGTTCGGCTCAACGTTGGTTGTCCAGCGTGAAACACTTCGAGCTGTTTGAAGCAGAGAATCATCGTTCAGCTCTCCTTGCCTCTCTGAACCCTTCAACTACATGGTGATCAGCTGTCGAGAGAGCCGCATCACGACTTCTTGACCGGATCTGCGTTTCGTCAAGGTGCAACCGTTTGTCAGAATCTCACGATTCATGCCATCTGCCCATCATTCTTTTGGAAATCTCGCTGCTTTTTTTGCATTGCGCCATCGCGTGCCCTGATAGCACGTACGCATTGATCGATTCAAGACAAGGTACATTAGATTTGGGGCGTGCCCTTGCATTTACGTTGGGTCTACGATCCTTTGTCAAGCCACCAAGAAAGTGCGTGTAAGAAAGATACCTAGGACACCACGATGGTCTACTGTGGAAAGCCCTCGAGGGGCTGCCAGATGTGTCGCACCCGTCGAATCAAGGGAAGTAGCTGGCCCCCTTCACCCACGGTTTCAACATACATGCTTACTGTGAAAAAAGTGTGACGAAGCTAAGCCAACTTGTAATCAATGTGCCAAATCGAGGCGAGTATGTCCAGGCTACAAAGACGACTTCGACCTCGTCTTCCGCAATGAGACGCAAGCGACGGAGAGGAGGGCTCGGAAAGCATTCAACAGCAAGAAGACCGCAGCTCAAGTCAACTTCGCAACCCAGCAATCTGCCTTCTCTATGGCCGCGCCGCCAAGTGATGAAAGTAATGCGGAAGGATCACGTACGCCGATAGCGCGGAACCCGAAACAGGAGGCCTCGGGCGTCCTGATTCCAAAAGGGGGATTGCGCCCTATCTCGACGCCCATCGAGGTACAAGCTCCAAGTTTCTTTGTAAACAATTTCGTCATTGCACCTCAGTTTGAGTCAAGAGGCTACTTCGATTTCCTGCTACCGATGTTGAAGAGCGAAAGTCCGGAGTCGCATCTGCAGCTGGCGTTCAATGCTGTTGCCATGGCTTCATTGGCGAACCGGCCGAACACGAGAGGCCACAGACAACTGTTTGGCCAGGCTGTTTCCCAGTACACCAAAGCATTGAAGGCTACGAACTTGGCTCTACAGAGTGCGGTGCACCAGAAAACCGATGCAACTCTCGCGGCTATTCTAATGCTGGGGTTTTTTGAGGTAGGCTAAAGCACATTGAAGGTGGTTCTTGGCTGATGGGTAGTAGACTGTTGCATCAGAGAGGACAAGCGCTATGGCTTGGTACTCGCATGTTGAGGGCGCGGTTCAACTCGTCAAGATGAGAGGAAAGAAACAGCTGCGGACTAAAACCGGATATTCTCTATTCATTGCTGTCAGGCAGCAGATGGTGAGAATCTCGTTCTACCACGTCACCTGCGCTTGCTGAAACCTCACCTAGCTTGTATCGATCCTTTCTGGGTCTAAGCCTCTGACCATGGGAACGGCCTGGTGGACTACCGACACCGAAAAGGACGAGATCGGCATGTTCGTCGTGACGATAAATTGTCGCGTGGCAGAGATGCGATTCGAGCTCAACCACGTCTTATCAACATCCCCACGGACGCCACAGTACTTCGAAGTAGTGGGCGACATCATGCGACGATTCCAGGAGTTGGAGAGGGAGTGTCAAGAATGGGAAGCTCGGCTCCCAGATGAATGGAGACCACGGACCGTGGCGTGGGGAGACCCCATCCCCGGCGGCGACCTCACGAAGGCGGAGGTCTTCCCCGGCAGGGTTGACATGTACAGCGATGTGACAGTGGCCAATCTGTGGAACCAGCTTCGCATCGCGAGGCTGTTCATTTCGGGCGCCATTGTTCGTTGCGCGGCTTGGATCTGCGCGCCGGTCGACTATCGCACGACCCCCGAGTACGCACAAGCTGTAAGACTCTGCGGCGATCTTATCACGGATGTCATCACATCTACGCCCTACCATCTTGGTTGGCGCGTTGGCCAAGGTGGTATGATCAAGTCGGGGGAGTTTTCCAGCTTCATGGCGGGTGACCACGGTATTACGAGCGCCAAAGCCATCGGCGGGTTTTTCATGATGTGGCCGCTGTTCTCCATCTCCAACACCGACTACATCTCTGACTCGCAACGTGTGTGGGCCAAGGGACGTTTGGTGTTCATCAGTGAGATGTTGGGCCTAAACCACGCGAAGGTGTTGAGCAATGTAAGTACCATCTTGTCCCAAACAAGCGAGAGCACCTGCTCACAAACAACACAGTTCTACCTCCGCTTGCCGAGCATGATCATCCGACGGGATATCATGATAAGCATGGCTTCTTTCCCGGGGACTATGCCCATTGCCGCAAGAGGCTTCTCGCCGCCTGTGGCAGCAAATCCATCGCTGCACATCACCACAGCTACCATCAGCAAACTCGCTAACGCTAGCGGCTTCAGCAATAACAACATTCCGCAGCCGCCAACCTTCAACGGCAACCAGCAGACCTTCAACAATACCAACAGTCCGCAGCAGCAATACTCCAGCCATACCAAACTCCCGCAAAGCAACGCAGCATTCCAGAACTTCAACGCCAACCAACAATTCATCGACACGACTCCCGCTCCACACAACTACACTACAAGCCAGGTCCAGGGCCAGGTCCTCGCGCCCCAGAACTACACCTCCGACAACTCACACGCCGCCTCCTCATCCAACAGCGCCCACGCATCTCTCGACCCCGAGGCCCAATCCTCCATGCCCGCCGTCGTTGGGGGTAATGCTCACGCGGAAATGGCGACGACGCCCGGGTACGCGCCGACCCCGAATCTGCAGCAGCAGCAGCGCGAGGCGATCATCCAGGAGAACTGGGAGGCAGAGCGGAAGA
Organism: Blumeriella jaapii; assembly: GCA_009599575.1. Taxonomy (NCBI): domain Eukaryota; kingdom Fungi; phylum Ascomycota; class Leotiomycetes; order Helotiales; family Drepanopezizaceae; genus Blumeriella; species Blumeriella jaapii. Next base: position 76,123 of record VWND01000025.1, on the reverse strand, counting down.
TGCTGCTGAAGAAAGCGAGCAATCAGCAGGGCGAGAGTGTGGAGAGGTTGGTCGCGAACTATTTTGTAGTATGATTTCTTTAGCTAGCTTTCATGATAGAGGAATGGGTTTGATGGGGGTCATTCACTCTTTGTGTGTGTCGCATGGGGCTTTCACTCACTTCTCGGGGGGTCATGCAGAGAATGGGGATGGGGATAAAGAGCTACATACCTATACTACTTTCATAATAACATACAAGTGATATGATTATAAGTCGTCACGTACAGTCCATGGCCAGGACTGAGCATAAAAACGTATACCTCACATACACAACGATCCTTTTTTTTTACCTTTCCCATGCAAATTGACACCCAGACGCTCTGCAGACGTACGGCATGTATCTTCAAAAGGGATACGAAAAGAGGGACGTTGTAAGAATAGGCACAATGCTTAACGAATACAGCTAGCTACCAGCTAGCTACCAGCTAGATAGCCAGGTCGATGAATAGACAGACAGACAGGTACTTAGACAACTCACCATGAACGCTTTTGCTTTTGTCCGTATCGTGAGCTTGTACCCGTCCATCTATCCATCGATCGATCCACTCACTCACTCACTCACCCACTCACCCACTTACCTCAGACATCACCTTTACCTGCACAGCGAAGCAACATCACATACATACATACATACACACATACCTACATACCTACATAAATACATACCTACATAAATACATAAATACATACATACATACATACCTACATACATACACACATACATACACTCACTTCCACGACCCCGAACCAATCAATCAATCAAACAACAAACCCCAATCCAAAACCCTTCTTCCCATAACACGTCGTACATAAATAAGTAAGTAAGCGAGCGGGCGAGCCGTAAGGGTTCTTCTCCAAGAGGGGGAAAGTAGGGAAAGGGAAAGGAGGAAGGCAGGCAGGGATGGATGGATGGATGGATAAATGGATACTTGAATGGAGAAACGGATACTTGAACGGAGAAATGTGGACAGGGAAAGGAGAGGGTCGGGTTAGTTGAAGGGGTGTCTTTTGAGTCTCTTTTGCGTCTCTTTTGCATCTCGTCTCATCTCGCCTCGTGCTGAGAGAGCAAAGTAAGTGAGTGAGTGATCTCGCGCACCGAGAGAGATGAACGAGATACGTACGTACGTACGTACTGCTGTTTGCAGACTGGGGGCACGCTGGCTGGCTGGCTTTGGGTTGTTTGTGGCTTTGAGGGTGCTATAGAAGGAAGGATGAGCATGAGCAGGTAAGTGTGAGTGAGTGTGAGTGAGATCTTGCGCTTGCGCTCGCGCTCGGTTGTGTTGTGTGATGATGATGGGATTAGCCAGGAAGGGAGGGAAGGGGGTGAGCGAGCGATGGGATGGGATGGGTGGGATAGAGCCGGTTCCGATGGGAAAAGGAGAGCTGGAGAGACCGAGCGAGGGATCTGATCTGGTCGGGTTTGATTTGGTCTCTCCTACCTAGTCTTGAGGGACTGTTTGGGAAGTACTTGATCCTCCCAGGACGGCTCTCGAATCAAGACTTCGTCTCCCCCTCGGCCCTCCCCCTCCCCCTCAGCGTCCCCCTCTGCCTCCCCCTCCCCTTCCCCCTCCCCTTCCCCCCTCAAAGCAGCATCCCCCTCTTCGATACAAAGCCCAACATCGTCGCCGCCCACGCCTCTCTCCCGCCACCGTTCCAGCAACGCCTTCTCTCGCGTCCACAGCCTTCTCGCTTCCTCCATCTTGCCCTCCCTCGCCAGGGCCCTCACCCGCTCCGGCGCAGCGAGGACCCTCTCAACAACCTTCCGCGTCCGCGCCCTCCGGACGACTTCCTCCCTCTCTCTCCGCTCCACCTCCTCGCCTTCCCTCCTCAACGCCTCAACCCCCTTGCGAACCCTCTCCACCAACGCCCCTACGCTCTCCACCCCCATCCCGTCCACCACAAGACTCGCTCTCCTAGCCCCGGCGCCAATCCCAATCCCAAGCCCAACCCCAGACGCAGACGCAGACGCAGAGCGATCCCCCACGCCCTCCCTCAAGCGCCCAATCGTCTCCGTCGCCACGATGAGCTTACTGTAATTATCATACACCAGCGCCTTTCTCTCGCCCTCCAGTGAGCGCACATCGCTCAGCACGCCGCGGTAGATGGCCAGCACCTCCGGGAGGCTCTTCTCCTCCAGCACGCGGCGCACGTACGCCTCGGCGTCGAAGCCCTCGCGATCGAGGTCGCTCGGCAGGCCGCCAGCGCCGCCGCCCAGCTCCTCGCCGTCGTTCGCGAGGGAGTGGATCGAAGAGCTGGACGGGCTGGACGGCGCCTGGGATGCTATAGAGAGGGACGACGAGCCGGCCGTCGTCCTCTGCGCCTGCAGATTGTAATACTCGCGCAGGGCGGCCCGGTTGCGTTTCGGCGGTTGCGCGCCGCCGGGGGTCGGGCTCGAGTGCGGGTTGGTGCTGCTGGAGAAGTTCGAGGCGTGCGACAGGAAGGGGGAGCCTTCGCGGGAGCGCGGGAGGTCGAGGGAGGGCCGCGACGAGGACGTCGGCGTCGATATTAGGGGGATGCGACGGCCGCTGACGGAAGAGTCACGCATGGGAGCGATGGTCGACATTGTTGCGCGTGGCTCCAAGGACCCTGTCTTGACGGTTTAAAGACGAGGAGTTCCTGGGTTGTTCGGGACTTTGGTGGTGATGCGAGTTGGTGGGGAGGATAGAGAAAGGATACGTGCCTGGGTGTGGAAGTGAGGGTCGAGCTCCACGAGGCTGAAGCGAGGCTGAGATGTCCACCCAGCTCCTCGCGCAACACACACATGAACAGTCCCCACAACACCACGTACACTCTCACGCCACCACAGAAACCCTCGATCAACGCACAACTCAATGGCCACGCCCTCCATCGCGCAACTCACCGCCGCCCTCACGGCGCTGCAGCTCCCCTCCCCAACGCCCGCCTTCCTCACCCCAATCCTCACGCCCTCTGGCGCCTCCTCACGCCTCCCCCCCCTCCCCGCGCTCGCCGCGACAGCGAAGCACCGGCTCCTCAGCAGCTCCATCTCGTCGACGCCGTCCCCCCTGCTGCCCACGAACGCCAGCTTCCCGGCCACGCTGAGCCACGTGGCGGTCGCCGCGGCGACGCTGCCCGCCGACACCTTCGTGCAGGTGCTGGACGTGCAGGACGTGGGCCGCAGCCGCTGGGAGCAGGTGCAGGCGCTGGAGAGCGAGCGCAAGGGCGAGACGGTCAAGGGCCGGGAGGTGATCCGCGTGGTGCCCTTGGAGCCGCAGCAGCAGCAGGAGGCGGGGCGACGCCGGCGACACAGCGGCCGACGCAGGGCGCCCACGCGACTGCGAGCCCGGATGCCAAGGGCCCTTTCAAGCTGCTGCTGCAGGACTGGAAGGGGAATACGGCGTGGGGCTTTGAGCTGCGGAAGGTGGAGCGGGTGGCGCTGCCGCCGGCGATGAGCATCGGCTGCAAGATGCTGCTGAGGAGGGGCACGAAGGTCGCGAGGGGCACCATCCTGTTGGAGCCGGCTACGGTGATGGTGTTTGGCGGGAAGATCGAGAGTCTGGACAAAGCGTGGCGGGAGGGCAGGGAGCAGCGCTTGAGGGACGAGGTCGAGGCTCAAAGAGCGGAGCAAGATAATTGACATTGTCTCTGTCTGTGAAGTGTGTGATGCGTGTGCTCGTCGGGGCGACGAGTAGGGAAAAACTCGACTCAAAGATAAGTGGGCTGGCGTTTGGAGTCTGTAAGATACCCAGAAACTATAGACGTTGATAGCTAGCTAACACGCGAAGGAGGAAGGAGCACAATGTCGTCTGTCATTGGATATCACGAGCAGTATCGAAGAGTGGAAACAAGAGAGTACCAGCGACAGTAGACAGGAAACCGCTTTTCGCATTGCATCTTGCTTGCGTCTATCATACGAGCCAATCGGCCAATGCTCTATTAACAACAGCCGCTGGTCCAATTACAAAGCCGCGGAAACATGACACGGAAAGTAGAGCAATTCCCAGGAATCGACAGTGAAATCCTTTCTCTCCTTCACACCTCGTATCAATTGATCTTTCTCGTACTTAGGATCAGAGCCAAAGCCAGCGGCCAAATTTCATTTCGCCCGCAATCTCCATTCACATGCCCAGCCAACTCGTTTTCCGTCTGCGACGCTTTCGGAAAAACTACGTACTACCACCCTCCTCCAACCCAATGTGATGAATCCAGTTCTCGGTCGATCACAGCCCACTGCAAGTATGAAACATGAGAAAACGACGCTCCACCTAGGAGACAACGGACCTCGCCATCAAACAACCGTTCCTGACTACATCGCTGCAAATTTTCCTAGTGAGCGCGACCAACGGGCTGATTCTCTAAATCTATGCGATGCTGAAGACGCCCGATTCCGACCAGATGTGTACGCAAGCCAGGCAAACACAAGGAGCGGGTATTGCCGGATCCGAGATTCGAGTTTCCAATGCAGCAAAATCATGAAAGGCGAGATGGATACACTCCCAGTCCCTCTACCTCATAATTTCGTTGTAAATCAACTCCTTCAGCTGCTCCTTGGTCAAGTTGTCCTTGTTTTTATCAAAGTCGAAGAACTCCTCGGGAATCGGGCTAGCAGTCGGCTCATCCTCCGGGTCATGATAAGGCTCGAGGTAGGGGTGTTGCAGGGCCTCGTCGACAGTGATACGCTTGACGGGGTTGAAAGCGAGGAGCTTCTCCAGGAGGTCGAGAGCTAGATCGGAGGTCTTGGGGAACATCTGCTTGAAGGGAACCTTCTTCTTGAAGGGGAGGGAGCGGATGTACTCGCGAGCCCGGCGGGACTTGATGCCGTAGTAATCTTCCATCGTAGGGGTGCCAAGGACGTCGAGGATGAGGGTGAGTTGGTGGTGGTCTGACACAAGTTAGAAGCTGGGTTGATGGGGGATTGAGAAAGCTGGGACACTTACAATCCTTTCCGGGGAACAAGGGCTTGCCGCTCAACATCTCCGCGAGAATGCACCCGACAGACCAGACATCGATGGCTTTGGTGTACTCCTTAAAGGTCAACATGATCTCTGGGGCACGGTACCATCGAGTGGCGACGTATTCGGTCATGAAGCCCGAGTTGTCTTCTTGGGATGCAGCCGAGCGAGCCAGTCCGAAGTCGCAGACCTTCAGGTCACAATTGGCGTTAAGGAGCAAGTTGGAGGGCTTCAGATCTCTGTGCAGGACGTTGGCGGAGTGCATGGCCTTGAGAGCTCGCAGGGTTTGGTAGATGAAGTATTGGCAATGGTCGTCCGAGAGGTCTTGTGTGCGGATCACACGGTGCATGTCAGTTTCCATCAGCTCCTGAGTGTGGCGTTGTTAGGTTCTTGTCAATCTTTCTCTGCATTCCGTCTTTCGGTATTGGGAAGCGGGACGTACCTGGATGAGGTAGACCTCGGTGAAGCTGTCATAGCTGCGAGGCTTTTGGATGTCGAGGATGGAGATGATGTTTTCGTGGTTAAAGTAACGCAACAGCTTCATCTCACGCAGGGTGCGGAGACAGAACATGGAGTGGTCGAAGGGTGTGATTTTCTTGATCGCAACCTTTTGGCCCGAAGGCTTGTGAAGCGCGGAGCTGTAGACTGACGGTCAGCACGGTCACGAAACGAGAAACTGCTGAATGTATTCGCAGTGAATGACGAGCCAGGTCTCTTCCACATGGCGGCGGCGAGGTGTGATGTGACCACCTCGCCATCCATCTCACCCCATGGGGGTGGAAGAGACCACATGGCGGGGTAACTTCCACTTACCAAACAACCCCATAAGCACCCTCACCCACGACGTCCTGAATATCGTACTGCTCGCTCACATTGAAGCTGATCTTGCGCGATCCCGTCGAGGGATTCGGTGCTCTCGAGGCCATCGTGTCGACGAGTATCTACTCCACCTGTCCGGAAGGAATGCGTTGGGAGCGCGTGTGCAGCGAGAGTGTGCAGAGGGCGAGGAGCGTATGGAAGAAAACGAGGTGGCTGGAGCACGCAAGCGGTATTGTATTGCTCGACGCAAGCTCGGAAAGAGAAGAACACGGCTCGTTGTTGAAGATGTGTCGGTGGCCTTATGGTGCCAAAGGTGGGCGTGTCTCTCGAAGCCGAGTCGTGAGTCAAGAGAGAAATCAAGCTTCAACCCACTGTGCACGCACTTTATTGAGATTGAGAAGACGCGCTTGGCTGTGGCTGTCCTCGATTACGATGTGCGAAATTGCAGCGACTCGAGTTGGCCGGGTGGGAAAGCTTGTTGTCCGAAGCTCGCGGCGGCGTCTTCTTTGCGGTGCTCGTCTGTACTGTAGGGAGACTTGGGGGGGGGGGGGGGTAAATGGGCGATGGACGGCGGGTCGTCGTTTTGTTTCTCGTGCTGGAGCGAGCAGCGTGTGTGGTAGTGTAGAGTATCGTCCAGGGCCAGGCGGCTCGTCTGCTGGTTGTTTGCTTGGTTGGTTGGTTGGTTGCTTGCTTGCTTGCTTGCTTGCTTGCTTTGTTGCTTGAAACGTTGCGGTGATGTGGAGTGGAGGTCGATGTGGCTCTGCGCTCGGCCCTGCGAGGTGGAGGAGGAGGTGCCAAATGGTCGCAGCTTATTCTCAAGGTCGAATCAGCGGCCGGACTGGAGGTGCGTTCGCGCCCAGGTTTCGCAGATGGAACTTTACTTCTAGAAGCGCAATGCGTCTCCCTCTTCCTCTCCTCTCCTCTCTCTCCTGTCCTCTCCCTCTCTCTCTGGCCTCCTCTTGCTCTCCGTGTTTGGTCGAGGGCCCTGGTTTCCTCTCTGCCCTTCCCCTGCCCTTCCTTCACCCGACGACGAAGATGAAGTGCCCGCAAGATGCTCGCTGTTCCGAGGCGGCCAGAGAGATGGGCTTGCTGACCGGGCCTGGTCGAGAGGGAGAGTGGAAGGCTCGGAGATGGGAGGGCGGTGGTTGGAGGGTTGGAGAGGAGCTGGCGGGCTGGCTGTGTTCTCTGCCGACGAAGCTGCTTCTTTCTCGCTTCGGGATGTTGATATCGCTCGATGCTCTCTCCCCCGGCAGAGCCGTCTGTCGGGCAGAGCAGAGCCTAGATCCACACTCTCGTTTCGCCTCGAGTTGATGTACTGTAGTACCGCTTTGTTTATCTCCAGTCTGATGCCATCCGACTTACCCTTATTTACTTACAGTACTGCTTACTTTGCATTCAACCAATCCTTTCCTCTTCTTACCTATTACCTCACTTTCTGCAAGCAGACTCTCTCTCTCTTTACTCCTTCCTCTCTCTTTTCCCCTTCTTTTTTCCTCTTCCTCTCTCTCTTCCTCTTCCGGCCTTCTCTCTTCCTCTTCCTCTCTCTCTTTTTATTTCTCTCTTCCTCTTCCCCTTCCCCTTCCCCTTCCTCTCTCTCTCTTCCCTTTCTCTCTCTCTTCCCTTCTTTTCCCTTTCCCCCCTTTCCCTTTCCCTTTCTCCTCCTCCCCCTCCCCCTCCTCCTCCTCCTCCCCTCTGCCCCTCATCTCACCCATGTCACTCACCACCACATGCAGCAGCCAGGGATGATCCAGACCCAGCCAGCACCACCTACCTACCTACATACCTACCTACCTACCTAGATAAAGGTAAAGCTCCCCCCCCCCCCCCCCGCCCCGCCCCAGGATCCCATGCTCAAACACGATCCCAAACCAACCCGCTCTCCACTCTCCGCGCCCCGCTGAAGGCAACAACAGAAAGTCTTCTCTGACGAAAGCTTGTTCGCGACGTGTTTCTATGTGTACACCTGTGTGCTGGAGGGACGGCCGGGGAAAACCGCCGGCGTAGCTAGCTAGCAGAAGGAAAGAGGCCAGCCGAGCGGGGATGGGAGGAAGAAACTAGGTGAAGGGCAGAACCTTCATCACATGTCAAGTTGGGATAATCACGGATTCCCGAGACGAGAGAGATACGACGGTGCATGGGGCCGAATGGCGAATGGCAGAAATGTAGTAATGATTTGCTAGCAGACTTCCACTACAAGTCCCCGATCAGTTTCGGTCTACTTCTTCACTCATCATGCTTTGTGCTTCAGGTATGAATGCATGGTACGGCAAAGGTCCACCATCCCCTCGAACCCTTCCTCTCGCCGCTCCCACTCGCAATCATTGAATGACCTATCAAGCTCGTCAGCACAAGGCCGTATTGTGGATCCCGCGCCGAAAATCTAGCTCACCTTCTCTCTTAGCGTTCCCATCCATTGCTGGAAACTCATGCCCTGGTCCGCCCGATCCTCCACCAACAGCGTCTGCGCCCACAGCTTCAGGCTCGGGTCGCCGTCTTCCCGGATAACGTACAGATGCGGCACGATGATGCTGCCGACACCGCGAGACCGGTAGTCGCGGCTCTTCATGACAACGGCCCGGACTCGCTCGTTAAAGTCGTTGTCCAGTTCGGGTAGGGTACTCTTGCCAACCTTGAGCTTGGTGCGATCAGTGACATCGAACACGTCGGCCAGGAGCTGAGGGACGGCGTCCCGACCAACCCAGAGGAATTGAGTCTGTCCGTCGTCGATCAGGTAGAGGCCGTATGGTGCGAGACGTTCCGACGAGAGGTTGACTGGGGGTGGGAGGACGATGTGTGATGTCTCGGGATCGGGAACACCAGCGTTGTCGGGCATGTCGTGCAACGAGTAGAGTCGAGGGTATATGTATTGCATCAGTAGTGGAAGCGGAAGAGTCGACAATTGACAGAGAGCGGCTGATCTAAGATCAGATGGGATTTGAGCCGATTTCCGTAGACCAACGTTCTTGATGAGACCGAGAAACAAGACAGGGAGACCGCGCAAGTTCGCAGGGAACTGGAGGCCACCACCACCAGAGCTACCTCCAGCCAGCTCCTTCTTGTAGGTTTGGAGCAGTTCGATAAGCTTGGACACGAGAGCTTCACGCGCCGGCTCGAGACCGCTGCTGAGTGCTCGCTCAACGGCCTTGTGGCTAAAGAAAGCGGTAATTGCGCACTGGTCGGCTGATGCGTAAACATCGGCCAGGTTTGTCGTAGGTAAAGAGAGAGTCATCACACGGATGCGGCGCTCTCCGTTGCTTGTAGTGTGCAGCACGGCGGTTTGCAAACAGACAAAGTTCTTCGTCAAGCTCTCGTCGATAGCTACTTCAACTACGTAGCTCTGGTCGCGAGGGAATGCAGGGAAAGCGCAAAGATCCGAACTCCGGTTGAAAAAGTTGCCATAGAAGGTGCTCATTCGCAGACCAGTCGTAGCACGGACACGTAGTACGGCTTCGAGTCCGATTTCCGAGGACAAGTAATCACTGAATTCGGTAGCGAACTTGATCGCATCCTCGCTCCTACCAGCGTTCCAACCGGGATAAAAGTACGTTTGTCCACCGGTATATCTGGGAAGATTGCTGAGAGATGCCACGTCTTGGTATTGGGACGAGAACAGGAACATGTCAATGGACACCTGATTCTTCGAGCATTCGACCGCAAAGCTCTTGTAGAAGCCGTTTCCGGTCTGTAGAAGAGCATTTTCTTTCGAGGTACCAAGCAGCTTCTTGTCCTCGCATTTCAAGCTTGCCATAACCGACATTGGGAAGCGAAGCTGTGATTACCACCATCTTGCCACCAAGAGGAGAGATGAGTTTGTGGCCAGCCCTCAGAGCTGATCCCATACACGAACCATTGTTTTGATTTGATTGGAACATGGCAGGTAGGGTGGTAAGGAACTTCTCAACGCTCAATCGGCTTTCGGATAAGGGAACCAGGAGTTCTTGCGGAATTGGCAAGAAAGGCTCGTCTAGATCGCTGACAACCAGCATTTGAGTCTCATCGTTCTCCTCTGAGTCCTTGGGAACTGCAAAATAGTGCAGGCTCGAATCAACCGCCATAAAACCAACACGCGTTCGTCGATCGGCATTTGGCAATCTGTTCAGGGAGTCCAAGATGGTTCTGGCGCTAGTTGCAAGGAGACCGCAAGACACTGATGCATAACTGACATCAAACAAGAACAGGTAGACAAGCGGTTGAGGAGGTCGAACCATGTACTCTTGGGGAGCAACAAATTCCACCACAGCATGGTTCAATTCCGGTCTTTGCCAGCGGTCAACGCTTTTCTGAGCTGCAGCATCCCAATCAAAGGCCTGGGGAACATCGTTGGTAAGATTGCACATGTTACATCTCCATCTGTGTCCATGGTCGAGGAACACGACGTAGGGGTTGATATACGATCGGCATCTTCGGCATCGCGAAATAACTTGATCTTGAACAATGGGTACTGGATCATCCACATCGTGAAGAGAGGTATATGGCTGAATGACGAGAGCAAATGGAAGCTTCGATTTTTTGAGAAGCGAGTGTGTGGTAGGGATGGCGTTAAGGGTCGATCGGACGTATTTCGGAGGGCAGTTCGCTTCCGGGGAAGGCGTCACACTTGACTATGGGCAGTTAGTATAAGTTCAAAAAAAAAAATTGGCAGCAACGCACATTGGGAGGCAGAATTATGGCGGGTGGTGGCAGTTCCAACTCGGCAACGTTGAAAGGCTGGTTCAGCAGGTCCGTAGGATACAACTGGTTTAAAACCGCAGGTCTACCAGCTCCGGGAGGCGGCTGAGGTTGTCCTGGCTGCACTCCTGGTGGTGGAGGATGTTGTCCACCCATACCCATCTGTCCCATTCCTTGAGTGATTCCAGCAATTCCCGGATTCGCAGGCGCTCCGGGTCCTGGGTAGCCAGGAGCCGGAGTCTGATAACCCCCACCACCGCCGTATTGCGGCGGGGGGACGCCGTATCCAGGCGCTGCTGCCACTGGATCAGGCCCTCCAACTGGTGCACCGTATTGCTGCGCACCATACGCTGGAGTAGCTTCTTGCTGAGCCGTGTATCCGCCATATGCTGGCCCTGGGGGAGGCTGAAATGCAGCTCCGCCTTGCGTCTGCCCTCCAAGTGCCGAGTTCGCGCCAGCTCCGAAGTCGTATGCTTGCGCCGCATACCCTCTCTTCTTCTTCTTCCCTCCGTCTTGCTCGGCATTTCCAGGCGGCGGGGGGGATGTAGCAGGTTCGCCGAATCCTGGTTGTACTGGACCTTGAGCATACTGATCCTGAGTAGGATAGCCCTGTGGGTATGCGTCTTGAGGAGCTGCCATGTTGGGTCTGAAGCTGGACTCAGGTCGAACAGGCCGTCTCGAGCTGTAGAGGGCGGCGCAGAAGTCTCGAGGAATGGTCTTCCGAGCCGAAGTTATTATGGAGGATCCCCAAATCGAAATGTATATCGTGTTGCCTCGTCCAAGCTCCAACTTAAACAGTGGCCTAGCTCGGGAACACGTTGCGGGATGTCCAATAGGCAATTGTGTCTTCGGTCACAGCTAGCTGCAGATAATCGCCAGGTGATCGGACTGCAAGTTCATGACACGCAAGAGTGAGAATGTGGATGTGGCAGAGAGGCGAGGTGAGGTGCAGTCTATCAACTACTTCACCTGGCTCGTCGCATACTTACCTTACACCTGTCAATCCGCCGAGTTAGCGGGTTTTGGAATCACGTGCGGCTTACGCAAGCAGCGAGGTGAAGGATCCCATCTTTCACGAGCAGAATGGAACAGTGCGTACTTGTGGACGAGCGCGCCCAGCGAGGTCTCGGGAGGTGTGTGATGCTTTGATTCCACTGTCTCTGGCTATTCACATTCCATTGCCTGTCTTCGCAGCAAGAGGCTCTTCCCGGAAACCGCTCACGAACTCTAACTTCCGACGCGTTTCTTGGTTCACGATGGCCTGGGGACGTTCTTCGGTGCCCAAGCCTCCTCCGCCGCCAAAGTCTGCTCTAAGGTACTGTATTCCCACGCCCAAACATTTCTACTGTACCCAGGCTGACCAAATGCTCAGCAAGCTCCTACCCCTCATCATCCTCCTTGTTGTCCTCGGCGGCTTTGCGTTCGTTGGATACCATGTCTACCTCACAGTCTGCGGCATCTCGACCGCCACCAGCGAGAAGATGGAGAAGAGGAATGTGGTGTTCACCAAGGACGGCCTGAAAGTGGGCGTCAAGGAGATGCGCAACGAGAATTACGTGGACCATACCCAGAGCGCGCTCGTCAAGATATGGAATGCAGCATCGTTCCCTGCGTACAAGAGCCGCTTCTGGAATCAGGATGCAGAGATCAACAAGCCGGCGTCGAGAAAACCGTACGTACTGTACTGCTTGTGACAGTGTCCTTGGCCACTGTTCACGTTTTGCGGTTTTCAGGTTCGAGTGCTGACATGACTTGGCTCAGATTCTCCCGCAACTCTTCCTCCTCATCCAGGCATTAAGTAGCTGCATTATGCCCTCGTCATAAAACGCAGACACGATTGAATACTCAGCCTGCATGCCTCTTCAACTCTTCCTCCTCATCCAGGCATTAAGTAGCTGCATTATGCCCTCGTCATAAAACGCCGACACTATTGAATACTCAGCCTGCATGCCTCTTCATTGTATCACTGATCTTTTTAGCCATGTAAATCAAAGGGGTATCATACCTTTGCCAATATTAGGTTAGAATTGGGCTTATGGTAGGCTGGGCCTTTCGATTAGTGCGTGGTGGTCGATCATTCCTTGTATTGTGTGTAAACTTTTGCTTGGCCCTGGACGCGTTGGTTCCCAAGTCTGTCTTGTCTCGTGACACGCTGGATACAAACTCCTACTGTAGGGTAGTTTGCAACCGTCGAACAAGCCTTGTAATTTGCAATATCATCATCTGCGAATTTCGTGATTTCGAATTTACAGTCCCGGGCTTTGCTTGACTTTTTTATGGATTCAAGCTGGCACATGTCCTCTCTTCAGCACATCATCAACTGTTTCCAGAGTCCATGTTTACAGTTCAGACATCCTGATACGAGGTCTGAGTACAGTACTGTACTGTACAAACAGTAGCTTACAGCAGTCACCCCAACTGCTCGCCTTCATTCGTGATGATCTCAAAAGGATCCCGGTCACACTTGCTAATCCCAATCTCAATCTCCTTGTCCGCTTGCAACTCCTCTTCCAACAACCTCTTCATGACCTTCAAATATCCTCTCTCGCTATTGCTATGGTTCACCGTGATCACACACCGTCCGTTCTCCACCGCCGCCAATGCCTCATGGTGACTTAACTCCCCAGTGAACAGTAGATCGACATCCAAGCCATTCAACATCGATCCTCCCGATCCGGCGCAGATTCCCACGGTCTGGATCCCAATCTCGCCTCTCTTAGGCCCGGTGATGTGCTGAGGGATGGCGATTGAGAGTCCCGGGAGGTTGCCTAGACCGGCACGGATGTGCTCGATAAGAGTGATTAAGTTCTGTGTTTTGTCGAAAGTCACGATGCGTCCGTAGCCGGCGGACGAGAAGTGTGGTGCGAGAACGTGCAGGTCTTTTACGGGATTGATGATTTGGCGGGTGTGAGGTGACGGGGCTCGATCATTGACAAATCTGAGATGAGCATTGTTAGACTTGCTTTTGAAAAGGAGGTATCTCTTTCCAGGGTGGTGATGGTGAAGTCGAGGGACTTTGATGAGGGGGGGTCTGTGGAAATACAGGTACATGCCGGTCGGTATTAGTGACAATATCAGCCAGCCAGTCGTTCAGTCCTCCTGGGGCAGCATCGACAGCCGTATGTGGACTGTAGACGCTGATCCCTTCTTGGGCTAAACGAAGGAGCGAGGTCTGCTGCGTGTTGTCCAATGTGAGAGATTTCAAGCCGCGAAAGATGATTGGATCTGGGACTGTTAGTATGACATCCAAAATCTGAAGAAGACAATGTCTTACGATAACTGATGATCACGGAATCCTTCCTTGCAATAGCTTCGTCCGCAACAGCTTTCGTGAGATCAATGGTCAACAGCGCAGATTTCTTCAGCTGAGAATCAGGGCGATGCGGGGCTTCGAGAAGTACTGTACCATATTAGCCAGCTGTATATCATGATTTCAGACAAGACTTGCAACTCACAACCAGTGTTATCAAAGCTGCTGTCGGCCAGCTTCTCAGGATACCTGTATTTTGTTATTGATGTAGACGAAGATCAAGTGGAAAATTCAAACCCACAGCTTTCTCATAGCTCCCACGACAGCCTTTGTAAAAGGCGATGACGTAGCGGCATAGTGACTAGCTTTTGCCATTATCGTTCTGAACAACTTAGGCGCACTCATCACATACACAGCGAACTTTTCGAGGTGTCGGCTCACTCGAAGGGAGGAGAGGGGAGGTTAATGTGAAGGCCCCGGCAAGTCGCCTATTTAGCTGCTTTGGGTTAGCACGCCGTAGACACGAGGCAATTCTTTACGTCGAGAGTCTTGACACAGCAATAGTGATGGAACTATGAAATTTCTCCTTGCGTTAATCCTTCTCATACTATGGAGGACATGTTTTGACTGAAATGGGCTAAAATGCTGTACTAGTTCTCAACAAGGATCCACTTGCTGATAATTTTTGCGGAAATAGCACGCAGTGAAGCCTCAGGACTGAGAGTGACAGCTAGGTCCTTCTTCGTCCGAGTCCCCATATTTTATCTAGTCCTGTCTGTACATAGGCTATAGAGTTCTGCTGCCTTAGGGCCTCAAAACGAATTTCAGATGCCATAGATACGCGAACAGAAAATACCAAACTGTCACAGAACTACTAATCGACTATCTGAAAAAGTTCAATGTCAAGCTTTTCACTGCTTCTTGCAAAGCCGAAAAGAAATTGCAAGTGATGGAAGTAGCAGCTTACGGCAAGAAAACCTAGCATTTATCTGATTCTTCGGTTTCCGACAGATGATGATGATTATAAAATTGTTCAACGTCTGGAGGGGGAAAGTGAAGCGTTGGGCATTGGAGACGTGATAAGCTGGGAGTTTTACATACATTAGATCCTCGAGAAAGCATTTATAAAAGAGAAATGGGTGACAAATGTACGCTATCTGAGCGCTTTCCCTACAGGCGGGATGGTTCTCCATGGAGTTCATGAAGTTACCTTCGATGTATCACAAATGATCAAAGCTGTTGAAGCTGAATGTTCGGAGGGTCATAATAGACCAATGCATCAAGCCTACCTAAAAGTAAGGCACACGGTTTCCGACAGAATTAAGACGAATAAGCTATTAAGACGCTCATTGGTTATGGATTCTAATTTACAGACAATCACGGTACGGAGTTTCTTATACTTTCCACGTCGGACCAATTTAGTGAATTTCGGCCGATTAGCCATACCACTGTGCGTTTCTACGCGTCCGACAGATCACAGTTGTGATCGGTGCGGTATGCATACTCCTTTAGCTTCACTCTCAGAGCTTTACGCTCATACTTTTCACTGACGGACTATCGCAAAGGGCGGCGAAGAGCGTAGCCGACAGCAGCAGTAGCTGTACCAACACGAATTGCTTTCGGGGTCGTACTGTACTTTGTATTTAAATCCTTAGCTTAGCACGTCTCCGTACGCCCTGGGCGGTTCTAGGAAGGCAGCCTATCGGCTGCACTCCGCTAGACGTTAATCAATACTACTACTACTACTACAACTACTACTACTACTACTACTACTACTACTACTATTTCAGTGAAAACGATGAAACTAGTCAAAAAAAAAAATTTGCGACCCTATCCATGTACGAAGCCTGCAGCAAAAAGAATGTGTACTGGCTGAAAAAGCTACGCTGTAAAAAAAAAGTCGTACATGATAATATTCGCTTACAATCAAAACTGTGTATGATAATTTACGTTTCTTATTGAATAGCCAAAAACGGCTAACCCTTATTTAGGACAGAATACAAAACGGTAATCCTTTGAGTTTTGGGACTCAGTGTTTTTCATTAGATTTTTGCCCGTGGAGCCTTGCATCTGACTATCTTTTACGGTATAAAAGCCGACCATTCTGTTTTAGATGCTACAACAATGACCTTTTTTTGCGGCTTATAGCTGCTTCCATTTATTTCATGTTGATTTTTTTTTCTAGTTTGCTTCTGAGCTTTCATCCACCGATATAAAGTCGTCTCAGTGTGATTTCTGTGCCTGGTTTTGAAATGAAGTCTTTTTCTTTAAACAATCTTTACTTCTTGTAACTGTTTATTTTAAGTAAAATTCTATTGTTACAGTCCGAAATCCTACAGTAGCTTCTTTCGTGTCATATGACCCTTAGCAATCTACTTGATTGATTTTAACCTTCGCCTGGTTAGATCGTCACAAAAGCTAGAATAAGGGGTATGCAACTGCAATCTAGTTTAGTTGACAAAGATATAGGAGCGAGGGTAAGGAGCGTGCCGGTAGGATCATACTGGAAAAGCTATGTACGAAAGAATCGAGGAATGGTTCCTCAAGAAGTAGGAACGGTGACGAAGGTGCACCTATTCGGGGATGACCCGTACAGGGCCCGATAAGGGGTACCACCAAGGGTTTGTGGCGTGGGTGCATGTTGTTACAGCACTGTGCAGTACCCGACCTTCACGCTTTCGATATTCGCAATCCGGAGCTCGTATCCTCGCAATCAACTCATTAAGTTCCTTATCAAAGTAGAAATAGCTATTTGACCAGACCGGATGGAAGTTGATCCTGCGGGAGGGCCGATGGAATATATCCAGGAGTAGAATTAAGGTTAAGGTTATCTTATACACCTATAATTGTAAGGTGCAAGTATTTTAAGGATCTGCCCAATCTAGTCTCCCTATTATTCAATCTTTCTATTTAAATTTAAATTGACCGAACCATACGAATCGGCCCCCGCGAGATTATTCCAGCGACGATTGAATGAAAGTCAGATTGCTGTCGGTGATGGGTCTGACATGGATGCATCCATGAATAGCATCACTGTAGGTATGTAGGTTCAGGTTTCGGCTGTCGCTCTGGAGTGTGTTATAGTATAAGTATTTGCCATTTTCTGCTCTTCTGGTCTCCATCATCCTCATCATCCTCATCATCATCATCATCAGCATCATCAGCATCATCATCATCATCTTCTTCTTCTTCTCTTTCCATCGGCGAGCGCTATTCAGTCTTTACTTTGCAAACAATCCAGTCGCTATCGAAAGCAGTCCAATTCAATCGCGCCAGCCTGCCCAGAATTCTCACATTCGTTTCTCCCAGTCTATACTCCCAGTCTATACTCCCAGTCTATACTCCCAGTCTATACTCCCAGTCTATAAGATGGCCAACTTCCTCCGATTGTCTGCTCTGCTTAGTCTCTCACAGTTCACTTTAGGTACACCCTTCGTTGGCTCACAAGGAACTGAGCTATTTAGCCGAGATGCCTTCTACTCTCTCCCCAAGAGTTATGCCGCACTCGGGGATGATTATGCAGCTGGTTTGGGAAGTGGATTGCCCAAGGACAGCGATGGTATGCAGCTCACTCCACCCCACGTCCATTTCCTTTTACATTTGTTAACCAGCACGACCACAGAGGTATGCTTGCGCCAGAGTGGATCCTATTCTACGCAGCTTTCAAATCTCCTCAATCCCAACGTGTTTAAAGATGTTACATGCGCGGGCGACCAGATTGCAGATATCAAGGAACAAATTAAGAAGCTTGGAGGCGAGAAATTTGACCTAATCACGCTTTCCATTGGGGCTAAGGACTTTTACGTCGATAAGCTCGGAGTACGTATTACTGATGAATCCTGACTCATTTAACAAGCCAAGCTAATTGCATATTATAGCCATCCTGTATATACTACCCATTGTTGGGCCAAGAAGGCATCGACGAAGCCCCAAAGGCGTGCGCTGAGGCCGCCAGAAGGAGTTCCGCTCGGCTCCAGGACCAAAAAATCTTAGCTGAACTCAGCACGACAATCGAGCTGATCAGATCGACAGCACTGAATGAAGGGGGCCGAATCTTTTTTACGGGTTACGCCGAGCTTTTCGCGGAGCCACTGGAGGCAGATGCTTGCGAGTCTATGTCTTTCTTTTTCATTGAAGGATTCGGCGCTTCGAAGATGACTGCCCACAACCGCCGACAAGTCAACGGAGCGATCCGTGATATGAACGCCCTGATCAAGGAATATGCGGAAAAGGCTGGCGACAACGTTGAGTTTGTCGACTGGAATGCGCTGTTCGATGGCCACAGATTCTGCGAACCGGGGAGTCTTGATCCCAAGGGAGCTTACAACGAAAGCGTGTGGATCAACGATATGACCACGATCTTGCAAGTCCCGGGCAGGTCTGATAAATTCGCGGAACTGGCAATCGCCGTTGACCTCGAGGATCCCGTGCAAGCTAAATCGGCGCTTCTCCCTAAAGTTGGAGCTCACACGCAACTAGCAGCCATCATGAACTCCAAGTTCCAAAGTGGAATAACTACTCAACCTTAAGTGCTGGAAGGAGCTCCGTCATATAGATAGATGGTTTGGTGGGAAGAGACTCGAGTTGCTTTGTCAGGGTGTCCTGGACTGTTTGGTTTTCTCTTAGCTTTGTTGGGTGTCCCGGACTGTTTGGTTTTCTTTTTGCTTTATTCTAGACCGATAGATCGCAATCGCAGTTTCTAAAGACTCAAAAAGATTTTTCTTTTCATATGAATCGTCCCGTCTAAGCTAGCAGATACAGATTTGCCTTCACACTCCTTGAAGCTCTTCTTATTAAGCCTATAACAGCTGTTGAGAAAGATACGGAACACCAACCTTGTTCGTCAATGAACTAGTAGAAGTTTAGAAAAAAGAAACATTCCTTTCCTCTGACTTATGATCTAGTTCCAGAAAATATAAAGCATATCATCGAATTTCCTCGATCACTGCATCGTAGGTCAAATGCTTTTAAGTCTAGCCAGACAAAAGCACTGTAATCCTCCCCACGCCAAGCTCAAGTGGCAGCCCCGCGACGAAGCACTTGTACTGTACCACGTACACGGCCGGCTATTTCACATAATCGATAGCTCGATCTCAACACCCGTCGCAGCCCCCAACAACGACAGCTGTCGCCAAGAAAGAAACGCAATGGCAGATGAAGCAGTTGTTACGGAAGCTGGGCTGCAAAAGAAGCTTACTGCGTTGCTGGAAGCCACACATGTGGAGATCGAGGACATGTCTGGTATGTACCCCGCTACCCCTCCATGCGGAAGCATATCATCATGGTACAGTACCTACAGTACCTACTAATCATGATCTCTAGGTGGCTGCGGACAAGCGTACTCTGCCATCATCGTATCCCCGCAATTCGAGAAAAAGACAACGCTGGCCAGACACCGGCTCGTGAACACGGCGCTGAAGGCAGAGGTCGCGGCCATTCATGCGTGGACGCCGAAGTGCTACACGCCCGAGCAATGGGAGAAACAGAACGCTGGGGGAAAGGTGGCTGTTGCGCCGGGGAAGGAGACGAATGGCGAGGTAGTGACTGGAACAACGGCGTGAGGATTCGAGAGGGGGTTGGAATTCGACAGAATCAGGAGAGGACGCCAAGGGAGGGCAGAGGAGCCGTAATACCAGAGGAATATTCATGATGTGCAAATCATGTGTTGGGGACGTACGGCTTGGACAGAATAAGAGGGAGATCAAATGAGAGACCCACCAGGGACAGTTCACAGATGTGAGGGAATCAATCGAGTTGATGGCCCAAGGCCTATTTCGCAAAACTTGGAGAGTATCTTAAGTCCCCTTTGTCTCCTATCATCCGAGGAGGACCAATTCGCAACGTCCCTTGCGAGGAGCCTTGGATGAGCAGTCCCCCGCCCCGAGATTCTCCTGCTTTAAGTCCCACTACCGTACAATCCGCCCGATTCATAGTTCTGAAGCTGCAATGCAGCTGTCTTGGAAGCGAGTCCCCAGCCCGCATTCAAGAGGTGAAGTCAACAAAATCTTTCTGTGCTTCTTCGGACGTCTTGTGCTTTGAGAAGGTCCGTCAAGTAGTCTTGCTTATCCGTTGTGCAACGAGGCTGAAGACCGCTACCGATGACATGAACATCACGATATTATAGAACTGTACTTATCAGTAGATGTTCGTTCAAGCATGTACGGGGAAAGAAGCGCACTTACTGCATTCCTCGAATATGCACTCTCTTCAGCGTCTGTACGGGCTTCGACAAAGAGCCGGCGGAGGTTAGGGAGGTTTGCCTTGGAAGATTCAATAAGACTCATGATGAAGATGGTAGAAAAGGAACAGAGAAGAGAAGAGAGGAGAAGAGAAGATAACGTGAACTTACCATTTGAGTTCGAGATTCTGGTCAGAGTCGTCGTTTCAGGTCCAAGTGACATGGAATTGTTGTTGCGTCGCCCCCTGTTCCCGTCGCCTTTCTAGCGTCAAGACTCCGAAGGCTGAAACTGTCAATTGTTGGAATCGTTACACCAACATTCTGCTCCCGCAACTCTCGACCATCACACCTTCGCATCGCAGAAGCACATAGCTTCACTCGAGATCGGTCTCCTCGACTCCGAGAAGATCGAGAACAGCCACCGCGACTTGCGCAAAGCTGCGCTGCCTCTTCACCGTACCATCGAGGAGAGCCGACGGCGTATGAGGGGCACCTCTAATCGCCATCTCTGCGAGCGATGGCGGTAAACAGAATCAAAGGGGCCTTCGCGGTACCCAAGAAAGGCGAAACATTTGAGCTGAGAGCCGGCCTGGTCTCGCAGTATGCATACGAGCGCAAGGAGGCAATTCAGAAGACCATCATGTCTATGACCTTGGGCAAGGACGTGTCTGCGCTTTTCCCCGACGTGCTGAAGAACATCGCAACGGCAGATCTGGACCAGAAGAAGTTGGTGTATCTGTACCTCATGTAGGCTCTCCACTTTGTCCTTTGGCTTGCTACTCTGTGACAATGTGCTGATGTGTGTCGAATAGGAACTATGCCAAATCACACCCCGACCTTTGTATTTTGGCGGTCAATACATTTGTTCAAGACTCCGAGGACCCGAACCCCCTAGTAAGAGCTCTGGCAATCAGGACAATGGGGTGCATTCGGGTAGACAAGATGGTAGATTACATGGAGGAGCCTCTGCGCAAAACACTACGAGACGAATCCCCCTATGTGCGGAAGACGGCTGCCATTTGTGTTGCTAAACTTTTCGATCTGAACCCTACCATGTGCCTCGAGAATGGTTTCCTGGAAACGTTACAAGAATTGATTGGCGACCCAAATCCAATGGTGGTAGCTAACTCGGTTACGGCGTTGGTTGAGATCAACGAGGTGGCGCCAGAGACAAAGGCACTGCGCATCACCTCCACGACGCTCAAGAAGATGCTGATGGCGCTCAACGAGTGTACTGAGTGGGGCAGAGTGACCATTCTCACAACACTAGCCGACTACAAGGCCCAAGATGTGAAGGAATCGGAGCATATCTGCGAAAGAGTGTCACCTCAATTCCAACACGTCAACCCAAGTGTTGTTTTGGCTGCCGTTAAAGTTGTGTTTTTGCATATGCGGAATGTCAGTCAGGAGCTGAACAAGCAATACCTGAAGAAAATGGCACCTCCTCTGGGTATGTTACCTGGTCAATTCCTGCATTCACATACTGAACATTTTAGTCACCCTTGTTGCGTCAGCTCCAGAAGTCCAATACGTTGCCTTACGGAATATTGACCTGCTACTCCAAGCCAAGCCAGACATTCTCAGCAAGGAACTCCGAGTTTTCTTCTGCAAGTACAACGATCCTCCATACGTCAAACTGCAGAAGCTGGAGATTCTGGTGCGGATAGCGGACGACAAAAATGTCGATCAACTGCTGGCCGAGTTAAAGGAGTACGCCTTAGAAGTTGACATGGACTTCGTACGGAGAGCTGTCAAGGCCATCGGCCAAGCAGCCATCAAGATCGAGAGCGCTAGCGAGAAGTGTGTGAACACGCTCCTTGATCTTATTGCCACCAAGGTCAACTATGTTGTGCAAGAAGCGATCGTGGTCATCAAGGATATCTTCCGAAAGTACCCTGGCTATGAGGGAATAATTCCGACCCTGTGTAAGTACATCGACGAGCTGGATGAGCCCAACGCACGAGGCGCTTTGATTTGGATCGTGGGAGAGTATGCCGAAAAGATCAGCAACGCCGATGACATCCTCGCTGGTTTCGTTGAAGGATTCATGGAGGAATTCACTCAAACTCAACTACAGATTTTGACTGCAGTTGTGAAGCTCTTCTTGAAGAAACCAGACAACAATCAAGGGCTTGTACAGAAGGTGCTTCAAGCCGCAACAGCAGAGAACGACAACCCTGATATCAGGGACAGAGCCTATGTCTACTGGCGACTGCTATCAGGTGATCTTCAGGTCGCTAAGGTAAAGTTCTTGTGCTCGATGCAATCTAGCAAATCTGACGATGAAGCAGGACATCATTCTCTCCGACAAACCTGCTATCACCACTACAATGTCATCTCTACCCCCCATACTCCTAGAACAACTCCTCAATGAGCTCTCCACCCTCGCTTCAGTCTACCACAAACCGCCCGAGACATTCGTCGGCGCAGGCCGCTATGGTGCTGATGCCCTTCAAAATGCAGCCATCCAAGAACAACGCCAAGACGCGGCCGACAACCCTATTGCCGCCGCAGTTGTCGCGAACCAAAACAACGCCGAGAATCTCTTGGACATTGATTTCGACGGCGCAGCACCAGCATCCGCCGACGTACCACCGATGGGTGGCGTGACCGGCCTCGAAGGTCTTGCTGGTACTCCTCAGCAAATTGCAAGCCCGACCGCCGGCGCACCACCCGTTATAAGTAGTATGGACGATATGATGGGTCTGTTTGACATGAACGGAAGCAGTTCGAGTGGGCCCGCTGCTGGACAGAATGACATGATGAACGGCTTTGCGGCCTTGGATGTGGGAGGATCACAGCCGCCTCCGCCCCAAGGTGGCCCGAAAAAGGCGACGAACGAGGATTTGCTTGGGATGTTTTAGCTCTCGGCTCGTAGTTGATACCGATAGACAATATCACAACTCGCTTAAGTGATGCAAATTCCCCCCTTCAAGTCTGGCCGTTGAGCGTACCGCACCGCGTGACATTTGCGATCCAGAATCCGCACTCCCATTGTTTCGAGCCCCAAAACGCCAAACTTGATAGGAAGAAGCCCTCAAGCATCTCTCTCTCTCTCTCTCTCTGCTTCACTACCCACCAAGCGGAAAATCTCCAACCAGCCAGCCACACTTACCCGATCTTCTGATGTGATGGCCGCGGCTTGACAAACGGACTGCCGATCTCGCCCCCGACCCGTCCTGGAGGCCCCGTTGCCGCTCGACTGCTGCCCGACACCTCCTCCTCCTCCACTTGCAGTGATTCCGGCCCAGGCTCTTCTGCGGCCCACCACATGCGGTGGTTGTCGCGCGGTGGCTGGCTTGGGGATGTTGCTTGGAGTTTTGAATAGAGAGTTGCGTGAGTGGTGCCATACCTGTGGATAGACGATTTTTGGAATCTCTCGATCGATGTGGTTTGGTGAGAGAGGGAGAAGGGGAGAGAGAGAGGGAGAGAGAACAAGTCAGAACGTTGCTAGGCGCTTGATGGGCGAATAGCTCGCGCCTGTAATAATGAGGTACCTGGTGGGGAAGGGATAGAGGCTTGTTAGATGAATCATATTATCTGAGCCAGGTCAAGTGGCAGGTAGGTGAACGAGGCTGGAGCCACTTGCTCGGGTTTTTGGGCTCTACCTGGTCGGCTCTATGCTTCTGCTCGATAGGTTTGGTACTGACTGTTTACTTGTGGGATGTAATGCGTGGATTGATAGAAGTACACTGATGTCTCTGATGCCTGAAGGAGCCCGCCAAGCCTGCTCTTCCTCCACCACATACGTGTTCATCTTTTACAGTAGCTACCGATGTAGTTGCGTGCAACGAATGCCCAGAAAGCGTTGGCTTGCAGCTTCGAGTATCTAATGCTGAGGGAGGGTGAGTTCTTCCAAGCTCGCCGGAACAATACCACGCAGAGATATGCTGGCTCGGACCGCCGCCCCTCCACCAACGTCAAATGTGTTCTGGAGAACCATGTCTGGAGCATTCTGCACATCCGAGAGCGGTATCTCGACGGAGCCCGTCTCGAGCTTCTTGTTCAGGAGAGCGATTCGGAAGCTCTGCGCCCCACTGGCCACCATGTCGGCCGTGACGGGAATGCGGAACGTCGAATCGAAGGTCGGGTTGGAGATATCGGTGCCTGGCGTATCGGTGACGACGGCGGTCTGGAAGTGATGCTTCTCGCCCCACGTCACGGCCACGCTCGGCGCGAGCTCCTCCCGCCTGCCCGGAACACCGTATGCGCCCGAGACCAGGACGGTGGCTATGCCGCAGAGCAGACCCTCGGCGCCGTGTTCCGAAGCAGAGAAGCTGCCGTCGTCGGGTCCGACGTGGAAGAACTTGCAGGACAGCGAGACTTTGCCCTCGATTGGTTGGTCTTTGTGTACGAGACTGAGCTCGTGCTTGCCGCCACCAGACAAGATATCCTTGACAGTCGTGACGCCGATGCCGATCTGATCGTCGCTGTTGAGGTCGTGATCTAAGAGATCCACGGTAATGCACTGGTTCAAATCCGTAACGACAAAGTCATGCACCTCGTCCCAGGAGGGATTGGTAGTGTTGTTCTTGGTCGTGGTGCGCCAGGGCTCTTCAGCACCGACGCTGACTTTGCAATAGGTATCGGGGGAAGCACCCGTGAGTTTCGACAGGAACCTCTTGCCTGGGCTTTCCTTCTCCTCTACAAACCCCGACGCCTTCTCGACTGTGAGTCGAATGACGCCAATCGGGGAGATCTGGGTCTTGAAGTAGTCGTTGGCAGCGTCGATCTTGTACAGGAAACGGTTCGGCATCACGATAATGGAGTTGATGATGCTGAGCATGACCTTGCGTACCGATCCATCAATCAGGTCGAGATCAGCGATGTTGGCGGCACCTGTGAAGTCGAGTTTCAGAATTGGTGGGTTGACGAAAGCGATTTGGGCAGCTCCTATCTATAGACATCGTTAGCCAAATCTGAGGGCCTGTCGTGGATCCGAGGCTCAACGTTACCAGAGGGAGAACATCAGAGACTGGGCCCAGTAGAATCGAAAGTCTGCCATGAAGCGCAACCTTCTCTACTCCCTGTATTGTGGATCAGCTCGATGACCTTGATAAAAGAGAATCCAGGACCTGACTCACGAGGGTGGGGATCATGCTACCATCCAGCTCAATGTCACACTTGCCAGCCCAGTCGACGTTCAAGCCAAGCTTGATGTCACCGGCCTCGGTCTTTGTGACAAGCACGTTAGAGAGTTGGAAAGGGACGTGACCGAGATCGATCTTGGTAAAGTGAAGGGACGCCAGTGGCCCTGGGAGCATAGTCTTGAACATAGGATCGGCGATCTCCTTAACCATCTTACTACTGGCGACATTGATATAGGGCCATAGATGGGCAACGAGGTCGTTCAGGAAATCTAATTACTCAACCAATTAACTGATGCACACAAATCATGCGAGATCCACAAAGTAGATGGAGTAAGTCGGCGACTCTACTTACTGACTGACTCTCCGCTATCTTCAGCCGTCAATTTCTCCACAAGTGAAGCCATATCGAAGCGGGATAGTTGGAAGTCGGGGGCGTGATGATGAGTTGAAGTTTAGGAGTCTGAGGTTGAAAACGAGCGAGCAAGCCTTAAATACAACTCTCAGCTGGAGCCAGATCGAATAAGCCACAGACGCAGATGACTGCGAGAGTTGTACGAGGCAGGGTGGTTTTATAGCGAACCTGCTTTGGATGCTTGTGCATGAGCCGACGTGGCTGTGGTGACATCACTGGCGGTCACTTTTTGTTTACCTGGGTGGTGAAACGGAAACATTGTGAGACACAACAGCCAGGTCCAAGAGAGTCGTGGTGAGCGGTAGGTTACAAACAACGTGTCAGGCCTGGCTCTTGCCCAGGGGGTTGAGATATAAATTATGGATGCGTCACGTGACATAAACATACCTTGCCTTGGGTGGCTATTTCTACCAGATCCTAAACTGTTCACACAGCAAACGAAAGACTTCCAACGCAGAGAAAGAACAACTCATCCCTTACGAACTTGAGAGAGAATCAGAGAGTTCGTCACGCGGCTGATTGAAGCGTGTACGTGGAGTCAATGTTAAGCAAACAGCCACGAATCGAAGTCATTTTGGTGATTCCTAGGTTCCTTTATCGGCCACTTATTCTCTGTCTGATAAATATCAAGTACAGTACCAAAAGTAGTCATGAATTGGCTAGAATGGCACGAGGTCTAAGCCATTTGATACTTTCTTATGCACTTGGTCCCGAAGCGTAAATAGCAGATCATCAAAGGAGCAGAGCAGAGCCTAGAGTTTGTAAAAGCCCCACAGCACTGTAACCTCGCCCTTGTGATTGCAAATAACAAGTCCTTCAGGTTGTTTCCAATCTTAATCTCCATACCTGAGAGCCCTCTTCCTATGTGAAGGTTGTCACTGCCAGCAGTGACTTCCCGGTGGAAGTTGCCGTGAGCACCAACATGAAAAAGTGTTACTGCTCCTGATCTTGTTTTGACCAGCCTGCTCTGCAAGTCTCGCTTGTCAAGCCTAGAACCTCACTACGTCAAGAAAAGGCGAAACTTTTTGAAACTAAGATATGTGGCATTGCATTCCCAATTATCGCAATCGCAAATCGCATGTGACTCCAGATTGATGCCGCTGTCTGCTCGCAATGCTTCAATATTTCAGAGATTCACCCTCGGAACGTCCCTTTCAATCATCGCTGTCTTCCTCGTCGCCAAGAAACGCAAGTGATGCTCTTGCTCGTGCTTTCCGAGCCGCAGGCTGATCATCACTGTCCTCGTCATCGTTGTCTTTCCCTGCACCCTTGATTTTACTTCTCTCATCTCTTCCATCTCCACTCCCGGCATCCTCTTCGACACTCGCTTCCCGGAGATTCTTCTTGGGAGCAGCGCCTCGACTTCGTCTTCCGCTCTCCATGCCCCACTTATCATCCATCTCCTTAACAGCTTCCACGTCAGCCATCAGCTCACGCGTCTCTTTGATCTCTCTAGCTCTCGACTCGCTGAACCTCCCTACCATTCCAATATCTTTCAATGCCTTGGTAAGATGCCTTATCTTTGCCTTGGTATCGTCGCCGTATTGTTTGAGCTCAAATTGCCATATCTTATTAACACCGCATTTCTTGAGTTGCGATTGCAGAGTCTTGATCTGAATCTCATCGGGTGACAGGTCTTTGGATGCGGTTTTAGGCACCTTTTGAGTCTTGGGTTCCTTGGCTTTCTTCGCTCCCTTTGGCGCACGCTGACGCTTTGGTTTTGGGGTGGGGTCAAGGACGACAGACATTTCTGATTCTGAGCCGACCCCTTCGTCGACTTTAGGCTTTGGCGAAGCGTGCTTGGCGTCTGAGGAGGGAGGTTGCTTGAACGAGCCCCTTTTGGGTGTGGATACTGGGCCCGGCGCAGGTTTCTCGTCTTCTGAATCTGCATCTGTGCCCACAACAACTTTTCTGGCCTCCCGCGAAGCGACGGTCTTTGGACTCGCTTTCTTCTGGGGTGGTGCCGAAACGTCACTACCCTGCTCCTCTTCAGAGTCGTCGCTGTTTGTTATTGTTGTTTTGCTCTTGGATTGCCGTTTCGCTTGAGCATTCCTTTTCAGAACGTGTTTCTTCTTCTTCCTGGGCGCATCGCTACTACCGGAGTCTGCCATACTGGCTTCCGCCTCTGGTTCTTCGTCTTCCGAGTCATCTTTGTCCGAATTAGCTATTTTCGCCTTGCTATTCGATTGCTTTTTTGGCGGGGCTGTTGAGTTCGAGCCCTTCTTCTTCTTCTTAGGCGCGTTGCTCTTGTCCGAGCCTTCAACAGAAGATGCATCACTCTTCTCGGGAGTCAGCTCAGTCAGATCAGATGTCTCGTCTTCAACTGGTGTATGCTGCTTCTTCTGTCGCTTTGCGGGTCGCGGCTTAGATTCGGCGGAGGTTCTCTTCGTGGCCTTCTTAGTTGGCTCAGCTTTCTTCGGCGCAGGCTTCTTCTTCTCGGCTTTTGGCTTGGTCACAGATACTTCGGTTTCCGACTCTTCCTTGGCGGGCAGTGTAGCCTGTAAAAAGATTAGTCTCAGCTAAATCGCAGAGTGGCGGACGTACCGCGTAGTCCTGAATCGCGACCTTGGATTTTTGCTTCCATTTCTCGTTGGAAAGGAAGCCCGCCTCGAGCCCAAGATCTTCTTCAGCTTTCTTGCGAGCATTGCGTACTGTCAAAGTCTCTGGAGCATCTGTATGCATAGCCAGGACAGCTGCTTTGATGCCAGCAATGATTGCTTTCTCCGAGGGCGGCATTGTGACTAGTATTGAATTCAGTACAGATTTCGAGCTTTTTGTTGCTGGAAAGCGCGAAATTTGACGCAGCGCGAAGCGTGTCGACTGACGCGCATTAGAACGTTGACAGCGCCAAGCCTCACGATTAGATAAGCGAGTGCTTCGTGAGCTCGAGGGATGTACAGCGAGGCTAAGGAAAGGTAAAGAAAGGTATCTGTAACTATCTGGGTATGCGTGTAGGCTCAGTATATCGATTACTGAGAATAGCAAAAGCACGTATACTGTACCAAGCTAGGTACTGTATATGTTGTGTGCAAATCGCTAACGCCGCTTCTGCTATGAAAAAGTGTGCTTCAACAAATACATTGCAATACAAGTCTCTCTTAAGCAAGAAATTGCCCTCTTTTCCAGTGTAAACTCTCGTATTGGCAATGTGAAAAGTACAAAAACTGATGTCCCTCGCCATATCAGTGCCACAAATTCCATCACAAAGTCAATCACTCGAATCTTCTTCTGTGAGCTTGCTAACTTGAAGCTCAGCACAAAAGCATTTTTGTCTATGAACTCTGCAAGTTCTCTTTACACCTTGCCTCTCTGAATTTCTTAAACAATCGCTCGTGTCTCAGTTCTCGAGAGAAAGCTGCGTTGAATGTAGGAAATGAGCGACATCCTTCGGCGGCATGCAAAGTGCTAATTGCATGCACACAGACAGACGAGGAAGCATGGTCTCGTTGCATGTACTGTATGTATGTATGTAACTCGGATACAAGCCTCGAATCTGCTAACTGTTGTGATTTCGTGAACACAACACCAGATGAGCACTCAGCAAGTGCCTTTCCGCAGTTGGGAAGCGGGCACTCCCAACACACACTTATGACCACGCACCTCTGGTCTCTTGCACCACCAACGAGGTGATGCTGCCATGTACCCACCACTGGCCCAAGAGGCAGCTCCACCGCAAGCTTGTATTTTGATAATCTACTTGCTCATTTATGTTGAAGATTCAAAGTCCTCCTCCAGAGAGCACGGGGTGGAGGAGATTCATGGCGTGTCACGAACGCAAGTATATTGTATCTTACACTCGCCACTGTGTACCAAGTTACCACTGGATTTTAGCGAAGGGGATATGGGTTGGGAGTTTTTGGCCATTATCATTCTGTGAACTGTGGCGCATGTCACAACGTATACTGTTCCCGTGATAAAGGACGAGAAACAACAAGCTTAGCAAGCATCAAGGAATGTCTGGTGGATGCATTAGAAAGAACCCGGGCGTTGGATGTAGTGATTTTCACCGATACTATGATGTATAGGTATGCAACCAGAATGATAAGGTGGGTCGTTTGATTCCTGTTAATGTCTTTCTATCTACACGGCGTCGTTATGTGAATCTACGTGCACCCAGATGGCACACCCGGAGGTACACATTCTGCAGTTCCTCTGTCTCACGTTTGGCTCTCTAGGAGATCCTGCTTCCCGGTCAGTTTGTCAAGTTCACCTCCAAATTCACCGTCGGCTTATCCATTTGTCCAAGCACCCATTCCCAAGTCATCCCCCCCCCCCGGATGGATTCCCAAGAGCCATCCACTAATCTAACCTTAACGCCGGAAACACATACGCTCTTCACCTGGTAGCCAAACCTGACTAACCCATTCCACGGTGCTCACAGAAACTCCTGCTCCTCCCGAACATCCACGTTCTCCGCATACTCCCTAATATTGCTCTGCACGAACTCGCCAATCTCGTCGCCCTTGCCGGCGGCCACCCTCAGAATGAGGTCGTTCAGGCTCTGGCGACCCAGGATATCGACGTGGTCGCCCGTGTTCGGGCCGCCTCGCGGACTGAAACGGTCCGGCTCGTGCGGCATCTCGTACACCTTGATCTTAGCGCCGGCCGGGTTGTAGCGGTGGAGGTGCCAGCCCTTGTTGCACATGTAGCCCGTGGAGAGCAGAGGCACGGTGCCATCGCCCTCGCCGAGGATGACGCCGTGGTCGATGTTGCCCTGCGAGAGCGTCGTGTCGATGGTGATGTTGAGCGTCGACAGCGCGGTGGACGTGCGGTAGAAGTAGGAGCGCTCGGTTGGTTTGCCGATTCCTGTGGCTGTGAGTAAACATCTACCTCTTTATGCCACAGCATGAGGGCGGGAGTGCGTACCGTAGAAACAGTAGATTTTCAGATTCGGCGCGAGCGGTAACCTTGTCTCGAGCGGATTGATCCATTTCCTTTGGTCGTTCTCGTTTGCTTCCACCTCGGCGGTGGTATGTGCGACGCCGTGCGAGTAGCTTCCACGGACTGAATCTTGGTACCACTGCTCGGTGGTGTTCAACAGATAAGAAAGACTCTGCTCGACTGTCAGGTTGCGGTACTCCGCCGATCCATTGTAGTGCTTGAAGTTCAAAAATGTGCCGTAGCTGACATTCTGACCGGGCGTATCGTCTGGGGCCCAAGTCATGTTTCCCCAAACGGCATTGCCGCCGATGGGCAGCATACTGCTGATACCAGGCATAGCTCTGAAAATCTCGGCACGTTCTTCCCTGCTCAGAAACTTTTCCAACCCATACACTGCAAAAGCGTTCAGCTGAGCCGTGTCCTTCATCTCACCAGAGAGTACGGCTGGGAGGCCTTTCAGCGCTCCCAGCATGCATCCACTGATATTGATCCACGATCCCACATGTGTATCAACCCAGTCGTCTCCTCCATTGCCGCCCTCTGCAGAGGCAACCCAGTGGAAGAAGTAGAACAGGACTTGACTGCCCATGGAGTGAGATACAAGCACGGCCTTCTCGCCCGACGTCTTATGCGCCATCTCGATGTACATCTTCAGCCGCGTGAAATACGAGTCCCTCACCTCCAGATTCTTGTACGACAGTCGCCAGTCGTACGACGCCGTGTAGGAATTGTCCGGATCATACCCAATGGTCGCCAGGTTCTCCAGAATCTTGCTCCAGATCCAGTATCCGGTGATGAAAAAGTCTGCGGCGTCAAAGCCCTGCGCTGCTCGAAGTTTGATCCCGCCCGGAGGATCCAGCCCGGTGTGTTTGTCCAACATGATGTGCCTCTTCCACCCCTCCTTGTCCGTGACCAGCGCGCGCATCATACTCCAACTTCCCCACAGCCGCTTCCGGAAATACTGCCTCGAGCTGTTCGTGGTGCCCCAGCTCTCCAAACCCGTGCTGATGACGCCCGGCACCATAATGACTGGGTGCTTCGCCTTCACCCCCTGCGAAACTAGATTCAGCCCGACCGAAAAACTATCATAGTTAACCGTCTCCCTCTCCCCCTTTGAAATGTCCCTCGCATCCTTCACGAAGCCCGCGGGCAGCACGTCCACCAGGCTATCGAGACTCAGGTCCCCGAACTCGGGGAAATCGATGAGGTCGGAGCGGTTGGCGAAGAAGCCCGCGACGAAGATGCCGAAGAGCCCGCCGAGGACGAAGATGAGGCCGTTGCGGCGCTTGCGCGAGTCTTTTCCCTGCTTATGTTTGTGCTTGTGTTTGTGCTGGGCCCCGGCGTCAGCGGAGTCGTCGTCGTCGTAGATGATCTTCGACACGGGCGCCAGGCGCACTTCTTCGGCTCGGGCGGGAGAGTCGTCGCGCGCTGACTCTTCCTTCTTTCCACGTTGGCGGAGGCTGGACATGATGGCGAGTGTGATGAGAGGGTAGTGTTACAGATTGTCCGACATGGCGAATGCTGCAGAGTTGGACGGGTGGGATGGGCCGGTCGCAAAAATGGCGTTTTGCTTTTTTTTGGCCGCGGATGTCAGCCGTGCGCTAAGATCAACATCATCATCAGCCTTGTGCTGTTGTTGACTTTGGCACTGTGCTTGTGCTTCGCATGTGAAAACCACCCATAGATCGATGTTCCACCCATCTCCCCTCTCCACCTCCTCACCTCTTGATCTTGGGCGACAGCGACAGCGGCAGCAAAATGACCGAAGTCGTGAAAGATGCAGCCGGCGAGGTGAAAGGCAAGGAGCTGGACTTGCCGACGGAATTGAGGTACATTCAGTACGAGCACGCCCTCGAGAAGAAGTACCTCCCCTCCATTCGGGCAATCATCTCCAAGGACTTGAGCGAGCCATACAGCATCTATGTGTATCGTTACTTTCTCTACCAGTGGGGAGATCTGTGCTTCATGGTACGTTCTCCTTCGTCCCGTCGCTGGAAATCTCGCTGATGAAAAGGCAGTCTCTCCGGCCCTCGACCGATACTCTCATCGGCGTGATAGTGTGCAAGCTCGAAACCCACCAGTCGCATTCGGAACCCACCCTCCGTGGCTACATCGCCATGCTGGCCGTCTCCGCCTCATATCGCAACCACGGCATCGCGACTACACTGGTCAAGAAAGCGCTGGATGCGATGATCGAGCGGGGCGCGGACGAGGTGGTCCTGGAGACGGAGGAGACGAACGTGCCGGCCATGAAGCTGTATGAGAGGTTGGGGTTCATTAGGAGCAAGAAGCTGCACCGGTATTACTTGAATGGGAACAGTGCGTACAGGCTGGTGTTGCACCTGAAAAGAACTTCGGACATGATCGGCGAGGGGCAGATCGCTTAGAGACTGGCTTTCATGAGATATGATTGAAGTGGCGAGGAACGATACCAGGTCTTGATGCATGAAATTATTGGTACAAGCCCTCTTCATGTCTTGTGCCTCGAGATCAAGTACGCATTTTCTTGGGGAAGTCTTGACCCATAGGTATCTTCGCTATTCGTGATCGACACGGTCTGTATCTCCGTAGTTTTTCTTCGCCCGGTAGAGAAGTCTTCTTCGGGCTCGGTCCTGCTTGGCTCCCGGCTTCGCCTCAAAGAAGTCTTTTGAGCCATACATCGATGCCTTGATACCATATTCGTTCGTCGAGACCAGCCTCAGGTATGTGAACGCATCTAAGGAACATATCAACCAAATCCAGGTAGAGCTCGCCTAGAAGAAACTCACCACATTTGTAGTAAATCGGCTTGCTCTTTTCAATGACCCCCAACTCTTTTAACTTGTGAAGGACTCGAGACACATCTTCTTCGTCGTTAAAGTCCTTCGTGTAGACACAGATCAAGCGATCGGATCGGTCTGAGCCATTGTCAGGCGCCACTTTGGCCGCTGTTCCGAGGTTGGCGTTAGCCGTTTCTTTGGCGATGCTACTCCAGACATCGTTGACCTCTTCAGGTTTGCAGAAGATCATCCACTGCGAAAGTCAGCTTGTTTCCCTCTTTCTTCTAGAGGGCCTCAGAAATCTCGCACCAGCGCAATGTGCCGAGGCCGAGACGTACCTTTCCGGATGTGCACTTGAGTCTCTCAGCCCTGTCCAGAATCTCGTCCACAATTTCTTCCTTTTGCTTGTTGATCATCTTCGTGATGGTCCCCTTCGCCTTCTTCACATTGCGCTTCTCGACCTCATGTCTCAAGTCTGTCAATTGATGCAGAAGCCTAGTCCCTTCACGGACGCACTCTGCCCATTTCGCATCGTCACTCGATGGCGCCTCCTCATTCAATAGTCCCACCTCGCTTTTCTCTCTCTTCGTAGCCTTGTAGTATGGGTTGGCGATGTATATCTAAGGAGCCTTGTGTTAACTACGTATTCCGGAGGCACTTTGGGTCAAGTGTATTTACCCACGGACAATCGTCGGACGACTGGGTCGTGGCAGGTGGTAGCCTCTTCACGAAATCCTCCACGTTCTCGTTCAGCTGCCTAGCGTACTTGCAACCCTCATACGGATTGTACAGCAGCGCCCTCGTCTTCTCTGTCCTCGCCGCTGCCTCCACATTCTCCCTCGCAATCTCAAGCAAGGAAGGGGTCTTGTTTGCCCACCATTCTTGGACGTCGAAATCCATTGCTCTGGATTCGAACTCGATTCGAGTCGTCTCGTCACCTGATATGGATGTCAGCTTGGTCGATCGCTGTCAGGTACAGTGATTCAGGAAAAAGGAGAAGGTAATCACCGTAGAACGCCGACTCATCTGAGAGATAACCGGAACCGGCCATGAGGGACACTTTCCGATGTTGCAGTCAAGTTCACCACTGCGTTGGTACTGTGACGCGACTGGGGGTGGACAGGTGCTATGCCTAGGCGCGTGCAAGGCGTATTGAAGAAACTGGAACACACGAGAAAATTCGAGGATTGGAAGAAACGGAGATGCCATTCAGATCAGAGTTACGATCTTCTCCAGCAAGCTCAGTGCTGACCTGCTTCGTGGGTGGTGAGATGGCGGAGGGAAAAAACAATGGTTTGAAGTCACAGACAGCCCAGCTCGCTTGAGGCGCTCGGATCTTCCCAAGTTCGCTTCCAGATTTCAAAACAAGCCGTCTGCGATCTCTGCGGCCAAACTCCCAAAGGCCTCTCAGCTCACGGGAATGGCAACAACTTCACCTCGGTCGAGTGTGGCCGCTTCGGCCAACTACAGTCCATCTGTAACACCACAGTGCGAGTTTCAACTAGCCTCACCACCAAGCTGCATCGACTTCGTCCCCGGCTGCAAAGGGCATTTCGTTGTGGGGACATATGAGCTGGAACCTCAAGATAGCAACGACTCCAGGCAGTCTCGACGTGGTAGCCTAGGTCTCTTTGAGCTGCAAGACTCCGGGCTCATGTAAGTGCTCATGTTGACTGGTGACAAGTCTTTCTGCTCTCCCTGTCATCTGACTCGGCATAGGATTCAGCATGATTTCTTGTCTTGTCAATCCGCCATTTACGACCTGCACTTTCTTGAAGGCCATCAGATCTTGACCCCCCAGACATTTGCCGCTGTGTCAAGCACCGGCAGCATCTCATTCTATCATGTGCAGACCTCGGAAAGCGATGGCTCTCCGGTGTCCAAGATAATTCCCCTCCTTATCGACGTACCGCTCTTCTCAGAGCAAACCATTATTACTTATTTCGCATTTCTGCCTCCAGTAGGCGTGGACGAGTTTGGCCCTCTTATTGCAGCAACCACGAACAACGGAGGCGTCTACCTGATACGCTACGACCTGAGTGCCGGGTCCATCGATGTACTTGGAGGGGGAGAACCTATTCATCGGCACATGCTGATGGGTGTGCCCGAGAACGCGTGGTGTTGTACCTTCCACACGGACACGGACGGCACAACCAGCGTATGTTCTGGTGGTGACGATTCCGAACTGGTGCGAACCAAGATTACAACGCATGATAGCACAGGGTTCCAGGTCATTGAAACGTCTAGGAAAAAAATTCATGACGCGGGAGTCACAGCGATTCTTCCGTTGCCCAGCAGTATCGCCGATGGCTCCTCGCTTCTCCTGACTGGAAGTTACGACGATCATATCCGGCTTTACTCGATGGGCATCGAAAAGGAGCTGGGCAGTATGTACCTGGGAGGTGGGGTCTACCGGTTGAAGATGCTTAAATGGATAGGGAGTAAATCTTCTGGTGAGAGGCAGTCATTTTTGATTTTGGCCTGCTGCATGCATGCCGGTACCAAACTAGTGGAAGTCTGCTCGGATCTTGGCGGCGAAACTTATACGATGACGGTCGTTGGGACCCTCAAGGTACCAACCGACAGCGGGGACAATTACTGCTACGCGGCGTCTGCTATTCCCGGTGTGATGGGGGGTAAAGCGTTCGTTAGTGGCACCTACGTTGATAAGAAGCTGACTAGTTGGCGATACAAGGCAGAAGAGGGAGTGGAAGAAAATCAAAAATGAACTACTTCAACGGCGTGGCGCTTTTTTATCTTTGTCGTACACCTCGGAGGTCAACAAAGGACCCTTTCAGCACAGTGAGGGGTAGCTAATCATCGGTCTGGCGATCAGCTAGGGAGGTGTGTTGTGCTATGTTCATACTTATTTCATTTCCTTAGTTCGAGATGTATGAGTCTACTTTGCGTATGCGGCCAGTAGACGCTCAAGAAGCTCAGGAAGGCTCGTTATCACGTGACAATAAGCCCCCTCGGAGACTAGTTTCCCCGGCCGACCGCCTAAGCGAGCCATGGTCATGACTTCCAGTCTTTTATTGGAAGGCTCGCCAGTCAGGAGTACAACAACACAAGTCACAGTCTACTGAATACGCTTCCACTCTTTCCAGTCTCCGGTAAGGGTTCCTACCGATTGTTCTGCTATGCACGACAACTTCACAACCCCAAAGAAAAGAAAAACCAGGCACAGATTTGGTTTCCGCGTGCACCAAAACATGGCAGCTCCCTTGACTCAACCCAACCCCCTTTCCACCCCTCGAGCCCGGTACGGAATTGTATATGCTGAAGGCTACATCCACGTGAAATGCAAAAATAGCATGTTAAGCGAAGAACAGGGCCCGCAATGGCAATTGCCATATCTAGCGTGATTTTCACTCGTCAACATAAGCAAGGCCTGGTAAAGCAACAACCGCACGCAACACGCTGTCTCACTCTTCAGATGGCACTTCCCAAAGATCACAGCAGGAAAAAGCAACATATCTTCAATTTGGAGGGGAAAAGATCGATACTTTCTTGCATACAGGCCGTGCCGGTACGCACTGGAACATCCTCGCACTATGGGGGTATCCTGCGCGCCGCTTCAACCCATCCTCAATCCAGACCGCAAAACCAGGCAGTAGAAAAGCAACGGACGGAGAACCACGCGAACCAGAACGCCGCGCTTCTCGAACCCCCCGGGCCTGCATAGTAGGCAGGTAGGCAGGTAGGTAGGCAAGTATCCAAATCCAGTACTTCAGCACCAGCACCACCTCCACCAACGCAACCCCAACATCCCAACCACATCACCGCCTCACCTCACAACACCATGCCACGGCCACCCCCCCCCGTCTCCCTTCTCATGCGCTAACGACCACGGCCTTTCCAGGCACCAGCACTGTTACCAGCAGGCGCCTCACACTCTTCCAGCATCTTCTCCGAGCACACGTGGCACGTGACATTCCCATGCACCATGCCCTCGAATCGATGCTTCCCAGTCCCATAGCGGTCGTCGGTGCGCCAGTCTTCCTTGCAGTTGGGCGCGAAGGCGCATCTGGTCGTGAGCGACGCCTGCTGGCTCTTGTTGATGGGGTTGTTGCATAGCTTGCAGCGGATGATGGCGTAGCCGCACATCTCTTACTTCTGCCTGTCCTGATCTCGGTTTTCGGGCTTTGGGTATTGGTGAGGGAGGCGGTGATGAACGAGAATGCGGATTGGGATCTGGGACCCGTTGACGACCTTGGTGGACGGACGGACGGCGTAGTTTTAGGACGACAGAAAAGGACAGGATGGCGAGGACATCCGACTCTGCGGAACCGGCCTGTTTGTCCCGTAAGTTGTGTGTGTATCTGTGTATCCGGCAACGTCCTGAACTTCGGCGTAGAACTGGAGAAGTGCTCGCTGTAGGTCTGTCGGTCGAAGGAGCATCCAAGTAGGCGTGCATGGCGACCATATATATACACCCCAGAGACCGCGACATCGTGAATGCGCTCTCCGTCGACGACTCGTGAGTGTTCGTCTCCCACGGGCTGAATCACGGCTCTCCCCACACCGGCGATTGTGATTCTCAAACACCCAGGCTCGGACGCGGTACACGCTCCAGTCATCTCCATCTCGCTCTCGCTAGGGGAGAGCGAGAAAGGGGATGGAGCATCTTGAGACGTGGGATAGCGCCTTGAGGTAAAACGAAAGGCCCGTTAGAAGATAAAAACCAAAGATAGATAAGTCCCGAGGCTCAGTTCATGAACAACGACGAGTTGGAGCTGCGAAATCGGCCTCCGGCCTTCTTCTGTTTTGGATTGGGCCGAGAAAGTGGGTAAAGACTGTATGCCATCATGGATTGGGATACATGATCAGTCACCACCTCCAATAATAGGAAAATTAGGTATGCGTGCCGAGACCGATACGTCGATACCCTACTCAGCTTACACTCGCAAGTCGAAGCATGGAAAACGATGGAGGTGAGAAAACAAAGAGTTTGGTGAAGAGCTTTAGAGGGGAGGGGGGAGAAAACAACGTTTTACATATAGAGGTAGGTAGCCAGAACGGACGACACGAAAGCAACAACACCATACCTACATAATGACCGTAGCCCCCATCACGCAAGGTGTTTGTTACCCACCAAACTGCCAGATCACTCAATGGAAGAGGCTAACGTGAGCCGAAACCGAACCCCCCCCCCTCCCCCCCCAAAAATGAGAGAGGAGGGAGGGGGAGATCAACTGCAGGCGAAGTACGTACTGCGTAAGATTATACATGTACTTGCCCAACTCCAAAGTGAATCTCGCCCCCACCGGCACCGCCTAGTTCTCGGAAACATCTCCCCGCCGTGACGACCTGGCCTCAACTCACCACCACTCAGACAACGCCACCTAGAAACGAGATACAAGGAGATGAAGCCAAGAGAACAGCCAAATAAAAGGTCGAGAAATGGCACGACTAAGCCCAGCCGCCTGGCCGGCGCGGGCATGAACAGAGAGGGGGGAAATGGAAAACATCCGCTGAGATGCTCTCAACACTGTTCCGATACCCCGTAAGCCAAAGCAAGGAGATATGGAAGGAGCGGGAATCGCATCGTTCAGGCTCGAGAAACATTACAGAGGAGCGGAAAAGCAAAACAGCGCTTTAAGGTGACGAGAAATAAGAGGATGGTAAGTAGGCAGGAAATCGAATATCATACCGTAGCAGATCGAACACGAGAGGATGGAAGAGAGACTCTACCATTCTATTCCCACCTTGGTTCTTAATCAGCGACATAGGTGGAGGTAATAAAGCATCCCCCCTCACCCCAAAAATCCATGCCTGTTAGCCTGTTCCTGTCCCCTCTAGGCAGCTTCCATAGAACAAAATGCCAAAATTCCGCCCCCCCCCCAAAGAAAGCAAGACGTGTTGCGTCGTCCGGGTATCATGTATTCTCCGCCTCAGAAGTCCAATGTGTCTCCCCCAGCCCAAGTCTCCATCTATCTCGTTCAGGCCGCTCATCACAGCACAGCTTCCCACGTCCCTCCCGTCCACCCAAGCTTTCCCTCGGGCCTCGAAACAACATGATGGATTCCAAGGCGCGGCTCCCTCAGATCTTGCCCACGCTCCACAGCTCCACGCCCAAAATTTCGAACTTCTGGCCTTCCTCGCTCAGGGGCTCGTTCCCGAACGTCAGACAATGGCTGCTGATGCCGCGCTCGAAGTTATCGTCCAGCCAGAGCCCGTAGTGGCCGTCGCCGCCGCCGACGCTGAGGAAGCCCGTCTCGCAGAGCATCATGTAGTCGTTGATGCCGGAGTAGGGGAAGGCTTTGAAGCGGATCCGGTCGGGGGTCGTGGCGCCGGAGGGGAGTTGAGGTGTTTGCGGAGACGCTGGGCTGGGGGGCGTGAGAAGGTCTTGGGGAGGGGGAGGGCTGATCGGGGAGCCCACGGTGGTGCTGCGTACGGCGTGCGTGGTGTCTGCTGAGGGGGGAGGAGGGAGGTTGGTGGGTATCGAGGACGGCGTCAGGATCGAGGCGCGCCAGAGGAAGCACTCGCCCGTGCCGAAGTAGTGGGGTGAGGGATGGGGTGCTTCTGTGAGGTATGCGCCGAAGAGCTGTGCCATCGGTCAGAAAAGACAGGTCCAAGTCGCACAGGATTGCAATTCTCCGGGGAGAAGAAGGCCTGGACATGGGAGAAAACGTACCCCGCCCTCGCCGTCCCTGACCACCAGCACAAAGCCGTTCCGCACGCCTCTCAGGTCCTCACACTTCTTGTACAACGTCCCCAGACTCACGCCGTGCTCCTCGAGACTGTACACCA
Source organism: Blumeriella jaapii (assembly GCA_009599575.1). Taxonomy (NCBI): domain Eukaryota; kingdom Fungi; phylum Ascomycota; class Leotiomycetes; order Helotiales; family Drepanopezizaceae; genus Blumeriella; species Blumeriella jaapii. The sequence continues at coordinate 36,364 of VWND01000025.1, read as the reverse complement.
GGTTCCAGTCCTCGACCAACTGCAGTCTCGCGGGAACCAGCAGCCGTATCTCCTCCGCCAGCGCCGTGCTCAGCAGCCTCGCGGATTGCGGCGTATTGGCATGGTAGCCCTTCAGATGGATGGGGTATAACGGCGGCGGCTGGAACGGGGAAGGTTTCCGGCATGGCGGCGAGTAGACGCCGTGTGTCGTCCCGTTGTGTCTCTTGTTCGACGCTGTGAAGCTGGAGGAATGGCCGGCCGATGGGATCTTCGACGACGAGGCTGGCTCACTCGAGAAGCGGCGGAGAAGGCCAGTGACGGCGTGGGAGACGGTGGAGGGCATGGCCCAGACGGAGGGGGAGGAGGAGGATGAGGAGATGTTGGGGGAGTTGTTCTCTTGGTTGCTTCGCGCCATTGTAGAAGCGGCTTGGGATGAGGATGCAGAGGTGGCGCGGAGTCGGCGTGAGGTTATTGATATCGCTCATTTGAGTGAAGTAGCGGTTTGGTACACAGATGGCCTGATGTGGCGGGTTTGATGGCCCTGCGCAAGGATGTCTCAGATGTCCGATCTGAGGCTGACAATCCGGGAGCTTGGCAGGCACGAGTATATCTTCACATGGCAAGTTTGCCTTCAACGAGCAATATGCACAGTAGCTACTGTAGATCTCTGTATGTAAAGCTGGAGAGGGGCCCAAGGAACTATCTATAGGGGTGTTTTCAGTTTGCTTCATGTCAGGCGCATTGTTGTTTGAATGCCATACTCAAGGATACGTCGATCTGTAGCATTCATGATACAAACATACAGTACATACTGTACATGTACCTACCTATCTATGTATACCAATATATAAGTACCTATACATATGCATCTGCCCCAGATCTTGGTGATCCCGTCTCCGCCAACCTCACCTTCGCATCCACAGTTCTTCTCAACCCTCGACGCAAATTCTTCTTCTCCTTCGTCTTCTTCTTCGCGATCCAGAGCAAGCCTAGATGCGCAATGAAAATGCAAAGAAAGGGTCGCGTCAACTGGAGGCAGTGTAACACCAGTGACACTGTGGGAGAGAGCATAGGCAAGCCCAGAGGCAATCTCCCGTCGAACAAAAATAAGAATAATCAATGTGATCCCCTTGGGGATCTTTCAGAGATTAAACTGAAAAGAACAGATACTACACTTGATCTAAGCCAATAGGCAAACTGTCGAAGCTGGTCAGCAAAGAGTAATACAACGTTGGGGTCGGAGGATGATGACTTACGAGAGCTGGAGAGGAGAAGAAGGGAGAAGGGAGCCGGCGAGCTTTTGTATGCTGGGGAGTGTCGCGCACAGACCACGTTGGCGCTAAGGTACTGCTGATGCAAACACGTGATGTCAGCAGGTCATGTGACTCAACTTCCAGGTTCGTATCGCGGGTCGCAACAACGTCAAGGCAAGACACGGGTTTCCACGGAGGAAGATTTGAAAGATGATCAAACAGGTACATGAAAATTCATTCAACTAAAAGTTCTTCCCAAGCCAAAAAGTCCAACATACAATTCTGTAAGCTTTCCTGAGTTCCCCTTTGTAATCTTCATTTGTTGGTTCATTTGCTCATTTAGTCCTTGGTTTTTTGGTTTCTTGCTTTTTTCAATCATTCGTGTTTTTTTTTGTTCGTTCATTTGTTTATTCATGTTGTTTGGGTTATTTTGGTTCATTTGTTTATTCGTGTTGTTTGGTTTGTTTTCATTTATTCATTGATTCATTCGTGTTTTTGGTTTCATATTCGTTCATTTGTTTATTCGTGTTGTTTGGTTTATCTTCATTTATTTGGTTATTCGTGTTGTTTGGTTTATCTTTGTTCTTTTGTTTATTCATGTTATTTGGGATATTTGGTCCATTTGTTCGTTTGTGGTTTTCTTTTATTCATAGATTGGGATTCATTTCTTCGTGTGTTAATTCGTTTAAAGATCTACAGTTTAATCGTTTGTGTATTGTTTGGTGTTCATATGTTTATTCGTGTTCCTGGGTTCCTTGGTTCGTTCGTTTATTTGTTTTTCTTTTTGATCATTGTCTTTCGTTTGCTCGTTTGCTCGTTTGCAATTTTTGTTCTTTTTGTTTTTGTAATAAACTCCTTCGTTCAGGTATTTATTCGTTCAAATGTTTCTGTATTCCTGCGTCCATGTGCCTTTTGTTTACTTTTATATCTTTGTGTTCATGTAATCATTCGTTCATTTGAGTTCATATGTGATTTCGTGTTCGCTTGTTCGTTTGCTCGTTTCTTCATTTGCGGTGTTTCATTTCTTTGCAGAATGGCCAAAAAGGGTCCTAAGCCAGCAGGCAAAGCTGTGCAAGTTTTAGTAAGATGCAAGATTAAGACTAGAAGAATGGATTACGAACAGCTCCCTCGTCTCTTATACTTGTTTGTCTAAGTTCACCGGAATAGGACGTAACTGGCAACATCTCGTTATGAATGCACTGAAGGAAACTGGCATAAGACCATTGGATCGCACGCCGCCAGGTTCGTTTTGTCGTTCTCCGTCGTCTCGATCTGATTCTCCTGTTCGGTGTATCTATACTTGGGAAGTAAGCATAAGGCCACAGGGGTGCTGGCATTTGACAATCTTACATTGTAGAGCTGATTTGTCTGGTTTGTCTGTTTGGTCTGGTTGGCTGGGCCTCGAAAATGTGTTGATTAGGGCAGTGCAGCAACGACCGATAAGGTGGAGCCCAAGGCTCTGGCGAGGGAAAAGGCTGGGAAGTGTGTATTGACGCGGATGGGAAGTTGATAGACAACTTGATCTGCGCAAAAGCAGGTGTGATAGAAGAATGATTGGTATTGTATGGAGAAGAATGTCGATGGGAGTTGGGAGGAGTTGGGAAGAACCCGCCTTCAAATAGTACGAGACTTCTTGCGCAGGCACCTCAGGAGCTGAAGCTAATAAATCCGATACCAGCTGGTGTCCACTGAATATAGACCGGATGTTTTAGTTTTCTTGAACACAGTGGGTCTCTGTTTGACATGGCATGAAGGATTTGAAAGGGCGTGAGAAACTCTTTTGATCAGCCCTCTCCAGAGCCTGCTCAACACGAGGTAAACGATACCCTCTTGGGGTATTTCCGTGCTCCCGGGATTGTTGACGTCGGCAGCGGGAAATGAACCTGGCATACGGACAGAGTGAATCTAAAAATAAAGCTCTTGTCTCACGTGGCCATGCAAGGGGCGAGTGACCAAAGTATGGAGGTACGTCGGTCAAGTAATATTCCTAGTCAAAAGTAAAGGGGGGGTTTGGAGACCAAACTTGACCTGATAAAGTAGTATTTCACATAACGACAAGAAAGGCTGTTACGAAGTATACGAAGTTGAATCGTATGCTAATTGTCTTTTATCTTCGTAATGATTGTGAATTTGTTTATAAAACCTGCCGATCGAATATAGAAAGCTAACATCACGTCGCTGATATCGAGTCAAATTAAAAGCTTTTGTACGTTTAGAAACCGAAGTTGAAACTGAAGTTGAAGCTGAAGTAGAAGCTGAAGCCATTGCTAAAGCCATTGCGTCGGGTTGCGTTGGGTTGCATAATAATTTTTTGAATAAGTTGAATACAATACAAAGCTCTGTTCGTACCTTTACTTTTTACCACCATCGTATTTCGTAGAAGCTCACCGAAAGTTGCGTTATTACCCGATTGGGCTAAGCTTAGCTTACCCTTGCTTTTGGTTAGAAATATTACTTAACCGATGTATCTCCGTAAAGTACGGTGTGCTGTACTTAAAATAGCTAATCATTTCATTGCAAACATGTTCTGCTTGGTTGTTTCAATCAATGAGTTTGCTACGGGTTGGCTATATGCAATCGACGAAATAGAACATATTTAATTTGTACGGGCTATTCGTAGTCATCAAGTGAGTGCTTTTCTCCCCCGACGCTCCGAAGCTCAGTTCAAGATGAAACACTTCCAGACTACGATGTACGGAGCATATCGTACAGTAGATGTCAACCGAAAACCCAAGACGGGGAGACTACCAGCCAGAGAGCCGGCCGACCGAGTGTCCGAAACCTAAAATGCGAACCGCTATCGTTGCCGTACTCCGGACAGAAAGAAGTTATCCAAAGTCGCCAAGGTGACGAAATTGAACTGCCACATCCTGTCTCTAGGGTTGTTGAGTCATTTCACTGTTTCTGATTACACACCGTACTTCGTACATGCAGTTGCCCCTTGTCAGTGGAGCTCTGTGGCAATTCTGTCGCGTACGCAAATCAATGATATGTGTGAATCGGGGCTGATTAAAGTTAAGCCGACTGCTATCTGAGTTAGAAAGTCCATCGGCTATGCTGTGTATAATGTTAATCACTCAAACAGGGGGGGGTAAGTCAGACGTAGCCCAATCGGGTGGCAAGCATGTCAGCTCGCTGTCAAGCTGTTGTTGACGCCGAAGATGGAATTACAATATATTGAAATAAGTAAAAACATATCAGCTCGCTGTCAAGCTGTTATTAACGTTGAAAATGAATTTACAAAATGTTTTACTTCTATTTTGCATATACGAAAGCAATTTTCAAACTTCGTACTTCTCGTACTTTGTACAAGTGGACACATTCCGTGGAAGCTCACCGAAAGTTAGATTACTATCCGATTGGCTACGTTTGGCTTATATCCTTGTTTGAGCGATTAACATTATATAGCCGATGGACTGTGTCCTTCTCAGCGTACTGTAGTAAGCATTTGTCATTTCGAGAGTTTAGAGAAAAGCGGTAAGTACTGTCTTGTAGAAGTAAAAGCATAGGCCCAAGAGTCGAGACCATAGTACTCAAAAATGAGAAACTACAGTATGGTAATATGATATGCAGAGTTGTTTTTTTTCCTTCATGTATAACAGCCAAATTTATTATAATAGCCTTACATCTAAGGCCTTTCTGGTAGCTTCGGCCTGTCGCCGTGTTCCTGTTTTGATATTTGCCTGTCTCGATCTTGCGATTCTGAAGAGACGCTGTACAGGACTTACCAATCTAGTCTGATCTTTCAAAGAAGAACATCCCTGCCGTGACGCAATGAAACGTAAAGTTACAAAGTAACAGGAAGTGGCGGCAAAAACCGATGGGTGATGATACCAGGTCAAGCTGGCCCAACTTGAGAGGCTGAGTTATGCCAAGCGCAGATTCACCAGGTGGCTGAGCAGGCATCCAAGACAGAATACGATGAACATCGTACGGTACCTGTACATACTGTAGAATTTTCACAAGGGCAGGTACAATCTTCGTAAAGCTCGCCTGTGAACTCTATTATGCAAGAGCTTATTCTGCACTTCTGTGAAAGCTAATCGAAGGATTCCGATTTCCCGTGTTTTGCACTTTTTATTTTTGCTCTGCCCCTCTTTTGTACATACGCATACATAGCCACCGCCTTTCGTATTCTGTTTTGATTCTTCTTATTTCTCCCTGCTGAGCTGGACATGACTGATGACTATTCAATGCATCGTACCGATGCTGGCCGTTGTCGTCCTCAAACTCTTAGTTCGTATTTTGAACAAGTCCATCAGCCGACAAGACGGTGTACTTCGGCGTTTCACATGTAGCAGTGCCACACGATCCCCCTTCATCGAGTTGTATGAAATTCATTAATAACACAAGCGACTATTGTAATCATAAACAGAGAAAGCCCGTGATACGCATGAAGATGTACAGACAATTGCTATGCTCAACTGATGTGTGGTAGAGTATCGTCTGCTTTGTGTCTGATGAGGCTCTTCTTGCTAGTGGCAGTGGACTTGTGAGCTAAACCATACATCTAGGCTCTGCCTACTCCTGCGAGATATGAGATACGAAGTACTTACAGTACAGTACGGTACAGTAGTATGTACTTCGTCAAAGTAGAAGTAAACAACGGATGCGCTAAACGAAAAGTCAAACGAGCCTCCCCATAATCGGGTCGGAGATTTCTCCTCTTTTGGCAGAGCTGCGCCTACTCCGTACAGTAGGGTGGGAAAAAGTGTCTGGAATCACCCTTACAGCTAAGAAAGCCAAATAGTACAGCCAAGTTAGACTTTGTGTTGCCACAATAAAATCACTAGAAATCATACTGTTTTATTTAGTCGCTTTATAATCGCGTTGAATTTACTCCAAGTCCTTCTCAATTGCATCGAATCGAAATATCATTTCAATAGCATGTACGATGTGTCGAATGATTTTCTGTACGTTGATCTGCTTCTCGAACTCACTTGAAATATCCCTACATTTCTTTATCAACGATTCGTAACCGCGATTACCAAAGCTAAAAAGCGGTGTACAAAATTTTAAACTTTAGTGTTTATTCTTATAAGCAGCCACATCTATGTGATTAACCTCCGTAAGTTTATTTTGGCTATCGAATCAAACTTTACCAAGTCTCCCTTGGCTGTGTCAAGTTTACCTTGGCTGCTAGGGGTGCAGATAGTATTATCTCCCACCGCCCCGGCCCCCATATAAAAGTAAAAGTGTAGTCTCCAACCAGTCAATTCAGCGTAGAATCTTCTACCAGAGAGCATGTTTTGTAATATGTCGATTACAAGGGTTTTGCCTTTGTTTTCCGGTTTATTTTCCGGGGGCCGGCGGGGGGTGGGGCCGGGGTAAGTAATAGAAGAGGATGAATCGAAGATCTCATCGGATACACAACATCGCACTTACCACTTGTGTGTTGTGTACCATGTACCATATCACATCGTCTGTAATCATAAAACCTTTCACCAATGAAATCAGCGCCCAGTTTGCATCCAACGGTAACCTGTAACGGTACTCTCTCCGGCATCATCATATAGCCAGGCAAGGATACCCCAGACGTTCGACTTTTCATGAGAATCGAGAACCAGAAAAGCCCACATCAGAAGTTCGTATTCGGACGCGTATGCTTGCTGTAGAGTATGTACAAATCATTATATAAAGAGGACATCCATCCGCCGAATCATACTCACCAAGATCGTTAAACAGCATCATCATCATCATCATCAACAACAACAACACTCACCAAGCTGCACCAACTTCCAACTTCTTTTTCCACACAATAAAGCACCTGTCAATCATATCTCACATTCCTCCCACGCAGATCAAGATGCAATTCTCGACCCTCTCCCTCGCTATCGCCATAGCTTTCACCTCATCAGTCGTTACCGGAGCGCCTGAGCCTCAACAAACCATCGGTCCCCTTAGATGCGAATCGATTTACGTTGATGGCACATGCAAAGACGACCCAACACTGGGCTTCATTTGCGTTAAAAATCAATGGCCGTGCTCTGGGAATTTCCCGAATCTATCCCCTGAAACCGGCTTGATCAATGAATACAATTACGGGGCATGTAGAGGCCAATCAAGTGGTACGCCGTGCATGTACAGCAACACATGCTGCCCTTGATCAGCGAGGAGAAGAAGAGGGATGATGGCGGACGCCGATATCACAGGGCTCCCGTGCAAGTGATTATGGAGGTGCGGGTGCGGACACTAGGCGGAGAATTCGGACGTTGAAATCATCATGAAGGAGGTGGTCGAGGGAGGCAGCACTGATGGAAAAGTGGATGGAATGCGTTATACAGTACTTTTGAATGTTACTTCTGATACCTTTATGCTCCCTTAAAATTCCTTGCTGTTCCTGGAGGCTTGATATCAGCTGAATTTGAGCCTCTGGGGCATACTTTACTTGTTGTTGTTGTTCTTACGCTCGCTTAACTGGTATGAGCGTCCGTGACCTTCAGTCTCACTGGAGACTACGGAAGGAACAGAAAAAAATACACTACAAACTTTACCAAAAGTTCAATTCATCGTCTCTAGACTTTGGCGAACACGTCTATCTATCCTCCAGCCACGCACGACACTTTAAGGGTCGGTTGTGCGAATGTCGTGTTTGGATGCGGTAACTACAGTACGTGGACACCTGAAGTTGCGCGTGTGTACCGGACAGTGATTTATTACAGCCGCCATATACCTCGAAGTTTTTAACGAATACTTCTCTACGTTTTTTTACGACGATAGCATTTAAATTCAAAATAATACTTCAAGTTATAAAGCATATATTATTAAGCTATGGCTTCGTAATTTAATTATGAAATCAAAGCTTTATTCACCGGATTTTAATCCAATCGGAAACTTATAAAAAATATTTAAAACAAAAATAATCGAGCTTAAATCAAAGCTAAGAGTTATAAAAAACAATAAAATATTACATCGATTTTTTATAAAAACTGTATAAAAAGCGTGAAAGCTTCTGAAAGATCAGTTGTTAAATAAACTAGCGGAGGGGATGCAAAAAAAAGTAAACGCTGTTAAGGCTGCAAATGGGTGGTATACTAAATACTGGTTGAAATCGAATATTCTTTCGATTTCCAGCTTTCACTTAAGCTATTTGTAATTAAAATCGATTAATTATTGGTGGATTTATGAAGTTGTAAATGTAGTGAAATTTTGTTGGGGTAAGGACTATTTACTGACGCGCAACTTCATGTGTCCACCCACTGTAGCTTGGCCCCTTGGAATAGAAATGACAAGCCTGGTTTGCGTTTGATGGATATGCCCAACTTCACGGCGCAGAGCATGATGATATCGAGTACAGCGTATATATAAAAACATCAAATAACATGATGGATCGAACGCGAGTTGGTTGCACATTGCAGGGACATATGCCTTCCTGACCGCGGTCACAGAAAACGAGGTCTGGCATGGCTCTCGAGGCTGGACAAGGCACCATCCTGACTCCAATATACTTCTACTAGCTGTGGCTCACCGAACACGATCAGCGAGGTTTCATTGCACGTCGCACACCATACATCTCGTCGACCGTGGTTACACAGACCTCGAGTTTCTGAAGGCGTACCTAGTTGCAACAGCACACAGCACACAGCACACAGCACACAGCACATCCATCAGCTAGCCAGGTGTATCGTGCAACGCGTCTGACCTAAAGCAGACTTTGTTCCAAGGCCACTATACCGTTGGTTTCTTGACACCCTATCGTGTCTCGCGTGCTACTGTAGGCGTGGCCGCCAGTTTGCATTCACAGCACACCTGTACGACCACACTTCCGCTGACGACTTGCTACAAAAGAGTTGATGTATCCACAGATGAGCTTGTACGTGGTCTAGAGGGTGACTGGGCGCATGAATATGCTTGAGGTTGTGATTCGACAAGCGATGCAGAAGAGCGAGCTGATTAGGCGTATTTCAGGGGCTTCGGAGTGTAGTTGAGCGCGGTTAGGCATGATTAGTATATCGGGACTCATAGCACTCTCCTTGTGGGTCCTGATTTTAGGAAAGGCTGTAGAAAGCGTACCCAACGGGCAAGATGTTGCAAGTGAGTTCGGGACTGGCCAAAGATGTATGCGAAGAAGACATTGGACGAAGCTGAAGAGAAGGACACAGTCTTTCATGATGCCTCATGCCTCTGTGTACGCGGATCGTGAAAAATGATGGCAGAATGCATGTGCTAGAGCGACATTCAACGTGAAGATTTGAGAAATGTCCTGATTCCTGCTTCTAAACCCTCTGGGCTAGGCTTCTCTGGGCAGACGTCCGGCTCGTATCCAAAGCTGTTTCGCAGAAAGTCTCTAGTGGTAGGGCCAATCGTGGCAACAAACGTTCTTCTCGACTCTTGTGGGTTGACAGGTTTCGCCTTCCCCGTTTCCGGATCCAGCACTTCCAACGCCCGAAGCATAGCCTCGCATCCTGTGGGAGAGAAGACAACCACCCATCTCATAGGTAGATGCTTTGTTTCCCGCAATAGTTTAGAGAAGTTCTCTTCGAAAGACTCCATCACGCCTGTCCCATAAATTACTAGTTCATCGACTTGTATCCGGCAATCGTCTGCTAGGGCCGGATCCATCAAGGTCTTTGGTATGATATCTCGTCTCTGCTCACCCACCAGAAATAGTAGAGGTGGTTTGGTTTTTCGCTCTTGATACCACTTTCTGTAGTGGTCGAGCATGTAGTGTGCCAATGCTTCCCCGTTTCCCATATCAGCACCAAAGACTTTGAGAGCCGGGGTCTGCGGAATGGCTCGTAGAGCCCGAGCAGTAGCTGGGCCAACGGTATATATTGGTACATGTTGCAAATACGGCCAACGTTCATCGCCTGTTGCATCGTAAGCTAGAGTTCCGGCAGACACTTGTGATTCTAATATCACCTTTGCCCTCCTCGACCAGCCCTGCAAACGCTTCCACAGCACGCTGAGAAGTGAATATCATTCCACCATACCTATTTTCATCTCTCTTACCAATCTCTTGATTTCTGAGCAAATCTCTCACAGCGCCGAGGCCCTCGTCCAGGAATTGGTGCTCCAGGACTGGCACGAAGGTAGGCTCGAATCGGCGTTCGTTGTCACGGCAGAGAATTGCTCTTCATAGCCATCATTAGGTGTCGATTTTGTCTTCAAAAGAAATATCGGGGTAGAGCTCTCAGCTCCATGGCTCGACGTGGCCATTGTTGTTGTTGTTGCGTGGTGGGAAAAATCGAGGGGCTGAAAGTCGCGTTCCTGAAGAGCGTCATCGGGATCCACGTCAAGCTCGAAGCGGCCGCCATTGCCGCGTCTCCAAATCTAGAGCTTCATGGCGACAAGCTTTCCAGTCTTTGACCATTTTTTCTTCGACCCATAATCGCAATGGCAGATGATAGTAGGGATAGCGACCCATCTACTACAGCTAACACAGCTGCAGAGCCGCTCCCAAAAATCCCCAAAGGGATGATACTGGGCAAAGATGGCAAACCGTAAGCCCTCTCTTCAGATCTAGCTTTTTGATACCAATAGTAACCCTGCACCAGATGCCGCACTTGCAATAGCCTCAAAGACATGACCTCTCAATCGAAAAAGCTGACCAAGACCCCGAGTCTGGCTCCCAAAGAATGCCCACCCGACGTGGAGCAACTCGGCCGCTCCTCCTGGACTCTCCTGCACTCCATCGCCGCCACCTACCCGACAAACCCCACGCCCACCGAGCAATCGCAAGCCAGCACGTTCATGGGCCTCTTCTCGAAGCTGTATCCGTGCTGGGTGTGCGCGGAGGATTTCCAGGATTGGATGGCGAGGAACAAGGTGCGGACGGAGAGTAGGGAAGAGTTCGGGCGGTGGATGTGTGAGGCGCACAACGATGTCAATCGGAAGCTAGGGAAGAAGGAATACGATTGTGGGAAGTGGGAGGAGAGATGGAGGACAGGGTGGAAGGATGGCAGCTGTGATTAGCAGGAGCTTGACCAGGAGCTTGACCAAGGGCGTATTCATGGGAAAGCCGTGTGGATATGGACGGTTTGCATAGCGTGAGCGTTTGAAGCGTCGATCTCGACTTGGAAATAGGATATTACTCTGCTCAAGCCTTTTGATTACCGAAAGCTCACAAAGGGCATGTTTTGAGGAGAGTGGTCGCTAGGCGGTCGATAGTAGGCCTGGCATTACTGACCCTTCTCCCGTTCGAGTTTATTGCCAGTAGCTCGATCCCTTTTTTCCTTTTCGAAGCTGGCTTTGCCTTCCAGTCGAGTCCCTTTCAGTGTCGAGGCTCAAAGAAGTAACCGTCCATGCACAAGAGTGAACGAGGTTTCTGACCAGATCTTCACATTCAATGCGCGGGGCTTTCTCCGGGCGTAAGGACATGCCCAGGATGACCAGAGATCTAGACAAGCGCAATAGTCTCGATGGATCAAGTCAGTCTCTACGGCTTCTCTGTTTACATTTACTTTAATCTGGCGAATTTTCCACAAGAGAGTCTGTCTTTTGTCTCGGTATGAGCACTTTGAAAGTATAACATCAGTTTTACAAGTAGGCCGTGATATCTCCTGTGACGCCACAGCAAGGTTTATCGTTGGAATTGCAAGGTTTTCATTTTGTCAATAAAAGGTCTGTTTAAAGCCTCATATCTACTGACTGAACCCCAGGGTTGGCTTAAGAGCTAGCGTGTCAATGCAGTCGCAACCTCCTTGTGCGTCTCTGATGATGTGTACGCATGTAATAGAGAAGAGGATATTCAGTTTTAGAGACGTCAGTGTTCCAAAACCAATCTAGCTGAATGTCTTCGGGAAGTGAACCGCGGCCATGTGCAAGTGCAACAAAATCCTCGTCTCCTCGTTCCCACGCTGCTCTTGTTCGCTTCTGAGGATACTGCTGAGAACGAACCATAAGTTCGGGAGTCTTGCCGTTGACGGCGGTAGTCGGAAGTATACTCGATAGACGAGATTAGAGGATTGATTATTATCATTTGATGGCGCTTCGCTTCTGATCCCATCCCCAACATCTCGTCTTCCTCCCCTCGCCCCCCCCCCCCCCCAGGATCCAGCAATCACGCAACCCAGAACCAAATCCTTTGAAGCCAATTCTTCGGCTCTCTTATAACCTCCGTCTTAGCCAGCTCATCCATCTCTTTCTTGCCCGTCAGCACATCGATATCCTCAATTTTCCTTAGCCACGGCGTGCGATACCAAGCTTTGTGACCTAGGTACAACACGACGAAAATCGGCAGCGTAATGTACGCTGCCAGGAAGTTGGAAATCTTGAATTGGTGCGGCCAAAAGACTTGGAACCCGTTCGTGAGGGTAAGGAGGGAAATGACGAAGAGAACGATGTAAGTAAAGTACGGTTGAAATGGAGTGCGATACGGGAGCGTGCTGAGGAGGTTGTTGTGCACGAAGGCGGCGCGGAAACGGAGGTAAGTCACCATGACGATGATCCAGGCGATGAACCCGGAGATCGTGGAGATGTTTACAAACCAATTGAAGACTGTAGCACCGGTGTTCGACACGTTGAGGAAGGCGAGGAGACCAAAAGACCAGGTGAAAATAACGGCGACGTATGGAACCCCGTGCCTGTTGGTGAGGCTAAAGATCTTCGGCGCTTGTTTGTTCAAAGACATTGAGTATAGGACCCGAGATCCGGAGTATAAGAATGAGTTCCCTGCTGACCATGCGGATGTCAGGATTGCGGCGTTGATGGCGTGGTTCAGACCCCCGATACCAGCTCTCTGGATTCCAAGAACCCATGGACTCGCGCTTGCGTTCCCAGCTCCGAGCAATCTAGGTTCGTCTGAAGGTACGATGACACCAAGGACCAAAGATGCAAAGCCGTAGAAGAAAGCCAGTCGCCAGATAAAGCGTTTCGCGGCCTTGGGGATGTTGCGGCGAGGATCAATCGTCTCTCCCGCTGCAATTGCAATCAGTTCTGGAGAAGTGATGAAGGCGAATCCTGCCTTGACAAAGGCATGCCAGAATGCCAAGAACTTGCCGGTGTTGCCAGAAGCCATATATGGTTTAATTGCCCCGGGATTTCTGTAGTATCTGAATCCTAGTCGATCGTGGTTGGGGCCACCTCCGAAGAAGAGGACGATTCCGAGAATGATCAAACCAATGATAGTAATGAGCTTTATACTGGCAAACCAGAACTCGGCTTCGCCGAAGAAGGAAACGGCAACGACGTTCAGCAGTAGAACGATAGCCAGAACTATGGCAATCCAGATGGCCACATGTACAGGAGCGTTCCAGTAATCAAGAACGATAGCCGCCGCGCTCGATTCAGCAGCTACCAGCATAGCGTACGCATAAAAATAGTTCCAGCCTGTAGCGAAGGCCAGCGAGGGGTCGACAAACCGCTCGACGAAGTACGGGATCGATATTCCTCTCATTGGGAGATAAGTCACCATCTCTGCGAGGATGTTCATCACGCACCAGACCATGAGCATCATGCAGACATATCCCATGAACAATAGAGCTGGGCCGGTCTCGGACAGGATGCTACCAGAACCCACGAACAGTCCCGTACCAATTGCACCTCCTTTTCCGCTATCAGCTTTGATCTAGTTAGAAGAGACGGGCGGGTACCTACCGAGAGCCAGGAACTGAATGTGACGGCTCTTGAGACCACGTTCGAGCTGGTTGTGGGCAGTAGCCAGATTCAGCTCGGGATCGACATCCTGAGACACAGTCTTGAATTCATCGTTGAGCTCAGGATCTGTTTCTTTGTTCTCCGCTGGGTACGCCATGGCTGGCAACGTCTTCGAGAAACGTTGAAGTGTGCAGATTGTTTATCCCGCTGTCGATGAGAAGGCATTGCATCGATACTTCCTACGTTGAGATTCTCGGATAAGCTCGGCTGCAATTGTGTGACTAGACTCACTCTGGCAAGTACTGTAGAGGACTTTAGGGGTTCTCCGTGTTAGTATTCGGCTAAGATATTGACAGCGTCAATCCTCGTTATCGTGGATCCTACGGCGAATCCGCCGCACTGATTCAATCAAAAAGTAGCGAGAAAAATCCGGTCACACCACGACCAAGCAAATCAATCGATGCAAGTAGCAGTTCCCCCGTTTCTCTTACCCTTTCTCAAATTACAAAAGTGGGTTCTTGAAGCCTCCCCCAAATTCGCCCCCAGAAATCGCCACCCAAGTCCGGTATCTACTTTGCCGTTCTACCCATGGCGCCTGGAGTCTTGAAATTGGCCTACAGTTTTCTTCGCCGATGCAGCGAGAGCCAGGCGAGGCATCGTCTGTCAGCTAGAAGCGGTTCGTGATATGAAAAATTGCAATCTCGCAATTGTATTTTACTGAATTCCGGGGCAGTGTACCGAAATCTTTCATCTACTGTATCTATCTACAGATGTTGTTGACATTGGCTTTTCGCTTGATGACGGCAGAGACCTGGCGCCAAGATACATACCTACGACTAAGTACCTATAGTTAGCTTAGCTGACAAGCTGCTGTCCATAACGTAACCACGTTACCTTTTGATCTCTGATTCTACCTATTCATTGGTCGCGAAATTTCTCTTTCTCCTCGTCAAGTCCGCTTTTCATATAAGCAAGTTCAACTCCAAGATGCTCAGGCTAACTCAAGTCTCACACAATCTTGTGCAACGGCCTACGGCATGTAGATCCCATGTCTCGGCCTAGGTGACAGAGCTTCGATTTCGGTACGCAATTGTACCAAAATGAATGAACATCACCCTTCGTCTTTCTGGGTTCCTGGGTTCCTGGGGCTTTATGGATCTATATGACAGCATGACCAAACAATTGGAGAACAACGGATGTCTGAAGCTGTTGTCGGTTTTTGATACAACGTCTTCAATATGACCCGGTTCGAGCTATTCGAGAGGGTTGGCTGATGGGCTCGCTCATAAGTTCATGTAGCACCGCAGGCAATTTCCTCTTGACTACTCTCGTCTTGGGCATCAGACACGATCAACGTTTGTCCTTTCCCCGCATATCACATGTTCTATAGGGTAAAATGATTCTCTCTGCCTTAATTTATTCTTTTCACAGGGGTTGTTCTGGGTCATCGTCTGCCGTGTTTCTCCACGTTTTCGAATGCCAGCTCGGCGCCATGGCTTCAAAAATTGGCCAATCTACATACTTCCGTGTGCAGATCCGTCAATGATAAACACGCCATCATGTAACGGTGCCAAGTTTCGTTCGTTCCTGGCCATCGAGCTCTATCGAGATTCCGATACATTCACGATATGTTTAGTTCAGAAGCAGCCACGCAATTTTGCTACATGTATCATATATGACAAAGTCTTTTGCTGATTTTGTACTAAGTATCGGGAGAGAGCGCGTCATGTTCTTCTCTATCGGGACTATACAGAACGGATATCTGTGTCTTCAGGGTGTACTACATGCTGCCAACCCTCATCATAGAGAGCCCGCATGGTGGTTGGTCAGCGTTGCCTACTTCTGCAGGCGGTATACTTCTAAATGACAGCAAATCATCTTGAGCCACTCTAAAAAACTTAACGCTGCATGTTACAGAGCCGCTTACACCCATACCAGGAAGACCAGCTTTGATATACAAATCCCGTGGTCATTCTGAGGACTGGCGTCCACATGCGCATTCCTGTCAGTTTTCCGCGGCAAGAAGTTACGAAAGATAAATAATGCGACGAAATTCTTGGATGTCAAGCAAAAAGAAGGATGATCATACATCTATGCTGACGGAAACGCAATTCTCGATCGGCATTCGTGACGTCCAATGAGCTCGGAGCAATCTACGATTCAATGTCGTGCATGGACTTTGAGACAAGCTTAGCTTACAGTACAGTATGTAGGAACAGAGCTGCGTAGGGAATGCACGTCAACGCTAGCGTCAATTTTTCTCCAAGATGCAAGTTTAATTGGTTCAAAAGACGGTGGTGTAGCCTCAAACACAGTCTCTGTACTTCTTCTTCTGTAGCCGGGAATTTCTGTCCCCATGCTGTGGTTTCCACTAGTTAGACTATGCCGGAAGCAAAGACCGCAGTCCTTGAAGTTGTTGACGCTACTTGGGATCTGACTCTGATTTAGGGCAGGATGCAGACATGCGGATGAGGACCGATTACATGATTGCACGACTATTCTACATCCTCAAAGATATGACATGATGTCGCTTGAGAACGAACTGAATCTTACACAAACTATTGTATCGGGCGACTTGCTGTTGGAAAGTTGCCATAGTCGCTAAGTCGTCGGTGCTTCAAACATTTACGAGGAGATTGATCAGGTATCTGGCCCTTAAGCCGATTAGTTCCAGCTTCATTTCTGTTGAAATGTTCATTTAACAGTATGCTTGGGGAAAGTTGATAGTTAAGGGCGTACTTGCCCATATCTTGACCCCAATGTCACGATAGTGAAATTTAGCGAGGTTTGTGGATCTCGGGGACGTGTCCGAAGTTCCAAAGCTCCTTCTACCAAATCTTCAGCACCAGCCTGCCTTGACTCGCCTTGCCTTGCCAAGGCGGAGGCTAGGTTGAATCGGCTTTTTCTCACACTGAACAGGTGTTCTGGCGTGCTCTTCTCAAGCTGAACAGCACTTTTCAGTGGTCTGATCGAGGACGATCACGAAGCCCAAACTAGCTCCATGCAGAGCAAGTCTATCAAGCCAGAGTTATACGGCATTGACCAAATCATCCTCTTCAGTAAGTTCAAATCATATGTATCACTGCACATTTGTGTATCACGACTTGCAGACTTTACGAAGAAATGAGTGGATGAGATCGCGGACTCCTACACTGAGAGGCAGCTGCCGTCACCACTTTTCAGCATGTTGCAGATCATCTCATCTCCATTGGGATGATGCCACTTTTCTCCTATGGGAAGTTCAGTGCCCCCTCCTGTTTTTCTATATAAGACCACATCTCTCTCGTCAGTTTCGAAGCAAAGACACAGAGTTCAAACCCATCTCAACCCTCTTTAAGCATACACGAAATACCTCGCGAAAGACCCAGCTCGTTCTCAGAGTCGAAGAAGCATAAAAATGTCCTCAAACTCCGGTCCAGTTGATGCCTCCGTCATTGATGATCGTGAGTCACTCGGTAAAGGGTATCTTCGAATTTCAAAACTGATATTTATGTACAGGTACTGCGATTGCTGCAATCGGCAAGGTAGGAAGTGGCGCTGGTGTCCTCCGAGTCTACTTCCAGGTACGTTCTTCTGCCCATTTCACGGACGATACTAACGTGTCGATTTCTAAGGATGTATTTGGAGGCATCCGTGAAACCGGGTACAACGGATCTGGGTCTACGTGGTGGGGTGGAGACAAGGCCATCGGCAAGGGAAAAGTTGGCTCGCCCGTAGCTGTGGCTGCTACTCCTGGTCTCGAGCACGTAAGAGCTCTCATACCCGGCCGCTAACAGACAAGCTCGCTGACGTTTGTGTGAGATTCGTCTCTATTATATCACCCCGGACTTCAAGCTTGGAGAACTTTGCTATGATGAGTCCGACAGTGGTAAGGGTTGGTTCCCCGGAGAGCTGAGCAACAAAGGCTATCCCGTCGCCCCATATTCGCAAGTAGCGGCTACGTACATCGATGGCAATTCATTGAAGATCCGGCAAGTACCCTGGAACAGTTTTCCGATCCCAGCCTGAAGCACTTGCCTCGAAGACGGCATTTTTGGAGTCCTGTGCCAGACATAAGCACAAATAGGGTGCTAATCCGTCTTGTCACATAGCGTCTACGTACAAGCCCCCGACAACACGATTCAAGAGTACAGCAATGATGGTAGGAACTTCACCCCGTCACAGACTTTGCTTGACTGATTTCGGCAGGTCCATCCTGGTACAAGGACCAGGCTCTCGGAACTGCATCTGCAGGGAGTAGCATTGCAGTAACTGCATACAAAGCGTCGAAAGTTAGCATCCGGTACAGATTCCTCCATACCCACCGCTGAAACGTTTAGCTAATTCCCTGCCGCTCAGCCTCTACTATCAGGCCCAAAACCTTGACCTGATCGAGAAAGCCCACGATGATGGGGGCCACTGGGAGACTGGAGAATTCTCCGTCCACTCGGCATCTCCTCGTGCTGCCATCTCAGCGACGAACTGGTCCTCCTCCTCGGGCACCGGTCTCCGTGTCTACTACACCGGTCCCGACGATACCATTCTGGAGAAGGCGAATGATGGAAGCTGGTACGACGGCGCCTTCAAGCAGAAGTCTATTCCAGGCTCACAGATTGGCTCTTTATCATGGCTCGCTAGTGGTAAGCCAGAGATACGCGTCTACTCGCAGGCCGGCGTCCAAATCACGGCTGTTTCGGAGTGGAAATGGCAGAATGGTTGGACAGCCGGCACCCGCGCTCTTCCACCGGCCGCTCAGTAGGCGCTCGAAGCGGACTGCAGTTCGGCACGTTGGTGCTGATAGGGATAATGCTGGTTTCCCCCTTGGGTGTTTTCGCTGTTCACGTGCATTTGACTAGCTAGTGAGATCTCACCTTGTTTCGCCGTGGAATCTCTGCATCAGATTGCCAATACACTCGTTTGATCACGTAATCGTGCCACGGATTGAAATCTGCTCTAGCGCTTTGGAGACTAGGAGATGTTTGGTAGTTTCTGTACAGTTCCAACTTTCACGTTGTTCGAATAGGAGGGTTTGTTTACTTTTCAGAGTGTGCTTAGAAGCGAGGCAAGTTAGCCGAGGGAGGGAATGGCGAGGGGCCATTGGGTATCCGTTGGTACCACGAGGGGTGGGTGAGACAGGAAAGAGTATTCTTATTTTGTGGTGTAACATCCGTAGATCTGTTTACTAAAGTGCGCAGTGAGAAAGCTTGGGTGGAAAGGGATACACGCCCTCGGCGCACTACTGTACCTCAAAACTCTTCTACCCCTGAGTTATGCTCAGGATGGCGGCAGCAGGAAGCCAGTCTCCCGACAACACTTCTGAGAAGTGACATGTCGAGTTTCCACATCCCATTGGATCTGCCCGAGCTGCAGGAGCTACTTCCTAACTAAGCAATCCCACGTGACCAAGCGGAATAGCAGCAGTGGAGATGGAAGAACATGCCGCCATTCCGTAAGCATTTCACTCGTTCTGTTGTATTCATATCATCCCATACAACCTCCTCGAAGTATTATCGACCGATATCTGTTCTCAAGTTTCCAACATAGCAGATTGTGTGACTATCTCTTTGTCATATGTACACATCCTCGGATGAAGGTTCCCTATCAGTCTCCACTCTTGACCTCCCTTGTGCAACATCGATGACATGGTACAACCGGCACCCGCAATGATAAGAGCCAGGTTCTCGGAATGAGATGATCGGGCCATGGACCTACCCCTCAGTCAAAAGGAATTGTAAACACGCAGATCGGTAAGTGCTTGTTTCGGTCCGTCCAGGTGCCAACGCCGAGAGGGAACCATAAGAACCGACAGTCCTCTGTGTTTTGAACGTCTGATCCTCTCCTACGTTTCTCGATTTCGGGCAATCAAGATGGGCGACGCGGGTCGGATGAAAAGAGCTGGGTACAGACTTGGAGTCGACGTTGGGGTACGTGACGGTCTTCAATTCATACATGGCTTATCCTTACGCCCCTTCAGCGCGCTGATGTACCCAGGGAACGTTTACTGATGTCTGCGTCTTTACCCCGGAGGGGAAGACTGTCAGAACGAAGGTTCCTTCCACCAGCCAAGACCAGAGCATTGGGGTCAAAAACGGGATTCAAAAGGCACGCGAAGAGTTGAAGAACCTCTATGGGTGGGATGGGCAATTTGAAAGCATTCACCATGGCACTACAGTTGGTGAGTGATTGCCCCGCGTGTGCTGAAAAGTCCGACGACGTTGACACTCTGCGCCTAAGGGACCAACGCTGTTCTCGAAGGCAAGGGTGCTCGGACGGGCCTCATCGTCACTGCAGGCCACAAAGATGTTCTTTCGGTCAGAAGATCTCAGATACCAGGAGGCTTAGGGGCCTGGATTAACTTCGTCCCGCCACCTCCCATTGTGCCTCTTGAAAGCACCGTCCAGTGCGAAGGCATGATGTCCGCCGACGGGAAGATTGTCACTCCCGTCGACGAAGCAAAGCTACGGAAGGATCTCCGGCACCTTAAGATACAGAAGCCAGAAGCCGTTACCATCAGCCTTATTAACTCCTACCAGAATGCTGCGCATGAGCGAACAGTGGCGAAGATCCTCGGAGAAGAGCTAGGCCCTGACGTCGAGATTGTCTGCTCTGCTGATGTTCTGCCCGAAGTGGGAGAATATGAGAGAACCGTTACGGCCAGCGCAAACGCCATCGTCAAACCGGTTGTGAAGAAGTATCTGGCGAATTTGCAGAAGCTTCTCGCCGAAGACAGCGAGACGATTCGGATCTTGAAGAGCGATGGAGGTCTGACGACCTTGGATCTGGCTGGGGAGTTGCCGGTCAACATCTTGATGTGAGCCACGAGCCGCTCTGCTGGTTTTGAGATGCTGAGAATTGTACAGGTCGGGACCTGCGGGTGGCGTCCGAGGAGTTGCTGATGTTGTAGCCAAGAAGACGAGATACCGCAACCTCATCACGTTAGATATGGGGGGCACATCAACAGATTGTGCTCTGATTGCCAATGGAGAGCCTACCCTTCGTCGAGAAACTGCAGTGGACTCTCTCACGGTCCGAGCCCCTTCGGTCGATGTTCGATCCGTCGGAGCAGGAGGCGGATCCATCGCTCGATACGTCGAGCTGACTTCCACATTGCGAGTCGGACCGGAATCTTCGGGGGCCAAGCCTGGCCCAGCCTGCTATGGGAAAGGAGGTACAGATGCAACTGTGACAGACGCAAATGTTGTGCTCGGATATCTCCCAGACAAGCTCTTGGGAGGGGCGTTTCCTCTAGACATCGCTGCTGCTACAGCTGCGGTGGAGAACGTGGCGGGTCAGATGGGTCTCAGTACCGATCAGACTGCCCAGGGCATCTATGATCTGGTTAACGAGAGGATCTACAATGCCCTGCGAAACGTCTCCGTTGAGCAGGGTCACAACCCCGAAGACTTCTCTCTCGTCGCCTTCGGAGGCGCCGGACCGCTCCATGCCAACGCTGTGGGCAAGCTGCTTGGAGCTTGGCCAGTGATCATTCCACCGGCACCAGGCGTCTTGTGTGCCCAGGGGGACGCGACGACGAAGTTGAGCCACGAGCAGTCGGCGTCGTATATCAAGTTGCTTTCGGATGCCAGCCCAACAGCGATATGGGACTCCCTACAGAAACTACAGGAAGCTTGCCACGAGGTCATGTTCCAGGCCCTTGGACGCGGCCCGTCCACAGTCCTGTCCACCATCCTCGAGGCAGACCTGAGATACAAAGGCCAAGCTCTGACTCTCAGCATCCCCTTTCTCGAAGAGGAGTTCAAGCTCGAGCCCCAGGAATTCGTAGCTGAGGTCAAGAAGCGATTTGATGCTGCGCACGAGCAGCAGTTCAGCTTTTCCCTCCCTTCTTTCGCTCTGGAGATCATGCGTCTGGGTGCCATCGTCACAGACGGATCGCCAGACATGGAGATCACGCCCATCCAAACATCCAGTTCTGCGGGCGAGACACCCCCAGAGAGCGCCATCGTGACCCGGAAAACGATCAGCACGGAGGGCGAGAGGGTTGAGGCGATCTTCTGGGACCGAGCGAAGATCTCGAAGAGCGGATACCGCGTTGACGGACCATGTGTGATTTCCGAGATGGATTCCAACACCCTCATTCTTCCTGGATTCTACGGAGAGATCGATGCCTACGGCAACATTCTCGTGCGTCCAAAGGAGAGCAGCGCTCGCACCGGCGGAAACGCTGAACTGGACTGGGATGCAGCTCGGAGGCTTGTTGATGCGTCCTCGCTTATACCAACGCTCATCTCTTCCTCGCTGCAGTCGATTCGGAATGAGATGGACACGCTGATGCTGCGGTGCAGTATGTCACCCGCCATCCGAGACCAGCAGGACGAGTTCAATGTGATCACCAACAAGGAGGGCAAAATGCTGGTCGGTCAGTTCGGTAGCTTCATCGGGCAGTTCCTCGACTCCTGGCCCGGAACGATTGAAGAAGGGGACGTTTTCGTCACGAACGATGTCTACGAGATCCGCGGCGCTGTTACTCATTTGAACGATGTGATCGTTCTCCTGCCGATCCACTACCAGGGAAACATTGTCGGATGGGCTGCTAACTTCGGCCACATGACGTGAGTGCGACGTCTGGAGGACTTGCGTGGCCATGCTAACTTCTCCATAGCGACGTCGGGGGAAAGGTCCCAGGAAGCATGTCTATCAATGCCAGATCGGTCTTCGAGGACGGTCTACAAATCCCCACCGTCAAACTGTACGCGAGAGGCACTCTCAACGAGGCCCTAGTCAGCGTTTTCTGTCGGAATTCTCGCCAGCCGGACTGGTTCCGAAGTGACCTGACGGCCCTCGTCGCCGCTTGCCGCACCGCGGCGACGAGGGTTTGCGAGTTGAACGAGAGGTTTGGACCCAAGTAAGCATCGTCGGCCTCTCGACCGGCGTCCGGTTGGGTCGCGCAGTTCCACGAGCGCCCGCTGACCGTGAGAGCGCAGCGTCTATACCGCGTCGTGCGATGAGTTGCTCTCCCGAAACCGCTCCGGGATAGCGAAACTCATCGACAGGCAGATCGGCACGGAGCCGTCCAGCTTCACGGACTTCGTCGACGACGACGGCCAGGGCGTCGGTCCGTACGCCATCACCTGCACGATGCAGAAGCAGGACGGCCAGCTCGTCTTCGACTTCTCGGGCAGCAGCCCGCAGAGCGAGACGTCCATCAACTTCTATCTCTCGACGACCATGTTCAAGATGTTCGTCGGCTATCTGCTCGCCGTCTTCGACCCCTTCTGCGTCGTCAACGACGGCTTTCACGACCTGCTGGAGGTCATCACGCCTGAAGGCTCGCTTCTGCGGCCGGTGAGGCCCGCGGCCCTGAGTTGTCGAACTCACCTCCTCGGGAGGACGATGGATATCATTCAGGCCTTGATGGGCCAGCGCAGTCCGCAACACCGAGCCGCGGCCGGCTTCTCCGACTCGCCGCACTTCTTCTACTCTGGCTTCACGCCAGACGGGGAGTGGTACCAGCTCTACCAAATCGGATTTGGGGGGGTTCCCGCCCGGCCGATTGGAGATGGGGTACGTCCACCACGTTCGTCTTTCTCGCACGACCCGGGGGGCATTCATGGCCTTGCTCGCCGGGCCTGGGAGCGTTGCAACCTCACACCGAGCCTCCTCCGCTGACCAGACTCTCTAGCCCGACTGTCACTGCCTGTTCCCGGCCATCAAATCCGTGCCCACGGAACTCATCGAGCTCAACTTCCCGCTCCGCATCGAGGCCAACGAGTCTCTCGCCGACAGTGGAGGGCCTGGCTTCTACCGCGGAGGCAACGCGCAGCGTGAGTCCTCGCTCTCTTCCTCCTCGCCGCCTTGCCCGAAGCCGTCATGACTGACGTCGCCCAGGCACCCTCTACCGCTTCCTCGCGGCCGGAGACATCAGCGTCCACGACGACCGGTGGTTCACCAAGCCCTGGGGCATCAACGGCGGCCAGCCGGGCTCGCGCTCCTCCAAGAGGCTGCACCGGCAGGCCGGCGCCGGCCACGCCGCCTCGACCCAGGTGCTGCCGAGCAAGTGCGACGGCGTGCGCGTCGCGCCCGGCGACCTCCTCGAGTTCATCACCTGGGGCGGCGGCGGGCTCGGCGACCCCACGACGCGGCCGGCGGCGCTCGTCGCCCGCGAGGTCGCCCGGAAGCTGGTCACGGTCCGGGGCGCGCGGCACAACTACGGCGTGCTGCTCGACCCGGAGACGTTCGCGGTCGATGCGGAGGGCACGCGGCGCTGCCGCGCGGACATGCGGGCGCGGAGCCGGCACGCGGGCGACGCGTCGCGGGTCTATGATCGGGGGGGGAGCTTGAGGGAGCTGAGCGAGAGGTGTTGGGAGGAGACCGGCTTGAGACCGCCGAGGCGGCAGTGGGAGGGCGAGTTGTATGGGCCGCATGCTGGGCTGCCGTATGTGAGGGAGTGGTATGAGACGATGAGGGAGAAGGGGGATTGGGATCTGTAAGTTGGGGGGGGGGGGGGGGTTGATGTTTGGGTTCGCTTAGCCGTAGGTATGTACCTACTGTACTGTACTGTATTGTACATACACAGTACAGTCAGCAAGCCGGAATCAGAGAGGGGAATGTACGCCGAACCGTCATCGCGACCGTAGTCCTGTCAGCTGCTATGTGTACGGACGGAGTTGATACTGCACTGTAGCTATCCGAAGCATAGGTCCAAATGGGTTGGCGCTGCATCCCGCGCCCCAGCTCCTCGCTCGCGTGTGTGTCGCATCACGTGGTGTTTTCTTTGGAGAGGAGGAAGGGGAAGGGCATCATCGCCTCGGTTTGGGATCTGGGGTTCGGGTGTGTGCTGGTTGGTATGCAGAGGTTTGTGCGTACTCGGAAGTTCGGCGTGGGTGGCTTCACGGTGCCACGGGGGATCGGTACACGCCCAACGAGCGAGCTAGGAGGATCGGAGTTTGCGAGAATGGGGACGTACGTACAGTACTGTACTGTACTGTGTACAGTACAGTTATCGCGTTCTTGTTGACGGTCGAGTAGCTACTAGGGGAAGATGGGAGTCAGCATCTGTGTATGTGTGTATGTGTGTACCTATGTAAATTTGTAATGTCGCACAATATCTAGCACGTGATCTATCACATGATGATCCCAACATCATGCTCAAGATGATTCTGAGCTACTCCAGTTGTTTTTATAACTAGAATGCAACTAGATTATGATCATCTGAGAATCAAAAATATAACTATTTCAATCAATCTTACAATTAATAATCGTCTCAGACCTTAATCAATAATCTCAAAATCGTTTGCACGATGTTTTTAGATCAACTGTTTAGTATGCGCTCACTGCTCCGATTATGTAAATAAGATGCTCGTTGCTTTGTTAGCTGAAATCAGACTTCAACTGATTCTTGATCATTCATATACTGTTTTACTTCAATACCTTGATCGTGATCTCTCCTTCACGGAACACAAGCCTTTCTCTATTCCGTATGTCATGTATGTATGTATATATGTACCTTGGTATGTATGTGTATGTGTGTGTATGTGTATGTGTATATCACTATCTCACTATCCCACTCTCTTACTATCTCATCATCTCTCCCTACACACACACATACATACCTATATACCTATACATATACATGCACACATATCGCTCGACCTGACCTGTAACCCCGCGACACCCCCCAGTACCACGCGAGATGCGCGTCTTTTTTCTTTGGGTAAACACTACCGTACTATATCACACAAAACAACAGCACGCTACATCACACAGTACAGTACAGTACAACACCACGCTTCCACAGCCGGGAGCACGAAAAAGTCCCCCAGATCCGATTCATGACACGGGTCCACGCCAGCAGCGTATCACCCACCCACCCCCAACCCTCCCAACACCACACCATCCCACCCCCACCCCCAACCCTCCCCAGAATCACGCATCCACGCGCCGCCCCAGGTGAGACAAGCACCTCACACGCGGAAGCCAATCGCCCAAGCCAGCCAGCCAGCCAGCCAGCAGGTGACGCGCCGTTTCTCCCTGTTTTCTTTCGACACCCTGCTTTCTTGAAAGTTATAATACAGTACAATATAGCACAATACAGTAGAGCACAGTAGAGCATAATACAGTAGAGCACAGCACAGCACAGTATGTACAGTATGTACAGTATGTACAGTACCTGACCCGACCTTGTCTTAGCAAGTCTCCTGACCTACAGTAC
This sequence comes from Blumeriella jaapii, assembly GCA_009599575.1. Classification (NCBI taxonomy): domain Eukaryota; kingdom Fungi; phylum Ascomycota; class Leotiomycetes; order Helotiales; family Drepanopezizaceae; genus Blumeriella; species Blumeriella jaapii. The sequence continues at coordinate 10,447 of VWND01000025.1, read as the reverse complement.
ATAAGGTAGGAACCGTACCGTACCGTACCATACCGTACCCTACCGTACCGTAATATACCGTACCTTCTTTACTGTGTACGGAGTGTGTATATGACCCACTGTACTGATTTACTGATTTACTGATTTACTGATTTACTGATTTATTTACCTACCCACTTACCTACATACCCACCTACTTACTCACTTACCTACTCACTTACCTACCTACTTACTTACTTACTTACAGTACGTAGACACATGAAGTTGCGCGTCGGCCCCCGACCGCGACTTTTCGCGTTTACAACAAAACACACCTTTTTTTCGCAACTACACTATTATGCCACGAACAGCCGAAACGTCTCGCCAGCCCTTTGAGCACCTTTCTCAAGGGGCTAGAAATCGTATTATTAGCGCTAGAAAGTATAGGGTTCCTTATACCTGGCTTGCGGAGTCGGAAAAGTGCAGCCCATCCACCGCGCGTTACACGGTCAAAAACGCGTCTTTACAACCCGACGGTAAATCACAACCTCGAGGACGCCCGCCTTTTCTTATTACGGAACGCGATAGGAAGGCTATTTTCAGAGCAATTGCCCGTACGCTAAAGATTACAGCGGCCTAATTACGCTTTTTTACCGTTCCGCACGTTTCGAAGAAAACGATATATCGATTTTTAAAGAAATCCGGTATACAAAAATGGCGCTGTCGAAAACGACCTGTTTTGACCGACGAACGCGCTGCCGCGCGATTGCAATAGGCACTCCTTTACGATAATAAACCACTTTCTTATTGGCGTCGCTAGCGCTGGTCTGACGAATATTCAATTGAACGTGGAAAAGAAAGTCGTTAGAAGTTTGTTTATCGAGCGAAAGATTAATATTTCTATCGATTTATATTCCTTATTACTAACGCAATTTAATAGCTAAAGGCTTACAACCTTGGGCAGTTTAAGGAAAGTCTACTAAAAGTCGATCGACTATGTTTTGGGCTGCATTCGGCTGGGGAATTCGAACAGATTTGATCGTAATACGCGGAGATCCAAATGCGACTCGTAAAAGCGTTACAGCCGCCAAATATCTCGAAGTTTTCGAAAAACACTTTCCTACGATTTTTCACGACGACAGTATTTTCATGCAAAATAACGCCCCGATTTATAAAGCGCGTTCTATTCAGGAATGGTTTCGTAATATGGATATTAAATTAGTAGATTGGCCGCTTTATTCGCCGGATTTTAATCCGATTGAAAATCTATGGAAAATGCTGAAAGCTAAGATAATTGAGCTTAAACCTGAATTAATCGCTATGAAAGATAACGATATAACTCAGCGTTTATTAATCAGTATTGCATAAAGGGCGTGGGAGCTTTTGGAAGACCAGTTATTGAATAAACTGGCGAAGGGGATGCAAAAGCGGGTAAACGCTATTAAGGCTGCAAATGGATGGTATACCAAATACTGATTGAAATCGAATATTCTTTCGATTTTCAGCTTTCATTTAAGCTATTTGTATTTAAAATCGATTAATTATTGGTGGAGTTATGAAGTTGTAAAGGTAGTAGAATTTTGTTGGGGTACGGACTATTTACTGACGCGCAACTTCATGTGTCTACCCACTGTACCTACCTACCTACTCACTTACTCACCTACTTACTCACTTACCTACCTACCTACTCACTTACCTACTTACTGTATTACAATATATCATACAAACCTACCGCTATTGCAAGAAACACGCACTGCACGAACTGCACGAACTGCACGAACTGCACGAACTGCACGCACTGCACGTACTGCACGTAAACACTGTACGCCGAGACCCGGGCCCCGAGCCTGTCTCTTGCTTGTTTTCCTAGCCCTTGCTTGCGTGGACTGGGGAGGCGAGGGAGGTGGGTCGATGCATCCTGGAGATGAACCGTCGGAGCATTGGAGGGGGGGGGGGGGGGGGGGGGGAGTGGAGTGGCGAAGATGAGGTGGGATGAGTGAGTGAGTGAATGGATGGATGGTGGTGCGAGGATGAGGGATGGAGGGTGGGGGGGGGGGGGGGGGGGGGTGGGGGGTGGATGGGGGATGGCGGTGCTTGGGATGGGGGATTAGGGATTGGGAAGTGGGTTGGGAATTGGGTTGGGAATTGGGTTGTGGATTGGGTTGTGAATTGGGTTGTGGGTTGAGTTGGGAATTGGGTTGTGGATTAAGTTGGTAATTGGGTTGTGGATTGGGGATTGAAGAGGAGCTCGAGGAGGCGCGAGGTTGGGTTGGTTGGCATGGATGCTATGGATGGGTATACTGTAGGTATGTACTAGGTAGGTATGTACAGTATATGCAGCATCTACATACAGTACCGTACTGTACCTACTGTATGTACATCTGCACGAGGAGACGAGAAGATGAGCAGCGAAGCGAAGCGATACGAACGACAGCAAAGGCGGAGGGGCATCAGGACCGTATCTATACCAACAGACCGTCTCTCGATAGACGGCACACTACAGTACAGGAAAGCCATGGTCGACGACAAACACACTGTAGGTCCCGTGCTGTACACAAATACGCGCAAGACCGGTGTGGATTTCCTCGTCCCCCGGGTCCTGCGCTGAAGGACTCTTTCACATGCGCCGATCCCCGGTTGGCCGTCGCATGTCGCTCGGTGCGGTACGGTCGGTCGGTCGGTCTGTTTACTGTACAGTACTGTGCTTTGGCGAGGTGGGCATGTACCGTGCTGTGCTGTGCTGTGGCTCACGAGCTCGATCGATGGACACTGTACTGTACAGTACGGTACGGTCGATTGAGACATCAGGCCGCAGGGCCGAGAGACCGAGCGGGCTGAGGAGGAAGCGGATGGATGAGGGATGAGGGATGGGGATGGATGGATCCACGCAGGAGAGAATACCACTCCGTCCTTCGGCACGTCTGGCCATGACCATCTCTTCCTCGTCGTCGTCTCTCGGGCCCGGGATGGGATCGAGGGTGAGAGGCGGGAGGCACAGAGATACGAGGAGGACGAGACGGGGAGTATTAGTAATATGTACCGTAAGTAGTATGTGGAGTAGTATGTGGAGTAGTATGTAGAGTAGTATGTAGAGTAGTATGTATAGTAGTATGTACATTAATAGTAGTAGTAGTAGTATTGATTAACGTCTAGCGGAGGGCAGCCATAACTCGGTCTGCCTTCCTAGGACCTCCCAGAGGGTACGGAGACGTGCTAAGCTAAGGATTTATATACAAAGTACAACCCCGAAAGCAGTTCGTATTAGTACAGCTACTGCTGCTGTCGATTACGCCCTTCGCCGCCCTTTGCGATGGTCCGTCAATAAAAAAAAAAAGTATAAGCGTAAAGCTTTGGGTTTAAACCCAAAAATTGTGCAAACGGCACCGGTCAAATTTGACCTGTCAATTGCGTATTTATAAAGCGCAAACGTGGTATGACCAATAGGCCTAAAAGAAAAATAAAAACAAAACAACAAAAAGGCAGAAACTAGAAACCAAAAGGCCTTTAATGTTTTTAAAAATTACAAAGTATATACGTATTAAAAGAGTAAAAACCACGATTAAGGAAAAGCTCTTTTAATACGCATATCCCGGGTCTCTGATCCCGCGGTATCGCAGCTCCTTTGTAATCTTAAAAAGCACTTTCAAAACTTCGAGTTAGCGGCGCCGAGTTGTCTCTCGAGCGTCTGTTTTGTACGCGATTGCGTATATTCCACCGGCACCCTTTCCTCCGTCAAATATGCTGTCGAGTCGGTTGTGTTCGGTAGAAACGGTTATTCGAAGGCGCTGTACCGGGTTTTCGATAATCGGGCTGTCGATTCTTATTTTCCGCCTTTTCCCTTCAATACAATCCTTCTGGAATTCTCAGTAGGTATGCCCTCGTCAGGTAGATCGTAGTATATGCGTAGTCGTAAAAATGGCCCGGATCGCCGGTAAGAAAAATCTCTTCGAAGTCGCCACGTGTCGATTGCTCAATTTTGGCTCTCCCGACACCTTTCGAATGCAACGACGCCCTTCTGCCTCGGGAGAAAAGCGTCGATTGCAGTCGAAAGGGCGGAAGGTTCGTACCAGGCACCACGTACAGGTATTGAGTCTAGCCCGCGAGGTCGTCGTCGACCTCGCACCCCGAGGGGCGGCTAGTAGTATGTACAGTAAGTATGATGTACTGTATATGTACAGTATTATGTACAATAAGTAAGTATTATGTACTGTATATCTACAGTACTACAGTATGTACAGTAAGTAAGTATTATATACGGTAAATGTACAGTAAGTACCTATTATGTACGGTACATACCTACTTACAGACAGACCGTAGATGTCCGTACTACGGCAAGTCCCGTACAGGAAAGCGACAGTCCACACATTCATCGCAACCAACTACGCAGCCCACTAAGGACGTTGGTTCCTCGACTGTCTCGACTGTCTCTGGTGTCTCTGGTGTCTCATTCACCCCCTCCTCCCCCCCCTCCTCCCCCCCCCCTCCTCCTCCTCCCCCTCCCCCTCCGTGGACTCGCACACTTCGTCTCCGTACACACTCACGGTACTGTACACAGCACACGGTACACACGGTACACACGGTACCGTCCCGTCCTGTCCGTCTGGCCCCGACCCGCCCACTCCGACTCAGATCTGCCATCAGCCGGGCCCGTGCAATCCCCCCCCCCCCTGGCTCCTCCTCCTCCGCCGCCCGCGCCAGGACACGACCGAGAGAGAGAGATATATCTTCACCCCCGACGCTCCTCGACGGCGCGCCTCGACCGTGCCATCGCCCCCTCGACCCTCTTCCGCCACCGCGCCTCACCACTCGCGCCCCGGACCGCGAACCCTCTCGCGGAGCCAGGAGGACATGCGCCGTCGAGCCCCGCCGCGAAAGATGGCCCCCGAGTACCGACATCACTCGAGCGCCGGGTCGCTCACGATCCCCCCACCCGGCACGACCAGCAACGGCACCGCCGGTCCAGCAGCAGCAGCAGCAACAGCAGCATCAGCAGCACCACCAGCACCCCCCCCCGTCGGCGCCATGGGTCGATTCGAGGGGCCGCGAAGCCCGCCGGGCAGACAAAGTGAGTCGCGCCGCTGCGAGGAGAGCTGCGAGGAGGGGAGAGCGCGCGCGCGAGCGCCGCGACGCAGACGGCCACCGACACCGAGACCGGGACCGCAAGTTAACGGGTGGCAGACACATCGCACGTACCGTGCAAGTTCTTCCGACAAGGCGCCTGCCAGGCCGGGACCGCGTGCCCCTTCAGCCACGACCTGGCGAGCCAGGGCGATCACATCTGCAAGTACTTTGCCAAGGTATGTCGGACCCGGGTCGAGCCAGAGCAGAGACAGAGACAGAGACAGAGACAGAGACAGAGACAGAGACAGAGACAGAGACAGAGTTCGAGCCAGAGCCAGAGCCAGAGCCAGTGCCAGAGCCAGAGCCAGAGCCAGAGCCAGAGCCAGAGCCAGGGCCAGAGCCAGAGCCAGAGCCAGGGCCAGAGCCAGATCAGAGCCAGATCAGAGCCAGTGCCAGATCAGAGCCAGATCAGAGCCAGAGCCAGAGCCAGATCAGAGCCAGAACAGAGCTGACGCCCGCAGGGGAACTGCAAATTCGGCCCCAAGTGCGCCAACGTCCACGTCCTGCCCGATGGCCGCCGCGTGAACTACAAGCCGGGAGGCCTGGGAGGGGGACATCTCAACATCGGGAACCGCCTGCACACCGACGGCTATCACCACCACCCGCCGCCGACCTCGACCTTGTCGAGCTTCATCCGGAACGCGGCCCCCTCGCCCTACGGCCCGCCATACCCCGTCGCCTACCCCAGCCCGGACGACGGCCGCGGCCGCCAGCAGAGCATCGACATCCACCTCCCCATCCTCGACCCGAGCGGCGTCGCGCGCCCCCGCTCGACCTACGGGTCGCCGCGCGACGACGACCCCGGCCGCCTCGGCCTCGGCCTCGGCCGGTCGCCCCCCGTCGCGGCGAAGGGCTTGAGCGTGCTGGATGCCCAGCTGCCCGCCTCGTTCGACAGCAACGGCGTCTCGTGGATCGCCCGGAACGGGCCCATGGCCGCCTCGGTCCCCGCCAAGTTCGGGCTCGAGTCCCCGCCTGGATCGCCGGGCGCCGCCAAGGACGGACCCAGCTCCGACGCCCTGCGGAGCCTGCACAGTTCGGCCTTCGGCGACGACGCCCGCGACCGCCTCCCCGGCCCCCCCGCCTCCCCGCCGCCCTACCCGACCGAGGAGTACTTTGGCAAGAAGCCCATGCACTCCCAGCGCTACCCCAAGCCGCGGCTCCTGTCGTCCAGCGTGCCGAAACCCGACTACGACTGGGAGTCCAACTTCCAGTTCGAGGAGGATCTGCTGCCCGAGGCGCTGAACGATCTCATGACGCCCCAGGAGAAGGCCCGGCGCGGATCCCGGACCGCGGCCGAGGAGGGGCGCCCCATCACCAGCGGCGCCGGCACGCCCCACCCCGAGGGCCGCTTCGGCTCGCCGCTGGGCGCGAGCCCGTCCCGCTGGGGGCCGCTCTTCTCGCGCCAGCAGAAGGAGGAGGAGGACCGGGCCCGCGGCTCGGCCTTCGGCCACGTCGGCTCGCCGCTCCGCCCCGCCTCGCTCCACCCGGCCGCGAGCCCCGGCGCCCGGCCCCTGGCCCGGCACAGCGTCTCGGGGGACGCCTCGCCCTACCTCGCCTCGCCCCCCCGCCAATCGTCCATGTCCATCATCTCCCAGCAGCTCCAGCGCACCCGCCTCGCCCGCGCCGAGTCCCACGGCAGCGAGCTCCCGCCGCGGCCCAGCAGCGCGCTCAGTGGCGCCCGCGCCGTCGCCGAGCGACAGGTCAGCGCGAGCAGCATCGGCGGGAGCGGCCGCTTGACCACCCCCATCGACGAGGAGCACGGCGACTTCATGTTCAACCTGGAGGAGGACCTCGACGAGAAGAAGCGGTACACGCGCAGCAGCGGGGGGTGGACCATTGCCAGCGGGACCCATCCCACCCTCGGCGCGCTCGGGGGCCGCCATGGCTCCGCGAGCAGCCCGAGTGGGGGCGCCGACGGCGTGTTTGGCGCGCGCTGATGTGCCGCCGGCGATGGCTTCGTGGCTGGGGGGGGGGGTCAGCGCACCCGTCGTTCCGGCGCCCCACCCCACCACCGGCCCTCTCCCCTCGCGAACACACGCCCCACGGCTGCCACGGACACCCCACGGACGACCCCCCCCCCCCCCCCCCCTTGGCCCTCCACGACCACCCACGCATTGCACGGGTTCCCGCGGCGGCGCGTGTCGTCTCGGCGGCACATGCACCACGCGGCATGAGACGAAATGGCGATGCCTTCATGAAAATCTACGCTCGCATGATTTGTATCAGAGATTGCCTCTCTCCCCTCTTGGGTTCTCCTCCGCTTTCCGGCCCGGTCTCGGCCTCGGGGCGGGATCTCTGGCGTCCACTTGGTCTGGGTTTGTCTGCTCCGCATGCGCCACGGCGTTGGATCGTGCCCTTGGGAGGGCGCGGCGCAGGCACGGGACGTGGGACATGGGACGACGTCGTAGATAGATGCGTGGGGGGGCCATAGGCCATGCACGGAAGGGGGCGGCACGGCGGGCGTGAGTGCGCGGAGCATCGAACCCCACGATGACGGCAATGAGCACTCGATTTTTGGGATGGATGGTTTTCTTTTGGCGAGGCGGACGGACGGGTCGAGTGATGATGTACTGTGATTGCGTGCGTGCCTAGCTAGGTACATAGGTTTACATTCATTCGTGTCGACTTCACGCCCACGCGATGTGGAACTGACACTGACCCGTGACACGCCCACACACCGGTGCTCATGCTCATCCTGATCCCCGGCCCCAGAGCAGAGTTCCCAGTAGTCACTGACTCGCCCGGAGAACGCGGTCGAACCGGCTCTGGCTACGTTGCCAGTGAGATGGGAGCTCGAGCTGGTGCGACGCGCCTGGGGAGAGAAGGCACTGGGGCGTCGGCCGGCTCGGGAGGCATGACGGGTGGGTGGTGCCCGCCCTCGTGTTGCACGGTGCACGTGAAAACGTGATTGCCAAGCAAATCGCACGATCGAAGAACACACGTCATGTGACTAGAACGTGATATCTACACATCCGTCTGCCTCTGCGACGGGAAGCGCCCGAACTCCTGACCGGATCGTCACGATCACCGGCGCGCTGGCTTTCGGGCATGTGAACCATGGTCCCTCCGCCTCGTCGTCCTCATATTTCTCCGTCTGGGTTTCTGTTCCGTGGTTCTTTTTTGGCATTCCGCTCGTGCAACTCCACACCGATCAACCAGAATTAGGGCTTGACCCTCGCCGTGGTGCTGTGGGGCCCTCGCCTAATCCCTAGCGCGCCCGCCCGCGGCCGTCGGGGGGAAAAGGCAACTTTCACGGTCGAGAAAAAAGACAGACCACATCGGCAACGGCATCCATCCACGGCCCAACGACGACGACGACGACAAGATGCCTACCCACTTGACCAAGACCCGCAAGCAGTACGTCTCTCCCATCCCTTGCTCTTCTCTGCCTCTGCGATTGCGCGCCGCGAGGGAGGATCCCGGCGGCGCGAGGAGGGGACGATTCCGATGGAGAGAGGCTTTGGTTGACGACCATCGCCTCGCGCTCTGTGCGGACGGCCTGGCGATGTCGGCTTCACGAGGGCGAGGGGCAGCGGGGGCCAGAGGCGATGGTCGTTGTCCATGTCCCCTCCCCCCGTGCGCACGTCTCGCGGCATTCCTGAATTGAGTTGGATTGGATCGGATCGGATTGGATGGGGATTGATTGCTGACGCGGATTGCAGCCGCGGCACGTCTCCGCCGGACACGGTCGTGTAGGAAAGCACCGCAAGCATCCCGGTGGTCGCGGTCTCGCCGGAGGACAGCACCATCACCGTACCAACATGGACAAGTACCATCCGGGGTACTTTGGAAAGGTCGGCATGCGATACTTCCACAAGCAAGGCAACCACTTCTGGAAGCCGGTCGTCAACTTGGACAAGGTACGTTCGTCCTGAGGGGGTGGAGGGGAGAATATCTTCTTCTCTGAGCTCTACGTGTTGAGCCAATGGTTTTCTTCCGGGGGGAGGGTGCGGGATACAGGCGCTCTCTGTTGAATCCTCGCTTTCGAATCCCTCTGGCATCTTTCTTTACAGCTTCGGCCGTGGGAGAGTATTGTTTGGGCTCTCCCTTCAGCGGAGAAGGCCACAGCCCGCCCGCTCCAAGATGGAGCCACACAGCCACTGCGCACAAGTGTACGAGCAAGCCCAGTCAGCCTCTGCTCTACCTCTACGCCTCGCCAGATCGTCTACACGGAGCCGCATACGCGAAGTTGGCTAACAGTGCCCCCACAGCTCTGGTCCCTGATCCCGGCCGAGAAGCGCGACGAGTACCTCTCCGCCTCGGGCAAGAAAGACACCATCCCCGTGCTCGACCTGCTCCCGCTCGGCTACAGCAAGGTGCTCGGCAAGGGCCGCCTGCCGGAGGTCCCGCTCGTGGTCCGCGCCCGCTGGTTCAGCAAGGAGGCTGAGCGCAAGATTACGGAGGCTGGTGGTGTGGTGGAGTTGGTTGCGTAGGTGTGTGGAAGGGTGGTTTTGCGCGCCTGCCTGTCTGTCTGTCTACCTTGGGGGGCGCGTGGAGATCAAGGGATGGGAGGTCACGCGGGGACTCGGCGAGACGAGTTGGTCCTGCTGCACGACATTGCGCATTTGCAACATGGTAGCTAGGTCGCTTCCGTTACGGCATCAGGGGGAATTCCCCATGGCATGAAATGAAACGCACGCATCAAATCCCGAATCCGCATTGCCCCATCTCCCAACGAACCTTGCTCCGACGACCCAGTGCCGAGCGTGAGCGTCGCGTGGAGTGAAGTGAAGTGATATAATGATGATAATGATTTTGTTTAACGTCAGCAGGGGCAGAGCCATCTCAGCCTCCTGAAGGGCATAGGACGTGCTAAGCTGGGGATTTTTATTTACAAAAAGCAAATTTTCGAAAAAGCAGTTTTGTAAAAGAAATGTTTGGCGAATAGGCCCGTTATAAGAGGTGAAGTGAAGTGAAGTGAAGTGAAGTGAAGTGATGATGATGATGATTTTGTTTAACGTCAGTCAGCAGGGGCAGCGCCACTTCAGCCTTTCGAAAAGTATAAAACGTATTAAGCTGGGGATTTTTATATTTAAAAAAAGCAAATCTTCGAGAAAGCAGTTTTGTAAAAGAAATGTTTGGCGAATAGGCCCGTTATAAGAGGTGAAGTGAAGTGAAGTGAAGTGAAGTGGAATGAAGTGAAATAAAGTGAAGGGAAGGGAAGGGAAGGGGAAGGGAAGGGAAGGAAAGGGAAGGGAAGTGAAGATTACGAAGCCACGGGTCTTGGGTTAGGTTGGGTTGGGTTGGGTTGGGTCTCGTTCTTTTGGTGCAGGAGGCCGTGCCGTACGCTGTGAGTGAGTGGGTGAGTGGGTGGGTGAGTGAGTGAGTGAGGTTAGGCGTTGGTTTTTTGGAACCTAGATGTTAGGAT